>JAGSMP010000312.1:0-600000 GCA_029286625.1 Parnassius orleans | reverse complement strand
AACATTTACTTTGTCTTTAATGTATTAAATATGCAAAGGTTTTATTTAAACTTATTTAATATTTGATATTCTTTTTGAAACTGATGCGATGGAAAGACACAGGTCTACAGAAAATTGTACTAGAAAAGTTATGTGAATACGTACGTTAGTTACTAAGTATTTATAGCATAAATTGTTTTAATAGTTTTTAAAAATATTTATTGTTTTCGCCTCCTTTCTTTGCTTTGGTATTCTATACATATAATAAATCTGTAGAAAAGTCATGTCTGTAATTCTAATATATTCTAGAAAAAACAATTCCAGGGGACTAAATAAAGGGCATTGAAGCCAAATTAGTGATTTAAAAATTTTTTGAGTGTCTGTCTGTCTGTATGTTTGTCTGTTTATTCCCGATTCACGCAAAGACCACTGGACAGATTGCCATGAAATTTTGTGTGAAGGTAGTTAGGGAGCCGGAGCAACTTACAGGCTACTTTTTATCCTATTGCAGAACTTCAAAAAAGGAGGGTTAAATATTTTCCTTCCTCAAGATGTTAATTTCTATTTTATATTATTGATGTGTTTTTTTTTATAAATTACATATTTATAAATAGAGCTTAAAATGAGTTTTAACCGTTGCGAAATAACTTTAACTACGCCAACAATCTACGTTTCACTTTATTAAAACAGTGCCATCTAACGTGAAATTCTAAAAGTAGTAGCATTTTACCTCCAGTTACTAATAAATAAAATAAAAATAAATAACTTACATTTTATATGTTTAAATAATTTAATTCATAATTATTTGAAAATTCTAACGTTCACTTTTCAGTTCTTTCGTTATTTCATTTTAGTAGAAATTAATTAAGTTTGTGGTAACTAATACACCCCAGTAGCATCTCAACTTATTATCGCTGAGCACTAGAGGGTACAGTTTTTGTTTTCATAGTTTTAATCTCATAATAGCGCCATCTACTTACTGCTAAATAACTGATGAAATTAAAGAGAATTCTATGGAATACTTATTCTTCCAGCATCAAAAATTGTCAGACTTAAAATATCCAGACCGGTGTCGGGATGATTTATCGTTATTGTCACTTTTAGCAAAATGACTAACAGAACTGTGTACATAAAACTGTGATTAAAACAGAATGTCTTTAATTGAATATGTTGGGTGTCTATCAGCATAGCAATATTTCACCAATTTCTTTTTGTATCAAGTCCGATGTAAGTAATTGAAAATTAAGTGGGCTGTAAGATTTTCATCTCTAAATTATGGAATAGTTTGATTGACTAATTAAAAGGTAGATGGGGTCCACAATAGTGCAAAAGCTTCTTTTCATTTTTTATTCGTTTTATTTAAGCAAATACGAGAGCCATGTAGCTCGCCGTAAGATTTCAAAGCACAGGAACAAAAGTGTTCGATTCCCGCGAGGACCAATGAAACTGGTAAGGAAATTTTATTTGCTTATTTTCCACGTGCTCAGTGAAGGGGTAAAGAATAACTTGGCGGCGAAACCTTGATGTCTACGTAGTTTTAAAAAAGTCATGCACATGTGAAACCACTATTTTGCACATGGGTAATTAGCAGTCCTGTGCACAGTCGTAAGACGTATGTAAGCTGCTCCTTTACTTTTATTGAGATCTATATAACAGTTTGTCATATATTAAGATAGCTTTCATATTTTCTGACATACCAACCTATTGAGATTTTTGTGATAGCTGACATGAGTAAATGAATAGGCTCTTGCAAAAAAGTACTATAAATATCAAAGACAACAAATTTTAAACGCATATTTATTTTTATTTTAACTATGAGTAAAACTGCGTCGATAGAATCTTAAAAGTTATCCGGTAATCATGCCGATCCAAACGTAAATTTGATAGTACGTAAGCAACCCAAATTCGATCCATACCGACACCACTCAAATTTTAATTGCAATTTGAAGTTTCGATTTACCACGATCTCGGTGGTGAAGGAAAATATCGCGAGAAAACCTGCATATTTGAGAAGTTAAAATTTTTTCCGGACATCATTTTTAGGTATACTTATGTGAAGTCGGTCAACACGCGTTGAAGTCAACTCAATCAACTCTTATTTATTCTAGCACTCGCTGCGGCCTGTCCCCAGTAGTGGGATGTATGTAGGCTGCTACTTTTTTTACTTTTAACTATCCACTGCTGATCATAGGCTTCTCCCATTGTTTGGCAAATATGCCGTATATTTGCAGTAGTATACACGTTTGGCAAGCAACCGCAGCTTTTATTACTCTGCACTGTTATTAGGAAGATGCTGCCACCCATATCCTGTTTCAGTTTCCCTTCTGTCGCCTCTTACGACACCCACAAGATGAAATGAGGTATTGGTTTTTATTTCGCCGCCTCTACATTGCTAATATATTTCTACTCCCGTTCATCATTTCGATTCCCCCCATAGATTACGAAATAAGATGGATATTAGCCGTTGTTGCAACCCTTGGCAGGCGGGTTGCCAAGTGCATCTTTTTATTATTTTGAGCTGTAATCAGAAAGACGCTGCCCATATTTTCTATATTTCTACTCCCGTCCATGATTTTAGTTCCTCTCACACGTTCATCGTGAATAGAACTACATTTACGAAATTTTTACTTTAATTGGAGTAGTATTGATCATATTTAAACCGCGGGTAAAAAGCTAGTTTATTAAATATTTGTGATGTAGTAAGAGATACATAAAAATTTTATAAATTTTAATTTTAAACTATATTTTACTGGGTAGGCACATATTCGTAACGTAGATAAAGATGCTAGTAGTATTTTATTAAATTATACCGATCACAGTGTGGCTTCATGATGCTTGGGTCGTCGCCCGTGTACCTACCGTAATCCTTTTAGTCCATTTATATTGTCAATGATTAACAGTAACCATGCTGCCGCTATATTATGGTTGCAGCAGAATGGGTCGGCTCGACCGAGGAAGGACCACACTCTCACAGAATACCATCGTAAAATAGCAGCTTAATGCCGCTGTGTTTCGTATGGTGAGTGAAGAGAACCGAAGACCACTTTTACTGGATACGAGACATTCCATCTTAGTCCTCAGGGTTAACAACGCATCTGCCTATTGATACTTAATCGAGGATAAATGTAGATGTCTATGGGCAACAGAACCCACTTAACATCAGGTGAACTGCGTGCTCGTTTGTCACAATTATTCCATAAAAAAATTTATACAAGTGCCTCTATAAGAAATAATTAATTTGGAGTAAACTGATATTGAGCGTGTAGTGGCGGTATAAGAATATTCACTACCACATATTGTCACGTAAGTGTTGTAAGAGACGGCAGGGGAAAGCAATCCGGGAGATGGGTACCATCTTCTTCCTAATAACTGAAAATAAAAGTAAAACTGCGGATACGAACGCGTTTGCCAACTGACAATTTTTTTTTGTGAAATTAAAAAAAGCTATTAAAATAACGAAATTCAATACTGTGCTTGTGGCAACTATCGATAAATTTGTAACATTCTTGACCTTGAACCGGCCGCTTGGTAATAAATTTACTTCAAATTAGTAGTATTTATTGAAAGATAAAATGTCAATGATAAAGCAATAAATTTGGAAAAATAATATCTATGCCATAGGCTTCTACTTCGTTCGCTTATTACACCCTTTTTATCTCACTGTAAATAAAGTCTCCTGGTATATGTATGTATGATTGTACGCATGATAGCATGTTTGTGTTTGTCTGTTCTTTCATGACTTATTGTAGTAGATTAATGGCTACAAGAGGTGGCAAAAGTGATTGATTTTAAACTTTGAAGTGGTTAGAATTTACTTTGTCAAGGGGGAGTCATGAGCCACAATTCATAATAAAAATGCAAATACGCGGACCGTCAACGGACAGCAGCGTCAAAAGTGCAAAAGATTTGACAATTAAGCAAATTCTCTCTACAACGAGATGGACCCACGCCCAGCAGTGGGCTTACACGGGCTGATGAAGAAGAAGAAAAATAGCAATATGTCGCTAAAAACGTATCAAGTTGTTTGCTTGAAGGGTACATTTAAAACGCGTTATGTTATAAATTTAATTATAGGTTACTGCAGCCGAGTTCCTTATCTAATAAATAGAAATAAATAAAATTCTGTAATATCGAAATAACTGAGTCCTAATAGGCTTAGGAGGTTATTTGCATGCTATTAAGATATGAATAGCCATTTTTATTTTTTTGTATGTCTGTCTGTCTGCCGGGCTAGCTGCCGGGTAATGGCTGAACCGATTATGATTAAACCTTATGAACAGATAGAGATCAATTCCAGGTGATCTAGGCTCTCTATATTTTATCCGAAAACATGCAGGATTTTATGTAAAGTCGAAAAACTTATAAAATAAATAGTTTTCGATGATTATATCATAAACAAAAATAATTATTATAAAATGAATGGTTTATTTTAGTGATTATCTCATTAATCGTAGGAGTATATCTCTTTACCAAAAAAGATTTGATCTGAAACTATTTTGGTTTTAATTTTACACGATAAACGTACATTTTATCTTTTATCCCTTAAACTTTTGATGCAAAAACGATTTTTACTTTTTCTTTAATTACACACTTTTACAACAATACAATAAAGTGTTATAGTAAAATTTTATCAAGTCAAATTAATATAATATCTTCAATTTTAAACGTTTTCCCACATTGCAATTTGTTTATGAGATGAGCAAAAAAACAAAACTAAGTATAAAGATATATTCAATTTTAATTTTAAGCATTTTCCCATGTTGCACTATCTTTTTGAGATAATAACAAAAAAGAAAACCTCTTCGCACACGAGTCGTAAGCGCAGTTGTTCTACAAACGAATCGTCGAGTAGACGTATCGTTTTGTAAGATCTCACTTGAAATAATGTACCAGATGTGTTGGGTGAATTTATAGACTATCTTACTTTCTCTTCAGACGAAGAGGATTTTTTATTGTTTGATTATGTAAGAGGTAGAAAGCGACGTGCTCATTGGATCTATCCATACATTACAAATAATCACAAGAAAAGATTTTGTTGCTGCACGTGAACTTTCAGCAGACGATAATAAATTCCGCAGTTTTTATTGAATGAATTTTTCATTCAATTAAAGAGTTTTACATCAAAAATTTCATCAATAAAAATTTCTTTAAAAACACAGTTAAATTTTTAAAGATATTAATGAACAATTAATTTTTTTACGCTTGCTTTTTTACGTCAGTACACTACGACTATCGTAATGAAAATAAACATCTCTTACGATACGCTGCAGCACCGCTTCGTGTGCGGACTTGTTTGAATATGTACGCGCTCGTATTGCTCTCGTCCTACGCGCGTATTACGATACGCTTACGATACGACGCCGGGTGCGAATAGCCTAAGTGTAGAGTGGTTTTCGATAGTTAAACTACTTGTCCAAAGACTATTTTTATAAATCTGCAGGTTTTTATGTTTAAGTCCTACGCGGCCGTAGTCGCGAAAAAGCTAGTTTTGATTAAAAATTACCTTGATATTTTATTTTGTGCTACAAGGGTGGAATTAAAAGCGATCACGCAAACCAAACCTTTGTTTGAGCGTGCCACATTGGACGCTTACTTTATCGACGTCGGCAGACACTTCTTCCTATATCCATGGTAAGTGACGTCGACGGATATTGAAGCTTCGAGCTGTGAATGCTGATGTCACAATACACACACATATATATATCTCTACATATATAAAAACAATTGCCGTGCGTTATTCTATAATTCTGAAATAGCTCGACCGATTTTGATTAAAGTTTTTGTGTGTTTGAGTGGTTTCTTGGGTAGTTTAGATTAAAAATTGGACCCGGTAAGTGGCACTGTCGTCGATATTCAGAAATCACTCATGCGAAGCCGGGGTGAATCACTAGTTTTTTATATTAATAAGAAAGAAGGAAAACATATTTATTGAAAGTGCATCTATACAACTCACGTATTGTATAAAGTTAGTATAATTTCCAACGTTATGTTATTTTGTTTAATAATTCCCAGCCCTGTTGTTGGAAGAAATCATTCAAAGAATTTTATGAATTTAAAGAAATTATTTGTAAGGTAAGCGATGTGGTGTAAGCGGAAAATGGCAAGCGAGCAACAACCCAAATGATGGTAAGTAGTACTAAGTAGTAGGACTTTTTTACCCGACTGCTCCAGAAGGAAGATAATATTTTTGGATTGTATGAATGTAAACCGTGTAGTCGCGAAATTAAATCTACTACACCATATCGTACCGTGAGTGTTGTAAGAGGCCACAGAGAGAAATTGAAACAGGAGATGGGCAGATTTTCCTGATAACAACTCAAAATAATGCAAAACTGAGTCGCCAACCCGCTTGCCAAGCGTTGAAACTATGGTAAAATCCCCCTTATAAGGCAAACTATGGGGCCTATGTTCAGCAGTGGGCTATTATAGGCTGTAATGGATAATTGTACGAATATCGCTCTGTAGCCTTAACGCCTTGATGAATTTTAACATAAATGTGGAAAATTCGTCTTAGTTATGGAAGTGACAAAAGGTATTTTTTTTTAAGTAAAGTTTTTTACGTAATCCAGTTATATTTGTTTTAACTATTTAGCTTTTTGTGCCTAGAAGTCCGTCTGGATAAGTATCACTCTCTTACCTATTTCTGCCTCAAAAAAGACGCAGTACAGAATGTCAACTGTTTTTTACAAAAAAATGAGAAAAGATAACCTCATTTGGAGGCGATGTGAAATCTGCTAACTGACGACCGACTAATTTCGAAAAATTCTCTGAGATTTTAGGCTTTACTAGTGCTAGAAGCATTTCGGCTCTGTGATTGCGCTTGACCAGCAAGGTGTGTGTATGGACAACTCTCCGGACAACTGCTTGCCATGTAGCACGTTTTTAGAAATTCACATATCCTTAGAACTTAAAAATGTTGGTATAATAGGACGTAATCGATATTGACATGTTAGTTATCTTGCCGAAGAACTCTGGCTAGCGTAAATACTAGTCAACACCATTCCTAATCAATTATTCCGTTCACTGTGTTTATAATATAAAATATTTATGACCTGCTATAGACAATACATAAAGAAATTAATGATTAAACAAAAAAATATAAAAATTAAAAAAAAAAATCAATAAAATATCATTTTCTTCATCACCAGGTCATAAAAGTCCACTGCTGGACATGTGTCCTGTTGTGGGGAGGATTTACCTTAATTAATACGATTGTTTACTACTTAATACGATTGTGCAAGACAAAATATAAGTATATAAATAAAGAGATAACTGTTTGTCTTTATTCTTTCCTAATATGAACTTATATTGGAATTTGATGGAGTGATCACCTATGAGAATGTTAGTAAAACTGTGCTTTTCCATAATTATTTTGTTTGATAACAAATTCGTACAGAGCTTGTGGAAAACAGAATTCTAAGCTTTTGAACTAAGTCTCGATGTCTAACTTCTTAGGACATCGTTAACGCTTTAGTTATTGGTATGAACTCGAGGTCAAACTAGGTCTGTAACGAATTGGATCGTTGAGAATAAATTTATCCGGACTCTCGTCTCTAATCTTGTTAGATTTAGCGTTATTTCAAAAACTTAACTTAAACTATTTTATCATCATCATCAGATTTCAAAATAAATGGTCGATTATTAAATCATCATCATTATCACCATTATCACCATCATCATCAGCAGCACGTAAAAGTCCACAGCTAGACATGTCTCTTTCATTGCAGGAAGGATTTGCCTTAACTAAGCTTGGCAGACGGATTGCCAGAAGTCTTGCACCTTTTTACGTCTAACATAAACGGATGTTTATACCGCTAACTATTGGAATCAATGAGGTCTTTCTGGCATTTCTTATAGTCGCGTCTTACGACACCCAAAGAACGAAATAGGGTGATGGATTCTCCGATCAGGGTGATCCAATCAATTGTCGTAACAGTTCTCGATAGATATGACGATAGGGTTTGGGTCCCGGGACGTCTCGTGTCTCGAAGTCCCGAGACTTTTCGTAATTTTAGTTGTCTCGAGTACCGGGAATTTCGTGTCGAGACTTGAAACGAGACAAGATTGTCGAAATTGTTATGTAATCATTTTTATTGAAAATAATAATTGAAGGAGGCTAGCGCCATCTGTTAGTTTAATGAATAATTACTTTGTCTACTACGTAACTACTGAGTGCACAACGCAATAAATGCGTTTACTGCGCCGCCATCATGCCGCCATAAGACGAGACAAGATTGTCAAAATTGTTATGTAATCAGTTTTTAGTTTATGTAAGCAATAAATAAAAATATCCAAGAAAATGTACCCGAGATTCTGAAAAAAAAAAAACAAGAGCAACATTAAAAAAGGAGTTTCAGTTGTTTGAAGCAACCGTAAAACGAACAGAAAGTTTGGAACTACTGTATAAAGCCTTAAACACAATTGAACCGACATCTGTTGAAAACGAGAGAGTGTTCTCCTTGTCCGGTGGCATTATTACAAAAATCAGAAACAGATTGTCGGACAAAGCTGTTGACGCTCTGATTTTTTTAAAATCCTATTTTATTAAATCAGCAAAGAAGTCTAATTAATATGTTATTTGATTATTTAAAATACTGATTTATAAGTCTGTTTTATTATTTATATTTAGATTATTTAATAATGAAACAAATCTGTGATGATGAGAATTAACAGTGTTGTGATTATGACCAATGATTAGATACTAGAATTACTAGATAAAAGTAAAGTTATTAAGAATTAGTATGATTTCTAACTAAGTTCATTTTATAACTATAAGATTTAACTGCTTAAAAGTGAATCTGTGTGTGATTAGAAGAAATAAACAAAGCAAACTGAAATTAACGTTAAAGTTATTAAGATTTAATTTTCCGTTTAGTAAATGTTGATTTTTACAAAAAATTGCCTTTTTTTAATACCTTTTACCAGAAATTAACTCAATTAAAATTCTTCAAAAAGGCTTACCCTCTTAAAAAAAAATTTTTTCTTTAAAGTCTCGAAGTACCGGGTACTCCCGGGATATTGATTGTAGGCTGTCTCGTGTCCCGGGACTTTGAAATTGTCGGGAATTCCCAAACCCTATATGACGATTATATAGAAGATAATGAAAAATGAAATTATATATATATATACATAGCAAACAAATATAACAATAACTTTTTATATTTTCTTTTTACATAAGACAAATAAAACAATAACTTTTTCTAAAACGCCACAACCTTTTCGGAACGTAGCAAAACATTTTTTTTAATTAAAAAAAATGTTGAATGTCAACAGTATACTTACAAAATGTTGAACGTTGTGTGCTGTTCGCGTGCTAAAGTAAACTCAGAATAATAAAAAAAAAACGTTTATCATAGGTAAAAGCAATAGGTATGTAATTATAAACTCACTTTACAGCCGTTATTACTGATAGCTTCTATATGCTTTAGGTTTATGAAGGCTATTTGGTCCTTTTAATTCTGTATAATCACCTTTAACTTTTTCACCATAATGTCTTCGTTGCAGCTAATAACGAACTGTGCGTTTTTTGATTTAATTTAAGTAAAGAACAAACTTACAGTCGGCCTGATGGTGAGTAGTTTTTTTTTTAATAGAAGAGGGGGCAAACGAACATGCGGCTCAGCTGATGATAAGTTTCTACCGCCGCCCATGAACAACTGCTACACAAAGGGAGCTATCTGTCTGTTGCTTTGCGCAGTGTAATTGTTTTTTTGTTTAATGACCCTCAGATTCTTAAGGCTCATAATAAATTTGGTTTGCTAGTACTGTATATTGAATTTTCATTTCAATTACATACCTACCTCGAACTACCTCGTCACACCTATGTATTGGGTTATACATAGTGTTGGTACTTCGATCTGACTGTGGATCGGTCGGTTGGTTTTGGCTTTGGCAAGTGGATTGCTTGCGCAAACTATCCAAGTTCAGCAGCGGTGGTTGTAAGGAGGCAACTACCAACTGCAGACGGTGCCGGGAGTGACGGTGCCTGTCAGGAAGCAAAGCGGAACAACTACGAGCGGAGGAGAGGGGGAGTGCGGAGCGCAACGCGCTTTGTACGTCATCAACTACAGTCCATTGAGGTGATACCAGGATAAATTGTGAGTGATTTGAACCTTACTTACATGCAAAAATTAACTTGAAAATATTAAATAAAGTGCAGTGTTTACCATAAAGTGGTGCAAATTTGAACTTTATTTCTTAGAAGATTGAAACTTGCAATTTTGGACATTACTTGGACTTAGAATAATTTAGTAGTTTGTTTACATTAACTTAGTTAGATTTTAAGGAAATTTGGCAAAGACGGGGAACCTATGCCCGATTTTTTGGAAACATAACAAATGCGGAAATACTTGTAATTTTTTAGGATATTTCAGTAACTTGTGTTTCTTGTAAAGTAAAACTAGTAAATTCAGTCTAAATTTGTATTGACGTTAAATAATAGTTTGATTCAAAATGGAAGATTTAGTTCACTTGCAGGTCGTTTCTTATGACCGTATGAAAAAGGCTATAATAAATTATAAAATGAGTCCTAAAGAGAGAATAACACAGCAATATGTACAAATCAGATTAGATTCTCTAAATGAACTTTGGTCTAAGTTTAGTGATATACATGACAAGATTGTGAGAGCATCTACTGATAGAGAATTAGCTTATTTTAAAGATGATATGTATGAATTAGTTGAAGAGTTGTATCTAGAATATTAAACAGTTTTAATAGAAGTGCTGGACACCTTTGAAAAACCAGTAAAGGTTGTTTCAAATGTTTTGGATTCAAATAGTTCACAGACACAGAGTGCAAACATTCAATTGCCTCGAATTGTAATACCTACCTTTACAGGGCAGTATTCAGAATGGACCACATTCCGGGATTTGTTTGTATCGTTAGTGCATAGTAATTCTCAGTTAGACAATGTACAGAAAATGCACTATTTAAAGTGTTATTTGTCTGGTGAACCGTAACAACTTCTTAGGCACATTCCAATTGCTGATTCAAATTATACGAGATTTTGGACATTAGTAAATTCAAGATATAACAATAAGAAATTCTTGTGTTATTCTATTCTCAAAAAATTGTCGGTGAGTCTGTGCAACTGTTAAAGGGATTGATTGACACCACCACTGACTGTTTAAGTGCGTTAACAAACATAGGAGTCGATATGCGCTCCTGGGATATACTTATAATACACTTTTTAACCCTTAAACTTGGCGTAGATTCCAGAAAAGAGTGGGAAATCCATATTAGCAACAACAGTGAATTAGACGAACTTCCTAAGTTCACTCAATTTAAAGACTTTTTAACGAAACGTTATCGCGCTTTAGATTTTCTGGAACCTAAGTCATCAGTATCATACAAGGCTCAAAACGTTCAGTCACAAAATGTTAATAAACCTAAGGTTTTTCACGCAACTGAACTTAAGTGTGAATTCTGTTCTGACAATCTCAAAATTGGTAACTGTAAAAGTTCGCCAAGGAAGACGTAGATAACCGTAGAAGTTTTATTGAGAAGAACCGTTTGTGTTTCAATTGTTTTGGTCATCATGCAGCCAAGGTATGCCAAAGTACTTTAAGCTGTAGAATTTGTAAACGCAAACACATTCGATGCTTTATCCTAAAATGTCTCATGATGAAGGTTCAGGTAGGTCTGGTGATGTGTCTGGTGGTTCTACTAGTGCTCAAAACTCTAGTAAGATTTTCGTTTCTCTCTCTGGTGATGATGTTGAGGGTTCATCCACTTAAAAGACAGTGGCGTCATCCAGCTCAGTAGAAAGCGACCCTGCTATCACGTGCTATTCATCGAATCAGTTGCCGGTTCAAAGTCAGATTCTGTTAGTTACAGCTCTGGTTAAGGCGGAGTCGTACAACGAAGAGCGTCATTTAATCCGAGCGCTGCGTGATCAAGGCTCCCAAGACTCTTTTGTCACGGAAGCGGTTGCTCAGTACTTGGGTCTTAAGAAGATGCCTGTACAGGGGCGTATATCCGGATTGGAAGGTAACGACAACATTGCTGTTAAATATATGGTAAAGTTGAAGGTTTATCCTAGGTTCAATTCCACCACAGAGATAATTGTTCAAGCTTACATTCTCAAGTTTATTACCTCTTTTCTTCCTAGTAAAAAGGTTGTTGAATTAGAGTGCATAAATAAAAGTGGCATATGCTTAGCTGACCCACAATACCACACTCCTAACAAAATTGATGTATTGTTGGGTGCAAAGGTATACGGACAAGTCATACAAGGTCAAATCAAAAGGGGATCAGAAGGGTCATTAGTAGCACAAAGTTCCTCTCTGGGTTGGATAATTTCAGGTACTACACAACAGATACAAAGCAACCACGTCGTTGTGATGCATGGTTTGACGAATGATTACCTCAACATATTTTGGGAAATGGTAGCTGATCCCAAGAGTCAATAAAAATATTATCGCAGGAAGAAGAAGAGTGTGAAATATTTTATGCACAAACAACGTGCAGAGACTCGCAGGGCGGCTTCCATTTAAACAACAAAATGTCGAGTTTGAGAATTCTAAATTGATTGCAGAGAAAAGGCTTAGCTCATTAGAATCTAGATTCAATAAAAAATAATCTTTGAAAAGGAACTATGCTTAAGTAGTCAAACAATATGGAGACTTCAATCATATGGAGATCGTTCCAGAGAAGGAACAAAACGGAAACAAATCTTTCTTTCTTCCACATCACGCTGTCATTAGGGCTGACAAAGACACGACCAAGATTAGAATCGTATTCGATGCATCTTATAAATATCAAAATGGTAACTCCCTAAATGATGCGCTTATGATAGGGCCAACCCTACAGCCAGAATTAAGGTACTTACTGATAAGGTGGAGGAAGTACCCTATTTGCTTGGCAGCTGACATCATTAAGATGTACCGTCAAGTCAAGATGGCTGATCAAGAAACAAATTATGAACGGTTGTAATAGTGTGATCAGTGGAATGGTGAGGATGAGGATAGCGAAAATGCAGAAGCTACTAGAAAATAAAAGGCAAATATACCGGAATATCGTTTATAGCGACTAACATTCGGAACCGCTTCAGCACCATATTTGGCTGTAAAGACGCTGCAACTACTGGCTCGTGACGAAGGTGCACTTTATCTTGAAACAGCTAAAAAAATATTTAATGATTTTTATGTGGATGACTTGCTCTCGGGCTATCAAACAGTGGAAGAAAGATTACAGATTTATAGGGAATTGAACATAATGTTAAAAAAGGGAGGGTTTGAACTTCAAAGGTGGATGACAAATGACAGTGAGCTACTGGAAAGGTTGAAAAAGGAGGAAGAAGGAAAGGATATATGAGATGGGATTAACTTAAAAACAGATGAGATAGTTAAACTTTTAGGACTTACCTGGAATCGACGAACCGACCAACTTCAGTACATGGTGACTTTTCCGCCGCAGACAGGACCTGTAACAAAAATAAAGGTTTTGTCAGACATATCTAGATTATACGACCCCTCAGGTTGGCTTACCTCATGTATAATCATAGCAAAGATTTTAATCCAAGAATTGTGGCTGACAGGCATAAATTGGGACGAAGAACTTCCAAACGTAATACTCAAGGAATGGATTACTTACCGGAACGATTTAGAAAATTTAAAACACTTCAAGTTGCCTCGTTGGATGAAAACCAAAGCTGACGATGAAGTGGTAGAACTCCATGGATTTGCAGATGCTTCGAATGCTGCGTGTAGTGCAGTAGTGTATTGGCGAGTGGTTGATTCGGATGGAAATATTCACGTCAGCTTGGTTACCTGCAAAACAAAAGTAGCACCAATTAAACAAATATCAATTCCTAAAATGGAGTTGTCTGGAGCAACATTATTGAGTAAGTTTCTGAAGAAGGTGTCTGAAGTGTTGAACATTGAAAGGTCGCATATTCATGCTTGGTCAGATTCAGAAGTGGTTATGGCCTGGTTGAGGGGACATCCAAGCAAATGGCAGACATTTGTTAGAAATCGTGTCTCAGAAATTCTGAGTAATAATATAAAACCCATCAGATTTATTGAAAAAGTCTTTGTGGTTTCATGGTCCACCGCTTCTTCAGGAAAAGACAGTAAAATATTCTAAACCAAAAAACGATGAAACTCAGTTGGAAATGAGAAAGGTTCACGTTACTGAGGTGGATCAATTCATTTGGAACAAATACTCATCATGGACCAATCTAGTAAAAGTAGTGGCTTAATGCAGGCGTTTCCTGTGTGGTAAAAATAAGTCTGAACGCCGTCATAACTACCTTACAGCTCAAGAGTTAAAACAGGCTACTGACACCTGTATTAGACAATGCCAACGGGAACATTTTAAAAAGGAATTTGAGCTTTTGAAGGCTAACGAACCGAATAAAATCAAGGGTCCTCTTAAATTTTTAAATCCGTTTGTAGATGAATCAGGACTGCTACGAGTGGGAGGACGTCTGGAAAAATCCCAATTGGAGGAAAACAAAAAGCATCCGATTCTGCTTCCTAAAAAATCGCCTGTAACGGATTTAATTGTCGCTTATGTCCACACAAAAACACTATATGGAGGTCCGCAGCTTATGCTCACATATTTGCAATCCAAATACTGGATTTTAGGCTCCAAATTGTTGACCAAATCACATGTCAGATTTTTTTTATAGAATAAGGGTGACAAACGAGCACACAGTCCACCTGATGGTAAGTGGTTGCTGTGACCCATAGACATCTACATCTATCTTTGTTTGCGAACTTAAATGCAGATGCGTTGTCAGCCGTGAGGACTAAGATATAATGCCTCTTTTCCAGTAAAAAGGGTCTCCGGTAATCTACACTCACCATACGCAACACAGCAGCATTAAGCTGCTATTTTACGCTGGTATTCTGTGAGAGCGTGGTCCTTCCCCGGTCGAGCCGACCCATTCGTGCTACAACTATACTATTAATAAAGATGTCAGGATACATTTGTATTTTTATTTGTATGGTGACTAGGGCAATTCACCTGGAAGTTGTTCGTGATCTTACAACCGAAGGATTTTAAGCGCGTTCAAACGATTTGTTGCTCGCCGTGGGCTCTGCACCGATATTTGGAGCGACAACGGCACAAACTTCGTGAGAGACGCTACAGAGTTGCGCACACTATTTGCATCTGAAAAGTCAGAAATCTTAAGAGAGGTGGCAGATTCCTTGGCTTCACATGGCACTTCTTGGCACTTTATTACGCCACGGTCACTGAATTTGGAGGATTGTGGGAAGCCGGAATTAAGTCAGTGAAGACACACTTAAGGAAGGTTGTCGGAGACACAACCTTAACTTACGAAGAGCTGTCTACAGTCTTGATTCAGATTGAGGCTTGCCTGAATTCAAGACTTTGGACTTTGGAAAGACCCCGAATCATTGGAGGTACTAATTCCCGGCTATTTTTTGGTAGGAGAACCATTGGTTACCCTACCAGACAACAACTTTGAAACCTCCAACATCAGCAGTTTACGTAGATGGCAACTCACCCAGAAGCTGATGCAACAGTTTTGGCGACGATGGTCGCAAGAATACTTAAACCAGATTTTACATAGGTACATATGGTCTCACCAAACACCTGAACCGCAGTTAGGAGATATAGTGTTAATAAAAGAGAATGACTTACCCCCGTGTAAATGGCTCCTTGGTCGTGTGATAGCTAAACATCCAGGAACTGATAACATCACGCTTGTAGTCACTTTGCGAACTAAAGATACAGTTATCAAGATACGAGTATCCAAGCTCTGTATACTTCCAATTGATACTAGACTAACTGCTGACCAATAAAACATTTACTGTACTTCTTTACGCCCTTATGGGTACCTATAAAATGTACTTTATTTATAATGGGTAAATATAGGTTACTTACTTAATTTTTTTGTATTGTTGCATGGTGGGCGTTTTTTTTTTATTGTTTTATGTATATGTTAATGTTAATTAAGGACGATTCTGTTTATATCGTCCTTGGTGGGCGGAATGTTTAGTGATTTTAGTTCTTAAGCGTGATTATAGATGGCACTGGCTGTCTGTTGCTTTGCGCAGTGTAATTGTTTTTTTGTTTAATGACCCTCGGATTCTTAAGGCTCATAATAAATTTGTTTTGCTAGTACTGTATATTGAATTTTCAATTCAATTACTTACCTACCTCGAACATCTACAATATATATATATTTCCGAGGCACGGGGGTGAAACACCGTTCAAAAACCCAATAACTGATTGTGGCCCGACCCGAGATTCGAATTCAGACCTCATGATCAGCAATCGCGTTTAAGATCACTAGACCAACGAGGCATTCATATAAAAATATATTACAGTTGAAAAGTTTCTTTTGATATACATTACACAATCACATTTGTGTTAATAAGATTATTACGGTAACACATTAAACAGATTATAGCAACATGCTCGTGTGTTCTGAAAGCTTTAGGAAGCCTTACCGTAGTCGCATTTATTTTATTAAATGGTGAATAAACATTTTCATCAAGTGTAGTGGCAGTATAAGAATATACACTACATCATATCGATCCGTGGGTGGCGAAGAACGACAGAGGGAAACTGAAACAGGTGGGCAGCAGCATCTTCCTGATAGCAACTCAAAATATTAAAAAAACTGCGGTTGCTAACCCGCCTGCCAAGCGTGGCAACTATGGCAAAATCCTCCTTGTGAGATAATCTATAGGGGAAATCTATTTTCAGCATTGGACTTTTATGGGCGTTTATGCACCTTTTCATATATCTCAATATCCATGGGTCCTGACTGTTCTCTTTTTAATGTTATCATTACTTGTATAACTGATGATCGAAATTCCACCATCACAGCGCACGCATTAGCGTGAACAAAATATTTACACACATCATCGAATGGAATACATAAATCAAATTTTTGTTTCTTTTTCTGCACCATTATAGCACAGTATTTTTTTAAAGTGATAACTTTCATTCGTACCACAACTTTCGATGTTTGCGTACTAATATAATATCATCATATATTGAGGGATTACAAATGCCGAATCATGAGACGTTCCTGGCCCGTGGGGGTCGTAGGAAATAACGAGGCACGAGAACATATGACTTTTGACTGATAACACTATCATTTAGCTGCTAAATTTTAGCAGGCTCTGCTGAAAATCAGTCATAAGCGCAAGTGATGGTCACGTGGTCCCGGGTTGGAATTCTTGTTCTACGCAGATGGCTAGTCTTCGTTGAGACTGGCCGCCGCTTTAAAAATTCGGTCTAGAGGACATTGTTATTTAATAATTTTTAAAAACTTCAGTACCGTTACATGCATAAATCTCATATTATTAAGATTTATGTCTTTCTATTCGTATGCGCGACATGTGAACAATACGTCATCACCCGCTGTGTTTGCTTCATTAATTAACTCAATTTAATATCGCTGAGCAGTCAAGCAAAATCCATTTAACATGTAAATACTTTTTTAAATAGTTTTAAGAGGATGTGTGTGTACTTCTTACTATATCGTTTTTGTTGTGACCAATTTAACTATTATATATTATCTATATTATCCAACTACTCGACTACTATGGATCTGGTATAATTTAAGGAAAAAATATGAGACAGTCTACTATTAAAGACTAGTGATCGCCTAGTGGTCGAAATGTGACCGTAATCCATTAAATTGTTAAGTGCTGTATTTCACTTTCACCTGCGCAATAATGCCTTGACGTTCAATCCAGACCATTGAAAAAGGAACACAATATTCATAGCCCATTCAGTCAATTTGTTAGTAATTATTCGTCGGCAACATTTTAAAATTCTATGGCGACTATCTTTACTCTGTACGACTGTTTGACCACAGTCTATAATGTATTTGACATTGACAGTATGAACGTAAACAGCGAATGTTTAATTTTACTTAATGCATTTGTAACACATAGCTTTTCGCACTCCTTCTCCATATAATCTTTAACTATGCCAAATCCCACACTACTTCGTGTGTGCAATACCTTTAACAGAGGACTTGGGGTCTCACAGTCCTTTCGCACTTGCTAATTTCCTAGAATAACATATTTACCACCACCCCTCTCTGTAGTAGCTCGTTTCGTTCTCGGTAACTTCTAGTTTAGTCACCAAACGCTCAATGAAGAAGGAGTGCCGTCCAGTGCCATAAACGTAAGTTACACGTATTTAAAGAAGAAAGAAAAACGATCATTAGAACAAAAAAGTGCGGTACAAAAACCGACAAAAATATTTCGTTTAGATGATCCGTCTTCTGGTGATATTTCAATGCTCGCATATTATATGCTCAACATAAAAATAAGGAAATAGATCGAGGCACCTTTATAAAGAAATCAGCTCGTTCTCTAGTAGTCCCGCATATGCAAAGACATTATATCTCGACCAAAGCGTTACCAAGAGAATTGAGAATCACCATAAAGTGCGTTTTAGGTAATGACGTGCCCTCAAATGATGCCCAAGCTGAAGACTTATTCTTATGCAAGGGAAGAGAAAACCTTGTAACCTATGTCCACCAAGACTCTACAGAAAGACTGCCTACAAATGTGTAGCATGCAAAAATCCAATATGTATTATAATAATAATAATTCATTCTCAACCCACCAAGGACCACGCTCTCACAGAATACCAGCGTAAAATAGCAGCTTAACACTGCTGTGTTTCGTATGGTCAGTGTAGAGAACCGGAGACCCTTTTTACTAGAAAAGAAGCATTCCATCTTAGTCCTCACGGGTGACAACGCATCTGCATTTTGATTCTTTATTGAAGATAGATGTAGATGTCTATGGGTTACAGCAACCACTTACTATCAGGTGGACTGTGTGCTCGTTTGTCACCCTATCCTATAAAAAAAACCCTGTGTAAAGCATGTCAATAATTATAGGGTAATTGACCCTCTGTCAGTTTTTTTTTTCATTTGATATTCAGAATGAACATTTTTGTTTGTTTAATTGAAAAATTATTTTATTTAAAAAAAAATATAAATACGTTGATTTTTAAAATAAATATTTAGTTAATATAAATTTAAGTGATCTTAGTACCAATTAAGACTGAAAAGTGCATTATCTTGATTTTTTTTGTAATTATTTGTATTTTGTAATAAATGTTTCTCATATCTATTTAAAATATTGTTATTTATAATCCAAACGTCCATTCTATATTCTTTTTCATTTATTTTTTTGCACAATTAATATCAAATGACCCTAAAAAATGTAGGATTCGGTCAAACCCCATGTCCATGCTAGTGTAAAAAAAAATAAGTGTCCATAGTTAAAGGTTAAAAAGGGGTACGAAACTGTATAAAAACGTACAAAGGTACAAAGTGGCTTAGCGTATTAATATATATATATAAATTATATATAATTATTAGATTAATTAAAATATCGGCACTAGAAGAAGCCCAGAATAAAAGTAAGTAGTTTTTCTAAACAAGCAAAAACTGTATCTATAATGGGTAAAAAATATTTTAGATTTATCGCTATGATTTAACCTTACATCAACTTCGCACAATGTGTCAAGGCTAAGGGAGCCATGGGAAAGAGGGCTATGCTTGGAGTTTCATCATATCCACCGCAGAACCAGATTAACCGATATAGCCCTAAGAATCTCTAAGCTTAAGCGGCAATGGTTCTGGCTGTAATATAACTAGATCAACCGATAACCGATGAGGAAAAAACAGAGCAGACTCGTAAAGGTAAGCGTACGTACGTACGTACCTCATTTGAATATAACTAGATCAACCCATAACCGATGGGGAAAAAACCGAGCAGACTCGTAAAGGTAAGCGTACGTACGTACGTACCTCATTTTTGTGTCAGCGTGTCTCTTCCAAGTACAAAATGTCTGTCGGTAGATTGTTTGAGGTCTGCAAAATTAAGAGGAAGCGAAAATTCCCTAGACACACTAACCTGGTATGTACCAGGTTTGTAATGTACACACTACACACTAACACTACACTACACACTAACCTACTATGCTATATATTATCATCATCATCATCATGACAGCCCATCAAAAGTCCACTGCTTAATATAGGGCCACTATCCATGGGTTGACCGGTAGGTGGGTTGGCAATTATATTTTTTATGAGTTGTTATCGGGAAGATGCTGCTGCCCATCTCCCGTTTCATTTTCACTGTCGCCTCTTAAGATAACCATGTGATGATTTGATTTAGTGGTTTCTCTTACGTCGCTACTAAACGGCAACTAACTTGCAACGCCTCAAGGATATTTATTTGTTACCTCCTTTTAAATATAATTTCCGACTCTTTCTCTCATGTAGTTGTAGTGTTTGTTGGATGCAATTGCGGGATAATGGCAACGCATTTATACTCAAAAACCAATCACGTGCATTTTTCAAAGAATTGGCTTTGCCAGGAATAAGAACTTGTGACAGTTTAGTATTTTTGCAAGCACTATAACAATTACATACAGCCAATCAAAAGTCCACTGCCTCCCCCATAGATTGCCTCATAGTTGCCACGCTCGGCAGTGGTTTGTTAACCGCAGTTTTGTATTTTTAGTTGTTTTTAGGAAGACGCTGCTGCCCATCTCATGGTTTGTTCAATAGCGCAATAATACACTCTACTTACTCCAAGTAGACTTTACTAGACTTCAGCATACAATAACCGACTAATCTATTCAAACTACTATATTCCATTCTGAAGGATAAAGATAGTAGGTATAATTACAAGCTGATATGCATTCCTTCTTAATCGTCAGTGAAAACGTTTGTTCAAAGTAGGTTTGTGAAACCAACAGGTGTCAATGGACTGCAGTAGCCACCTACCATCAGGTGGATTCTTAGTTCACTTGCCACTTAATTAAAAAAAATACTAACAATGCCACTAACATTACAACTTAGTACCACTGCAACTATGCTTTAATGCTTGTACTAGAAGTAGTTCAGGGCAATGCATAGCGGATTCAAACCCACCTTTGCCATTATATACCTATAATATATACCCTAAACCATCACGTAATTGTCGTTACAGTTATAATATCTTCCAGACCATTTTTCAATCACGGCGGCTAGTTTTAATGGAGACTAGTAGAGCTGAAGACATGATATTGCACCAGTATAATATGCACAAATATAGGTGTACTCTCTATTCCTTCACTTATAGTCCGATAGGACGGAAATTCGACACGACCGGAGAGAAAGCAGGCGTAGGACCAAGGGCTTTACGTACTTTTCGAGGCACTGGGGTGAAACACCGCCAACTTCCTGACTCCGAGCTGCTACTGAGAATTTATTTACAGAAAAACCCAATAACGGATTTTGGATCCACCTGAGATTCGAAGTCGGAACCTCATGATTAGTAGTTGCGCATATGACCATTAGATCAATGGGGCATTCAGCTGCGTCAGCTTTATTACCAATTGATCAAGTGATCCTTTTTATCGAAAATAAAATAAAATTATAAAAGTAGCTCATGTATATCCAGCGACGAAGTCATAATACTTATAAGTTTAACAACCTTCGTATAAACCAGATGTTTTATGTTTATTGCGACGAATTTCAACATTTTATAGCAACATTCAAAAAGTAAGTGTTATATACTTGTAAAGTTGTAATATGCAGTAACATTCAGCCTGTTTTATAACAAATAATGTTAATTAAGAGACTACCATTGTTTTACATAAAATTCTTCATAATAGGTCCAGGGAAAAGTTTATTAAGTTTAGTAAATTTATTACAAAAAAGGGAAAATGCGACTCAAGTCACGAAAAAAATTGCGACGTTTATGAACCTAACGCAGTGCCAATAAGAGAAGAACAAAGTTGGTTCAAGCGTTTTCAGACCGGGAATTTTGATGTCAAAAATGCAGCTCGCTTTGGTCGCCCTCACACGGATAAAGTCGACGCCATTTTTGAAAAAGTGGAGCAAGATTAGTAGTTAGATTAGTTTATATTAGTAGTTACGACATAGCCGAAGAATTGAGAATTGACCACAAATCAGTTTTCACCCATTTGAAAAAGTCTGGCTATACAAAAAAGCTCTATATTTGGGTACCACACGAGAAACGTGAAAGAAACCTAATGAATCGTGTACTCATTTCCGATTCTCTATTCAAACGTAATGAAACCGAACCATTTTTTAAAAGATTGATTACTGGTGATAAAAAGTGGATCACCTACGCTAAGAACGTGTGAAAAAGATCATGGTCAAAGGATAATCAAGCTCCACAGACTGTAGCGAAACCCGGATTAACACGCAATAAGGTGATTCTGTGTGTATGGTGGGATTGGAAGGGCATCATTTATTATGGGCTTTTACTGCCGGGCAAAACCATCGATTTGAATCTCTACTGCCAACAACTAATGAGACTGAAGAAATAAATTGTGAAAAAATGGCCGGAAATGATCAACAGA
Organism: Parnassius orleans; assembly: GCA_029286625.1. NCBI lineage: Eukaryota > Metazoa > Arthropoda > Insecta > Lepidoptera > Papilionidae > Parnassius > Parnassius orleans. The sequence continues at coordinate 577,682 of JAGSMP010000312.1, read as the reverse complement.
AAAGGAGTGGTCTTTCATCATGATAACACCAGACTACAGACATCTTTGGCCACTCAGCAAAAATTGAGAGAGCTTGGTTGGGAAGTGTTAATGCTGGATGCATCCATATAGTCCTGACCTTGCCCCCTCAGATTTTCACCTGTTTCGGTCTCTTCAGAATTCTTTGGGTAGTGTTAGGTTAACATCAAGAGAGGACTGTTCAAACTAATTGTCGCACTTTTTTATCAAAAATGCCAAGATTTATAGAGCAACGGGATTTTGTCACTACCTACAAGATGGCAACAAGTTATCGAACAAAATGGCACATATATATTATAATAAAATGTAATTAAACTTTGATAAAAAATGTCTTGAATTTGTATAAAAAATACGAAGAAAAAGTTACAAGCTCGCATGTGTACCACCGACTAATGGCGGATAATCCTTATTTAGACTATATTTTAAAGTAGTTTTAAAACATATTGAAACATAATATCATATACGTAACTAAAACTTTTACGCCTGTTACCCAGAGGGGTAGGCAGAGACTACGGACTTCCATTTGTCACAATTCTGACACAAATCTCTCGCTTCTTTCACATCCATATATCTACGCATACATTTCACCAGTTAAGGGTACTTTTAACTTGGACCATCTTCCATATATCACCAATTTGGTCGATAAACTTTCATCTAGGGCGCTCCTTGCCACTCACTTCTGCAATATAAATTTGCTTTGTCTCACTTTTCTCATTCAATTTTCTACGAGTCCATACTACCGAAGCATTCCTTTCTTAATCCTAGTCACAACATATTCTTCAAGCCACACTTGTCTCTTATCATATAATTTCTTATCATTCAGAATCCGCCCTAACATACTTCTTAATTACCACATTTCTACAGCTTCTAATATTACTTTCATGCACCTCTTCTTCTGTCCAACTTTCACTTCTATACCATGAGGAAGGGACTAATACAGCATTGTGAATTGCCATACGTGCTTTCTTGACACATTCTGACTTCATACAATAGAGTGAAGAGCCCTATTTACTCTATGACCTCAATTTGTCCTGTCTTAAAAGTATCACCATTACACGCACTTTGGATTTTTTATATAAAATTGAAGCGACAAATGAACTTAGAATTAATTAAATTTAGCATTGTATGGACAGCTGCAACCTATTTTGGGAAAAGAAAGCTAGTCATGTGTGTCACCCATGAGGACCAAAATGGAATGTCTTTCAGCCTGTAATTATTCTGGCTCTCTAAACCGTTTTAGGCCGGAACACAGCAGTGAAGGCACTGCTATTCGATAGAAATAGGTAACAGAATGGTACTTTTTTTTTTGTTTTACATCGGGAAATGCCTACGCATACCCGCCTTGAGGGGGCAAGGACGGGTTATGTCGGACTCGCACCGACTCATAGCCTATTGTATTCCACCTTCGTCGCATATTGGCGGAGCCACAGGAACGGTTTGGCACACATCCGCGGCCCCACCAGCGCCGGCCGCCCCACGGCAGCCCCTCCTCGGGAGAGGACTACTCCTCCCCCATCACCTTCTCAGGTGAAGGCGCACCAGAACACATGGCGCGCCTTCCTCCGCGGCCTCCAACTTTAACAGAATGGTACCTACCCGGACGGTGGTACCTCCTACCTAGGCAGAAAAGGAGTCCTACCACCTAATTAGTTCGCCACGACATTACTTTAATACGACAAAATTGAATATTATATTCGAAAACGTACTTATTCTAATAAAGTTAAAAAAATAAAACTGGCGCCGTTTCTAATGTTTTCTGTGAGTGAGCTGGAGACGATTTTTACTAAGTAACAAGGCATTCTATCTTAGTCCTCAAGGGTGAAAATGCACTTGTATTTTGATTCGTAAGAGTCTGTAGCTGTTTGCCACTGCATCAAATATCCACTTACTTAATATATAACTTACTTAATATATAAAAAATGCAAAGAGAGAATTACTGACGCCTTTAAAATTATTGAAACAGAAACAGAAACAGAAACTTTTTTATTCAATATAGATTATAAATAATACTTATTGAAAGTCACTCTTTTGTCTAATTACCACTGGTTCGAAAAAAAACCTCTGTCCTGGGAAGAACCAGCAAGAAACCAACGGACTTTTTTTAAATAACAGCTTACAATCATGTATACACAATTAACCACACAAAACAAATTAGAAACAGCCTGGCAGCGAACACCTCATACCAGGGGTTATTATCATCCATAAATGCCTTAACATTATAATAACCTTTTTATACAAACTATGTTTAATAAAGTTTTGAATTTTGAGCAGGTCGAATTTTGTATATTTTCTGGGATTTTGTTGTAAAAGCGTATACATCGCCCCAAGAATGAATTACTGACTCGTATTGACATAGAATTTCTCTTGTGTAAAGTACATGAATCAATAATTAAGACGTTCTTAGTGAGTCGGAACTTTTAAAGAACTTCAAAGTAAGTCCTACATGTTTAACTTCTTGGGACATCGTAAAGATGTTTAGGTATTGAATCCGATTCGCAGATAATTAAGCGCTATAAGGGATTACTTATTGAAAATTACAGCTCTCTTATAATCTAAAAGACATTTTTCTATTTTTAAACTTTTAAATATGTCGTCGCACATTTGAACCTTTCTTCCCCATCTGTCGGTTTCCGGCTCCTCGATCTATAAAGTAGAGCTCATAGAGGCATGCCACTTAAGCTTACTAATCTTTCATACCTTAAATAAAACTATTTTTACGGATTTTATCGCATTTTATATACGCAGAATGAGCTTACTGTGTCTTACCTTGCTGAAGTAAAAATAAAGCGCATGTTGTCCAAAGGGAATTATTAGCTCAGTGTCAGAGGGCTTAAATTGTCAACTTGTTCGTCAATAGCAAGGTTGCTCAAACGCAGCGTAAGGGCATGTATGTGCAAGCGTTAAATGGATATACCCTTGATCGCGTGTGAAGCTTAATAATGCCTTATAATAACTGTTTTTAATTAAAAAATTAAGCTGTCTCTGACTTTTTTCTAGATACTCTTCAAGCTTTGTTCTAGTTTTTTGTCTTATTGTTTTTCCAATAATTTGTTACGGTATTTATATTATATGATATGTTATGTATAAGTATTTATCTATTTTAATATGTCTATATATTTGTATTTATGTGTGTATATATATGAATGTTTATATGTATTTATATATGTGTCTGTATGTGTTTATCAATATATAATTGCATATGTAATATATATTCATTGTAAATTTTTATATAGTCATTTTTTGATCCTCAATGCCTTCTCTTTCAAATCATATTGCATCTTCAAAGTAGTGTTCTCTGCTTACTTACAAGTATAGGTTGACTGGTAGAAAACGTCTTAAGACGTTTAGTCCACCTTTGTACATTTTTGTTTCAAAAACGAGAATAACTTTCGACGCGTTATTAATGATTTTTTTTATTTATGTTCCCCGATTTCTTGCAAACGTTTGAACCTATTATTGTGAGACCTCCCGTAGCCATGGGTGACGGAATACAAATATAAGTTGATTAAACACGACAAAATCCGTAAAAACTAGTTTCATTCATATTACAGTAATAAAAATGAATGCTGCTGTCATTTCTAAGAAAAAAATTGGCTGCTCTCATTTCTGAGAGTTTCCAAATATTTGTCCAAATCTTGTTTTCAAAATATTTCCAACCCCTCTGTCATGGAGGTTTCCTCGTGATGTTCTCCTTTACACAAAGCACTTAACTTTTTTCGACGTAGTTGCACCAATAGGTCGGCTCGCTCTCACAGAATACCATTGTAAAACACCAGAATAATTCTGAGTTTCGCATGGTGCGTGTAGAAAACCCAAGAACCCTTTATTAGATATTATTATTATTATTAGAACCCTTTATAATGGTAACGAAGCATTTAATCTTGATTCTCAGGAGTGATAACGCATGTATCTTTCGTATTTTAATCGAGGACACCTACCTATGGTGACTGGCCACAGTATTCACTTATCATCCATTGGATTGTGTGCTCGTTTGTCACCTTAATTTATTTAAAAGAATAACATTTGTAATATAATGATAATTGTTCGGATCCAGAATAACTATATTATGAAATCTTCTTTTTTTCCTGCCCTTATCCCAAATTATTTGCGATCAGCAAAGCATGTCTTTCTGTTCTATTCTCCTGACAACTTTGTAAAGAATTACATATGTAAAAAATATTCTGACAAATGAGAATCTCGTCCTTTTTTGAATTCCATTGAATAAAAATTTAACAATTTAGCGCAGCAATCAAGAATATCACAAATAAAAGCTTCAGTCGCTTTTAATGTTCGATAGGTAACTTCAAATACTGTCAATGATTCGCAAACCTGCAGTAATGGTACAGCTGTCAGTTTTACAACTGGCTATATTAATCAACGTAGCTTTGTTTCGCTTTAAGTGCCAACAGTTCATTACTACGACGACAGTGATGGCACTGTAAAATAGCATTAAGTTGTTTTCTAAATTACTGAAGTCTGAGTAAAATAAAACGTTTGTTAAGGAAACGAAAATAATTAAGGAAAATGCATAGTAGCAAAATTTTTAAATATATTGTTACGATTGGTTAGGAATCTAAATTTTTTTGTGAATTATGTGATACTTATTATATATCAAGATAAAATCAAGCTATTATAAGTATCATAAAATGTGGCGGCGTAAGAGGATCCAAAACTTCGTTTATTAATTTATATTCGTCGTCGTATTCTAGGGAATCCCTACGAATCAAAATGAACTGATGGCGACGAAGTGTGACGATTATAAGAAAATTCATCGTACCAATTTTATCCCACGGGTCTATAACAATGGCAAAAGCCTCTTCTCACATGGATGGTGGAATGGGACATTGATGTGTAGAATTCTACATTTATACTTCTTCATCTATGCCCTAACTACAAAAAGTCTCTTATTAATCATCTATTAAGATCACGATAAAAGTAATCAGAATGAGCACGGAGTGGCCTGTTAAAGTTCGACATAATGTAATTATAATATTTATTTTATGTGAGATTGAAATTTTAATTAATAGAGTTATAATAAATTTAAAAAAAATAAAATTTTAATTGTTAAACGAAAATTTAATTTCTTATTTTTTTTTTCTGAATCTGAATCAGTTTAGTGATGAAGTCAATCTGACCGGAGAAGAAATAGTGAAAGAAAGTCCAAAATTATTCTCTTTTTGTCATGTTTTACGGTTATTATTACATACAACTTATAAGGAAATTAAAGATTTAAAAATTTGTAAACCAAAAAAGATAATAATAATTATAACTTTTAACAAAAATGATAATTATTATTATCTATGTTTTCGACTTCAAAATGCGAAAAAGAAGTTATTTATTTGCTTCCCTTAGCGGTGCAATTTTTTTCTTCAAATTTATATTGGACCATCCTTAAAGAATAAACTATTTAATAAAAAAAAGAATCATTAAAATCGGTTCTCAAACTGCGAAGATATTATATGAAATTCCTTAAACAATAGTCTAATACGAAACTCGTCTCAAGAGCGAATTGTGGTTGGCTTTGTTTCAAACTTTGACGTTTGGTTCCGTTGCATTGTGTTAATATATTGTGCTACCCATTTTTGTTTTTTTTTTTAAATCTGGTTATATAGTGTTGTGCGCCACAATTAATGCCTGGTACATGGCGACACTAATAATAATAATAATAACACGCACGCATATAACGGTTGGGCCATGCCTGTCCTCATATATACCTTCGGCATGCTCAGGTGGACTCAGACAGAACTGAACGCTCTTGATAGAAAAGTCCGCACTGTTATGACGTCACACAGGATGCATCACCCGAGATCGTCAGTAATAAGGCTGTACGTGCCGCGGAAACATGGTGGGCACGGCTTTTTGAGCGCTCTCACCATGCATAATCGCGAATTGTGCAGCCTCCGTAATTACTTTCAGGCGAGAGGCTTACTCTCTATCCTAGCCAACGAGCAATGGCAAGACCCAGATACAGTGCATTTCCGACCGGGAGACCGTATGGAAGGAGAAGGAGCTCACGGGAGGTTCTACAGGCTCACCATGAGCCTTTCGTGAACACAGTCGCCTCCCTCCACTGGCTACGTTTCGGTGACCTCTTTGGAAACCGAGGGTTTTATCTGGGCAATACAGGATCAGGTTATTAAGACCAACAATTATCGGAAATACATCCTAAAGGATGGCGCCGTCGACATCTGTCAGGCTTGTCGCCATCCTGGCGAGTCACTTAGCATGTCATCTCCGGTTGTTCGGCGCTTTCTAACTCTGAGTGACGCAGACTGGCCTAGTAGCCAGGATTCCCAGAGGCTCGCTCTGAAATACGGTCTCGTGGATAGGAAAATACCATATGTAAGTATGCCTTGGAAGCCGTGCTCGAAAATGACCGCGCCAGGCTCTACTGGGACCGGGCCATTATCACAGACAGGACTATTCTTGCGAATAAGCCTGATATTGTGCTGATGGACCGGGCACAGTCAAGGATATTTTTGGTCGATATTACCATTCACCTCGTGAAAGCCGAAACAGATAAGCTGACAAAATATCTGGACCTGGCTCACGATGTGACCGACATGTGGGGTGGTCTGCCGACCGAAATTATTCCTGTGGTCGTTTCTGCGAACGGGTTAATCCCGGTCAGCCTCTCGGGTCATCTGAGGCGACTGGGACTACGTGAAGAACCGCTCCGTGCTCAAATGCAGAAGACGGTGCTCCCCGACACCGCCCGCATCGTCGCCGGTTCCTTTCTCTTTCCCCCTAACCCTCGGCCGTTTAGTCTCCCCTGCCGAGGGCTTCCATTTGATTGGGTTTTTATTTATTTATGTATTATTTGTGTTAGTATATTTAATATATATACATATATATATATATATATATATATATATATATATATATATATATATATATATATATATATATATATATATATATATATATATATATATATATATATATATATTTATGTATATTTATTTACTATATTTCTTTTATATATTTATTCAGCCCAACCAAATGAGAATACTTTATAAATATCCAAAATAATAATAATAATCTTTATTGATAATTGTACAGTGAATATGTGAAGTCTCTGATTGCTGAAATAGGAATTATACCTGTATCTCAGCAATCAGCGCCCTCTCTCAATTTTATGAGCTAATAAATTAACAATAATGGTTCAGAATAACAATAATGTTTCAAACAGTACATACTACTTATTTCAAACAGTACATATAATAAAGGCGCGCTTGTGTGTGTGTGTGTGTGTGTGTGTGTGTGTGTGTGTGTGTGTGTGTGTGTGTGTGTGTGTGTGTGTGTGTGTGTGTGTGTGTGTCAGCAAGTGTATGTTTGCGTTTGTATGTACTTATAAATATATGAAAATAACGAATGAAACAAACATTTCCTATGATGATAGTAAAACATGTACTCGTATCTATATGAGATGATTAAAAATAATATATAAATTTTAGATAAATGTTCATCTAGCCGATTACACTATAACATTAAACAAGTCCTCCGTTTCTTCATAATTTAATGATAAAGGCTATTTTTCTAACTTGTTTTTAAATTTGTAAAGTGAATGTGGATAAATGTTAAGAATTTTGTTTATTTTGTTATACAAATGTACACTAAGATAACCATGTTGGCGCCTGGCAAAGGACGTGGGGAAAGCGGTTGGAGTTAAGACATTAACTGTTGTACGTTTTTCTTCTATTTTGTCTTTTTCGTACGCAGTAGCAAGATGTTGTCTGCTTATAAGTTGTAAGATGTATAACTGCCGAACAGTAAGAACTTGACAATTACTATAAAGTGTTCTAGTTGGGAATCTATAAGGCTTAAAAGTCATCGTTTTAAGCAACGATCTTTGAGCTCTTTCTAAAAACGTAGGTTTTGCACGTGCCACCCCAAAATCTAATACAATAATTTATTACTGACTGAGCAAGCGCGTAATATACCATGCGAAGTGTATCAAAATCAGCCACATACCTTAGATGTTTAAACGCCCAAATTAGCTTCCTTATTCTAGAGGCTTGTAGATCTATATGACTAAGCCAGTTTATTTTACAATCTAAAATGACGCCTAGGTATTTAACAGTATCAGATTTATGGAGCATATGGCATGAACAATGCCGATTTTTCAGTAAGTTACACCAATGTAGTATATTTCCAGTGTGGTTTTCCTTGATATTAAACTGGATAAAAGTTGTTTTTGACAGGTTTAGAGTAAGTAAATTCAGCGTTAGCCAGCAGTTTACCTTGTGTATTCCAACTTCAGTATTTTTATAAGCCTTATCCCAAGTCTCTCCATAAAATACCATCGCCGTGTCATCTGCATACGTAAATATTTGTTCATTATATAATGGCTGGTGGCATAGATCATTAATGTAAACCAAGAAGAGACTTGGGCCAAGTATGCTTCCTTGTGGAACACCATATGTAACTGCGGCATAAGAACTTACTATTCGATCGATCTTAACACATTGTACACGATCATAAAGAAAGTCCTTGAAGATGGAATACGCTACACCACGAATTCCTGCTCTTTCTAGCTTCTCAAGAAGAGAGGGAATCGAAACAGTATCAAATGCCTTGGCAAGGTCGAGAAAAACACCAATAATTTTTTTTTATTATAAAGTTTAGTGGTAGCGTAATCAACCAAGTCACTAACAGCATTTTCTGAACTTTTTCCCGACCTAAAACCATGATGTGACAGAATATTATTATTTTCTAAGAAATTCATCAATCGAGTATTTAAAACTTTTTCCAAAATTTTTAAGAGAGCAGGTAATACAGATAGAGGCCGGTAATTATTTATATTATCTTTAAAACTACCCTTGTGTACTGGAGTTATAATGAATTTTTTTTAACTTTTAGAAATACACCCTGATCCAGACAGTTATTAAATAGCTTAGTTAAGGGCGGAACAAGAATGTTTTTAGCTAGCTTTAAAAGATTTCTAGAGATAGAGTCCCAGCCTACAGCGCAGTCATTTTTAATGTTGATTATAATAGGCTCTATTTCCGCTTCGTTGGGTGGAATGAGAACACAGGAATTGACAACACAAGGCACATTGAAGTTGTACCGGTAGTATTCGGTATTGTCTTGACCTATTTTGCTTGCTAAATTTTTACCCACGTTTATGAAAAATATCATTTACATTCTTAATTGTACAGGACTTGTTGTCTATATCATTCAGCAACTCTTTAGCTGGTGCATTAGTAGTATTTTGATTTGTAATAATTTTAATGGCTTTCCATTTTTGTTTATTATTTTGTGCCTTTTCAAGAAGAGATCTTTCATAATCAATTTTAAGCCTTCTTAGGAGAGAATTATAAAAACTTCTATATTGTTTATACGAAACTATCAGAATATTATTATCGGGGTCCTTTTTGAGGTTTTTATGAACGCCCGGCTTCGCCTGGATAAGATCTATTAATGTAGCGTTATTTAGGTTTATCATAATCAAAAACCATTTATGCTACCAATTTTTCGTTTTTTTTTTTTAAATCTGGCTATATAGTGTTGTGCGCCACAATTAATGCCTGGTACGTGGCGACACTAGTTACCACTAGCGCCTTCTAGTATTGAGTAGCAGAACTAGGAGAGTCAAGATCCTTCTAGAAATTCCCATGGAAGACCTTTCTAGAACTATCGAAACCTAGTCAGTCGGGACCGGTATGTACTCGAAAATTCTAGATGTTTCTAGAGTAGAAGGCTCTGGAACTATCTGAGGACCTATATAAGGCCGGTATAGACCGCGACCCAGGGCAGTGTTGAATTGGCAATACAAGCGAATACTTCGAAGCGTTACAGCGATCAGTAGTACAATTGTGTTTTGTTATTAGTGTGGTTTTAAGTTGTAATTAGTGTTCTGAAATTAAAGTGTCAATTTTGGTAATTCACTCGGCAGTTCTTAATTATCTCGAACCCCTAGCTCGTAACAATTGGTGTCAGAAATGGGATCAAATCATGCCGATTTTACCTAAGGACAAGGAGAAAACTAAATTCTCGACAGGAAAGGGTCTGTGGCAATTTAAAGTTATGCCGTTTGGATTGTGCAATGTTCCAGCAACATTTGAAAGGTTGATGGAGCTTATACTTACCGGGCTAATTGGCGATTCCTGTCTGGTATACTTGAATGACATCATCATCGTAGGCCGTACGTTTGAGGAACACCTTCAAAACCTAGAACACGTGCTCATGAAGATCCAGAGTGCCAACCTCAAATTGAGTTCGAAGAAATGTTCACTATTCAAACGGCAAGTTAGCTTTTTGGGGTATGTAGTGTCAGAAGAAGGTATCCGCACGGATCCAAAGAAAATCACCGCTGTCAATGATTGGCCGGTTCCAAAAGACAAGACGCGGGTTAGAGATATTATGGGCCGATAATGCTCGGGTCGAGCATGTCTTAGGAGGGGGCAGTGTTTTGCGCCACAATTAATGCCTGGTACATGGCGACACTAGTTACCACTAGCGGCTTCTAGTATCGAGTAGCAGAACTAGGAGAGTCAACAGTAGGTAGAGTTCTCGAAAATTCTAGATGTTTCTACAGTAGAAGGTTCTGGAACTATCTTAGGCCCTTTATAAGGCCAGTATAGACCGCGACCCAGGGCAGTGTTGAATTGGCGATACAAGCGAATACTTCGAAGCGATACAACAGCGAACTAAAGTGTCAATTTTGGTAATTCACTCGGCAGTTTTTAATTGTCTCGAGCCCCAAGCTCGTAACAATAATATAGCCTAAATTCCTTCTGGCATTACTATCCATCTGTTCGTAAAGTTTCATCACAATTGGTTCAGCTATTCCGAAAATTAGTCCCCACCGACAGACAGACAAAAATTTTGAAAATTTTAATTTATGTCTTAATACCACGCAAATAACCCCCTGAGATTAATAGAAGCCATTTATTTTAATATTACAGTTAGACACGTAACATTTATTTTAATGTACAGATATCATGCAAATATAAAAATAAATTTAAAAATCCTTAGCTCCCTCAACTCTTCGACCTGAACGTCAACGGTCAGATCGTTGAGCTTTGTGATGTCGGCTGCTCAATTGACGCTTATTTTTTTCGTTTAATAATATTAGCTGTGCCGACGACATGGTTTTGCAGCATCACGCAAAAACCTGTACACCAATTTAGATGGGACAAAGGTATTTTATACGATTTTTGATTGTGTGAGATTATATTATAGCGTGTTTAAATGGTATACCGATGAGAGCGATCGATCTAAGGCAGTATGATAATTCAAATCATCTGACATTCCTCTCTGAAACAAAGTGAAATAAATAATGAAACCTGTAACCTATTCTGCAGAAAATGGGTGTTTCAAAATATATAGTTCATAAATTTTGTACTACATTCATAACAATAAAATGATGTTCTTAATATCTTACTGCATACATTAAGAATTTTGTAGACAAAATAATTGTATAGAAGTTGAATTATTTTTCTATATTACACTAGGTTATATGTTAGAATTACATAAGTTATGTGAAATATGTCTGCCTTGTCTATTTAATTAGTTTGAATTCCAGGTTGATCTTCATCTTCCTCGTAGATCATGTACATATCAGAACAGAGATATTGAACTTGTACCTAGCTTATCTGCTTATACTACATCAATCAGTGGTATTGAAGTGGCACCAAGAAAGAGGGAAATGTTAAAAACAATATATAAATTAAAGAAAAGAATAATAGACAAAGAAAAAAGTTAAAAAATGGACAGGCTCAAAAGAAAGCATAGGATCTAAAATAATTCAATATATATATATATATATATATATATATATATATATATATATATATATATATATATATATATATTATATTTATATAATACAAACCAGGATTTTCTCCTGTATCGCCGGGGCAGTTTACATACATAGATTTCACAAGTACAAACATCCAGACCCAGAACAATTATTTGTAGGCCATACAAATACTTGTTCCGTGCGGGAATCGAACCCGCGACCCTTAGCGCTGTAACTCATTGCTAAGCTATTGCGCCACGGAGCCGTCAATTCATTTTAACCAGGATCTTAAATAATTTTTAGTTATTTTTGTTTTGTTACGCTAAAGAAGTATAACTTCCTACGTGCGTACATAAGTAGGTACACACGCACGTTTTCTTTTAATTTACTTAATTTTAATTTCAAAATTTGGATTTAGTAATAAAGTACATGTTATTAAATTATATTATTATTTACTAAGGACATTCTTAAAATTAGACAAAATTTTTACTTCATAACAGAATTATTTTTATTTAGTTTAGAAAAAGCGTCCGTTCACTGTAAATTCCATAACTTTTGTTAAATACCTGTAGAATTGCTATAATTATATATCATATACCTTTGCAATACTTCATTGTAACCTATCACCAAAAAAAAAATAGTTCTTTGCCTCGTGATAACAATAATCATTTATTTCATTTTAAATTAAGAAATTAATAAAGTTCCTATAAATATTAGTCTAACCTTTCATACGCATAATAAGTTAGTGTAAACGCAAAAAAAGTGATGCCTAATGTATTTGCAAATTTGTAACGTAATAGATTAAGTGAAATATATGTATATGCCGTATACTTTTATAACTGCAAATAATGGTGTCATTGGAAGAGACTAGGGTCTAAGATAACAGGCTCGGCCTAGTTTAGACGCTAGTGCATAAAATTGTATAGATAAGTTATAACACATATAATTTGTACAGATGTCTTAACGATAAATAATGTAAACCTTACTTTGTGTCAATAATTTTTTTTTATGGACAACTTAAATCGAATAGAATATAATATAATTATCCGTAGATTTAGTTTTGCCATTTACCGGCAGGTGTCACTGTTCACTGTTTATATACTATATCCTCTTTTTATCTAAAAGATGTGCTGAGTGACTGACTCATCTAACAACGCACAGTCCAAACCGCTTGGCGAAGAGATCTGAAATTTGGACAGTAGCGACCTTTTATGACCTAGACATCCATTGAGAAAGGATTTAGGAAAATTAGTGAAATAGAGATACAGTTTGTATGAATGTTTTTATTTTACAGGTAGATTGACGGCGATTTCAGAGGTTATTCAATTTTGTATGGGAAAAAAGATATTTAATGCTTTAAAACAATATAATTTACTTTACGGGCTTAAAACAAGGGTGCAAATTTTGTATAAAAATATTGTATTTAGACGCACAGTTCAATCCGCTGGACCTAGAAGCATGTAAATAGGGCAATACTTTCTTTTTACGTAGGCATCCACGAAGAAAGGATCTTAGAAAATTTAAACCCTTAGAGGATGAAATATGGTGTTCCAGCTTTTAAGAAACTTTTTACGGGGTGATTTCAAATTCGTACCGGGAACTGGTTTTCTATCCAGATTAGTGTCTTTCTAGATCTTCGCGACATTTAAAAGCATAAATAAATCATCATCATTTATCATATAAAAAGTACTAATTCCAGTTTTTTTTTTCTGACCCATCATCAAAGCTATCGTTAGTACTATCGTCTGTCTTCGTTTTCGGGAGCGTTTCACAAACACCTGTAAATATACAGGGTTATTTTGCAATAACCGGGCAAATTTGGAGAGAAGGTTCAGAATAAGTAATATATATTAATAACTTAAAAAAAAACTCAAGTCCTTTTTATCTTGTAAATACAAAATGCGTGGTAATGCATTATTTTAAGTGATTTTACTGCGCACGCACACATTCGTAAGGGTCGATCGGTAGGCAAAAACGGTGTTGCCCATAAATCACATTCAATTTGGGATAATTTCAAAAAGCAGCCTTAATTACTCGCATTTCAAAAACTGCAATAACGGTATATCATTATTTATATAAATTCAATTTCTATCCTGCCATTTTTATCTAAAGTTTTAGAAGCTGTTGCTCATAAGCAAATTTCTACTTCTATTTTCAAAAACAAGATTCTTTCTTCATATCAATCTGCATTTCGCCTGGGATTTAGCACTACAACCGCCCTTCTCAAGGTCACTGAAGATACCCGAGAGGGTATGGAAAATTCCAGATTAATTTTTCTTATTTTAATGGATTTTTCTAACGCTTTTAATACTATCGACCACTCTATCTTGCTAGCTCTACTCTCTCAATTGAATATCTCGTCTTCAGCCCAGGATTGGTTCTCATCATATCTTCGAGGGCGCCAACAGGCCGTGCGTTCTGGCCATAATGTCTCCAATTGGAGTGATGTATTAACTGGTGTCCCTCAAAGGCGGTATTCTCTCACCTCTTCTGTTTTCAATTTTAATCAATCTTATCACATTAAACCTCAAGTGCTGTTATCATCTGTATGCCGATGATCTACAACTATATGCATAAGCGGAACCATGCAATATTAATAATTCAATAGAGTTACTAAACGAAGATTTACATTATATCTTTGAATGGTCCACTGTGTTTGGAATTAACGTGAATCCTTCTAAGAGTCAAGCGATCATTTTAGGTAGCTCTAGATACTTATCCAAATAAGATATCTCCACTTTGCCGTTTATTTCGTACAACTCCACATTTTAATAATCTCGGTCTGTACGTTAATAGCTGTCTTTCATGGAACAAGCAGATCCAGGTAAGCCGCAAAGTTACTGCAACTTTGCGATCTTTTTATCGCCTGATAAATTTTCTTCCTACCACTACAAAAATTTTGCTTGCTTAATCTCTTATTCTACCAATAATAGACTATGTAGATGTGTGTTGCACAGACTTATCTCAACAGCATCTTAACACATTGGATCGTCTCCTCAATAACTGCATCAGATGCATTTATGGTCTTCGTAAATATGACCATATATCATCTTTTCGTACTCAGCTTAACTGGCTGCCTATACGTCAGCGCAGATATGTTAGAATACTCTGCACTCTTTTCACTATCCTGAACGATCCTTTTGCTCCTGAGTACTTGAAATCTAGACTTCAGTACCTAGGAGATACTCATAATTGTTTTCTCCGTTCTTCGGATAATCTAAAGTTGCTAACGCCTTTACACCATCCTGGTTATATGTCCCACACTTTCGCTCTTATGGCTACAAGACTCTGGAACGAAAATGGAGAAAAATTAAAGTTATAGGAGCATCAACACGTCATTCATTCCTGATTCATTCAAGACCCTTCCTATATCACATGGCGAACCTGCCAGGCGGTGCGCTGCGAAATTGCCTGCAAAAATTGTTGAAAAAAATATTAAAAATAATAATGGGTGCTGCCATTTGCTTGGGATCCTATAATTAACAAAATTAAATCCAAACCCAACCATACCACTACAAGACTTCAAGATACTGTAAGCTCATTCTGCGTAGATCGGACCAAAATTAATATTCAAAAACTGAAGGTAGCCGGGCTAACTATGACATTGGGACGTCAAACACCTCAGTCCTCCCCGTGACCATGGGTGCTGTAAAGCACCCGAAACGTCGGAAATTAAAATAGTAAATTAAACGCGATAAAATCCGTAAAAATAGCTTTATTTACGCTCCATCATGTTAGTACTGCTAAATGAAACGATAACTTCATAAAAAAAAAACATGAAAATATTTAAACATAAAACCAGCAGTGGAATACTTAAACATAAAATCAGCTGACTAGGGGCCAATATACGCTCGGACGCCGAATTCGCGCGGCGTGCAGCTAGCAATCGTACCACCAATACCTAAAAATTTACAACACTTGTCTAAATACCTATCTTATCTACTTAACCTACTATTTTGCCACTGAGCTTGTCTCCGCCAAGCCACTTTAATTCGAATTCATAGGTAAAAAAAAAACCAAATACCTGGTTCAATTCCCCGCTAATGAAAAAAATACTTAAATGAAATGTTAACAAGGATAAAGTCATACTTTTTTAACAACCGTGTAGGTATGTTTATTATTCTGATGTATTCATTTATGTTCATATTCAGATCAGTTCAGTACTAAGTAATTAAAAAAAATTGGGTATGAAACAGCTTACCGATCCAAATCCTCCGTAGCCTTATGAGATTCTCCAAGGCACATTAACATGTTGCCGTATTCACGAGCACTATAAACTTACCTACGCGTTAGGCATTATTAAAACAAAACAAGAAACACAAAACGTAACAACAAGAATAATAACAAAAAGTAATAACAACAAGAATTTAATATACAAAACGATTGAACTGTCGCTCATGTGCACGTGATAGTCAATAGGGAACTGTCTCAAAACTAAAATTAATAATCAACCTCGCCAAAACAAATGCCTCGTGCGTCGTAACGTCCTTGCGGTAAGCACTTTGATTATTTGCAGAGATCGTTAAACCGTTACGACATTGCCAACGTTTATTTCATTTATAAGTTTAGTTATTTCTACGACTAGTTCTTATATACAATTTAGAATTTATGGTTGTCATTTTTAATACAATTACACAATCAATTGTACCCTGACGCAACAAGCAGTTCTTTACTACACAAATGATATTGAAAGTAATAAATGTACCTAATTGGGTAACTCAGTACTCACTTACACAATTATAAACACTATTTCATCGTTTTATCAGATTTTGTACAAGAAAATAGAAATGAAAAGGTACTGAATAATTTAATAATTAAAATCAATTGCAATTATGATCGACAGTTAATTAATCTATCAGAATTAATCTAAAAAAAATTCTTTAACTTTATTTTAATTGACTTTCCGTATTTAATCCGACCAATACTTGAATTTAAAAAGAGGTACGTCAAAACTATTAAAAATTACTTGCAAGTTTTATAGTGATTGCCGCCTCTAATTCTTATGTCGCCGGCAAACAAATCTCAGTAGGTAAATTTCGGTGCAACATGGCAGCGTTGCCAACACCAATTTGTCAAATTTCATGGAAATTCATGTCAAATTCCCTAATTTAAGGACAAAACTTCAACAGATTCCCTACAAATTCCCCTCAATTTTATTTTAAGAAATGAAACAATTTTCAACAAATTTTATAAGGTTTACTTTTTAACTAACATTTTTGGAACGAAGTTCTTTATCGGACGGTATGGATCTGGCGGATGGGGACTACAAAAAGTGTAAGATTTTTTCATCATGATCCCTTCTGACGTAGTGTAGACGGCCTTGGCGGCTATAAGGAAGCGAGATGTAGTAATATCCATCTCCCTCGCACTTTTTCTTATCTTACCATGAAAGAAATATTATTTTATTTTTAAAATGACGATTCGTTTTAATAGACGCTAGTAATTCATTTATTGTATTTGTTAATCAAGAATAAGAATAAATATATATAAAAATAATAATACGTTTATCAATAATTATATACTATGGGAAAAAAGATATATAATGCTTTAAAACAATATAGTTTACTTTACGGGTTTAAAATAAGTGTGCAAATTTTGTATAAAATATTGTATTTAGACGCACAGTTCAATCCGCTGGACCTAGAAGCATGTAAATAGGGCAATACTTCCTTTTTACATAGGCATCCACGAAGAAAGGATCTTAGAAAATTTAAACCCTTAGAGGATGAAATATGGTGTTCCAGCTTTTAAGAAACTTTTTACGGGGCGATTTCAAATTTGTACCGGGAACTGGTTTTCTATCCAGATTAGTGTCTTTCTAGATCTTCGCGACATTTAAAAGCATAAATAAATCATCATCATTTAACATATAAAAAGTACTAATTCCAGGCGAATGAAGTCGCGGGCACTGCTAGTTAATTAATTAATTAATTAAACGCAATAAAATCCACAAAAAATATTTTATTCGAAAGAAGTGGGTTTATTTAGTACGCAAAATATGGTGTTTAATAGACTGCAGAGGTGATAATTATATAAGTGATATACTGCCTAACGAAAGTTCTTTATCAGACGGTATAGATTTTGCGGATGGGGACTAGGCGACAAAAAGTCTAAGATTTTTCCATCACGACCCCTTCTGACGTAGTGTAGACGGCCTTGGCGGCTATAAGGAAGCGAGATGGAATAATATCCATCTCCCTCGCACTTTTTCTTATCTTACCATGAAAGAAATATTATTTTATTTTTAAAATGGCGCTTCGTTTTAATAGACGCTAGTAATTCAATTATTGTATTTGTTAATCAAGAATAAGAATAAATATATATAAATAATAATACGTTTATCAATAATTTTATACAACGAAAAGAACTTCGTTCCAACCGAGTGTTCTACGACACTCACGCATGTTTTTTTTTCTTTACAATTAAAAAATAAATAAATGAAAAGCATTAAATGTTGCCGAAATAAATCCGAAAATTAAATGTGGTGCAATGAAGATAATTAAAAAAGGGAGTCATTCGATATTCATAAATAACCTAACAAAATGTTAAGATAAGTGTTTAGATTTGTTGAAAAAAGGTACTGACTTGGTCCTGATTATCGATTTTCAAAATCCCTGCATTTTTCCCTCATAATACCAATCCCCATAAAATCGCCAACCAACTTTAAAGTCCCCGCAATTTGGGGAATTCGCCACATGTTGGCAACGCTGACATGTGTAAATTCCACAGCGCAAGGAGACACGAGTCGGCCGGGCGGTGGCAGCGCGTGTGTGAAAGAGAAGGGTAGAGTGAGTAGTAATACCTAATGCATTGTTTCGTATCAATCTAGATAAGAGTTCGGCGTCCGCGAGAATATTGACCCTTTTGTCAGCTGATTTTATTTTAACTTTCACTGCTGGTTTTATGTTTAAGTATTTTCATGATTTTTTTTAATGAAATTATCGTTTCATTTAGCTGTTCTAACATGATGGAGCCTTAATAAAGCTAATAAAACGTTGTGAAAAGATGATTTTTTTCCCTCGGAATCGATTTTCTTTCTGACCTATCATCAAAGGTATCGTTATTACTATCATCTGTCTTCGTTTTCGGGAGCGTTTCACAAACGTTTTTTACATGGTAGAGCCATGCTGCAGCTATATTAGTAGTATAGTTGTAGTACGAATGAGTCGGCTCGACCGGGGAAGGACCACGCTCTTACAGAATACCAGCGTAAAATAGCAGCTTAACACTGCTATGTTTTGTATGGTGAATGTAGAGAACCGGAGACCCTTTTTACTGGAAAAGAGGCATTCCATCTTAGTCCTCACGGGTGACAACGCATCTGCATTTTGATTTTTTATTGAAGATAGATGTAGATGTCTATGGGTCACAGCAACCACTTACCATCAGGTGGACTGTGTGCTCGTTTGTCACCCTATCCTAAAAAAAAACACCCGGTATATAGATATAGATATAGGCCTTCCCAAGGAATGCCACAAAGCATGGTCCTAAGCCACCTGTATCTATCGACTTCCTGCATACCTTACCATGTCGTCCCTCCATATAGTGGGAGGCTGCCCTACACTTCGCTTACCGGTACGAGGTTGCCACTCGAGAACCTTTCTTTCTATTGTTTATCGGTTTTCCAAGTTATATGGCTTGCCCAGTGCCTTTTCACTTTAATAACCCCTTGAGCTATGTCAGTTACTCTGGTTCTACTGCGGATATCCTAATTTCTAACTTTATCACGCAGAGAAACCCCTTTCCTATTTAAAATTTTTACATTTTCCAGATGATGATTTGTTTAAGATATAAAGAAAACATAAACCCAAGAATGTTTTTATATAGCACTTAGGGAAGCACTATTTTATAAATTTAAATTATTTGATTTAATTTTATAATAGTATACCTAAATATAAGTATCTGTATCTAGATTTCCCTCCCCAATAATGTTCTATTAAAGTGATACTCATAAAAACAGCGTTTTATTGTAATACATAATTATAAAATTCAGTATCACCTACTTAATAAAAATATGCAACGATAAAATTACATAGGTATTAAAAACTATCGAAATCTAAGTAACGAGAACATGTTGGCCGTTCCACATCTAAATTATATAAAAATGCATTTTTCAATTTCACTATCAACGTCGCCGCAAATATTTCTTCTTCTTTGGCCACTTTAAAAATAAATTTATTTAGAAAACAATATTTCCAGTTACCAATGTAAAAATATTAACTAAATTAAGTATTTCTATTCATAAAAATATTTATAATTGAGTATAAACTCTTTAAAAACTAAAATATATTTGAACAACTCCAACACCGACGCGCAACGAACAGTTATTGTAATTTTATTACTTAAATATCCAAGAATTTAGGCATTTCACCCATTATTAGGGCCTTAAGTTATATGAAGTGTTACTAATGTTATACTTTTTCTTTCTCAGCCCATAAAAGTCCACTGTTGTACTTGGACATAAGCCTTGCCTGTTGTATGGGACAGTCCATTATCACCACGCTTGGTAGATGGATTAGCGTTTGCAGTATTCGACGTCTTTCACCTTTTGACGCTGCTCCGTTTATGACCATGAGATAATTCTGGAACTTTCATAGTTTCCAACGTAACTAACAAAGTGAAATGGATTGCTTCTCTTTGCGCGATCACATTACCCCAAAAATGGTCAGTAAAAATTCCATTTTTTTCCTTTCTGGCTGATTCGAACTATATCAATATTTACACTCCATTTTAATTTATAAAAAAATAGCTGCCGTACTATATTCAGCCAGTTAGTAAGCATTTTTTCGCTTAAATTGATGTCAAGTATACTTTACTATCAAGTAGTACTTACTTTTACAGGTAATTAATAAAATTAGGCGTTACTTTGGGGACGTCCATTATATTAAGGATTTTGAAATTAATTAACTAAGATTCGCATAAAAAGAAAAAGGTTATGTCTTACCTAGCGAGTCCCTAGGGAGGGAAGTGCTCTTCATAATTTTATTTTTTACGAGAATCTTAGCTAATTAATTTTAACATCTTTAATATAACAAAAAGAACTACCAATATACAATATATAAAGTATTTAATGTCCAACGATTATCTTTGAGGGGACAATTTGCCGTCCAAGTTTTCTCATGTAGATTGCCCAGAGTTACTAAAACTAATTAACTTCAATTCCGGTATACGACAACGTGTTTAAATAATTTTTAGGTTAGATGTACACAGTAATAAAACTTCCTTTTTCAATCATGTTGTTAAAATGTGCCGTGATTACGACGAGATTAAGCGTAGTAACGTTCATTTAAATATATTAGATGGTAGTATTGTTAGACTTAATAAGGAATTTACATGTTTCTCTTAATATTTTTTTTTATCTTGTTTATTTTTGCTACGACAAAGTTTCTACTGCCGTTTTATTATTATGCTGTGTACACTCTTTTGAATTGTATCAACACCATCATATTTTTAATTTTAGAACTGTATATAACTACTGTCTGTTTGTGTACCTTACTCAATAACATAAAAATAAAAGAAATAAAAGTATACACGCCGCAGTCTACTGCCTATTTCAAACACGGTTTTATAACCACTGTAAACTATTACGTGTTTCCATGAATGAATTAGGTGGCATATAGCACTTGTAAGATTGCCCATATAATCACCCTAGGTAAGTTCAACGCAACTTCCCATAACGAGCCCGTGAAATTTGTATTCGTCATTTTTTGGATCAACTTTCCACCATGAGTCATATAATAGCAAAAATATTGATCCCACCAAACACGTGTGAAAAGAAGAAGAATTTAGTTGAATGTAAACTGTCAAGAAAAGTTTCTTTTCGAGTAAAAATGGCACTTTAAAACCTTAATAATTCAAGACCTTTATTAGATACAAGTGTGTAGGTCTAATAGTTTTTAGGGTATGGGGGCGTCGAAAGTAGCTGGTTCGTATAAATATACATACTTCGTACAAATATTATTAGTACACACTGCCGATGCGTCACCCTTTTCTTTGGGTTATTCCGTATTCATCCTAATGGAAAATTTAGATTATCTGACGAACAACTCGCTGAATAACTCGCAGAGTTATTGTTCGACGAGTGCGATGCGTTTACATATTCATCTGTATTGTATTCATTCAGCGTAGATTTTTAAACATGGATGACTGACGTCTCGTTGTACGTATTGTGTTTATTTAACTTTTATAGACTCACTAATATTTAACAGAAAAAAAACAGGAAAACACGGCAGTAATAGAAGTAGTTAGTATTAAATAGAATATATTATAAAAGTAGTTTCGCTCTTGTGAAACTCTTAATTTCAGCTGAACTGAGTACATACTTATACTTTTATATATATTTTGTAAAGAAAGGTAATAGAGAAAATTATAACGGTACATTGACCGAGTAAATTATAATGATATTTCACGGGTTAACTGAATAATGACGAGTATGTAGACACCGATACGAATACACACAAATAATTCTTTGATTTGCGCTAAAAAAACCGACATTGAGGGGAGAACAGGCGAGTACTCGGCCCGAGTAGCGAGCACAGCCGAACAAGGCGTTTATATGTTCGTGCTCGTGCCTATTCGTTTGTGCTCGGCGAGTATCTAAACGTTCCATAATGTACAATTTTTTTCCTAATTGAACCGATTTGTTCCGAACTTGGCGGATACACTGCCGTGCGTTTGAATGAAACTAGTTCTACGGATTTCATCGCGTTTATTAACTTATTTTCTATTCCCGACGTTTCGAGTACTACGCTAACGCGTAAAATTCGTAAAACTAGTTGTGTTCAAATGTGTATTGTTCGCGTAAACATAAGAAAACACTGTAGTGTGTGCCTAGATATCCACTATTTTTTGATTTTTAATTAAAATAGAAAACCACCTACCTTCAAAACGCTTTCTTTATATCCTCGCAGAATTGTAATGCTAAGGTTTTGTGAGAGAAAATAAGTCTTCTTCATTCCATCGGCGACCGTTGACCACCGCGCATATACACCACGGACCGGTTTGTACAGCACGTGGCACAAAAACATAGTCATCACTCGAAGGCCTAGTGATATTTGTGCTATTTGCTTTTGATGTCGTCTCGGCTCTAAACAGATATCTCTGAGATGATAAACCACCAAAGTAACTATACATATATTGTTATATTATTTAAATAAAAATCTCTTGATTTTCTTTATTATACAAATCATTATATATATCACAATATACATTGACACATATTTTGCTAGTCTTGTGGTTTCTAAGGACTTAAAAGCAAAGCGAATTTAACTTACAAGAACTTCTTGATTTCCAATCACAAATAATGTACGTTCAAAGTTATGAAACATGATGTATTAATGTATGAAAAATAAGACTTTACTAATTTGTTTTAGAAATCCGTGTAGTGGCGGTGTATGAATATCCACTGTCCCATATCATCCAGGTGAGTGTCAGGGAAACTGAAACAGGAGATACGCAACAACATCTTCCTCATAAAACCTTCGTGGTAGAGCCATGCTGCAGCTAAATTACTGGTATATTTGTAGCACGAATGGGTCGGCTCCACCGGGGAAGGACAACGCTCTCACAGAATACCAGCGTAAAATAGCAGCTTAACGCTGCTGTGTTTCGTATGGTGAGTGTAGAGAACCGGATACCCTTTTTACTGGAAACGAGGCATTCCATCTTAGTCCTTACGGGTGACAACGCATCTGCATTTTGATTCATAATTGAGGAATGAATGAATTCATAATTTGAGGATAGATGTAGATGTCTATGGGCCACAACAACCATTTACCATCAGGTGGACTGTGTGCTTATCACCCATATCCTATAAAAAAAACAACTCA
This sequence comes from Parnassius orleans, assembly GCA_029286625.1. Taxonomy (NCBI): domain Eukaryota; kingdom Metazoa; phylum Arthropoda; class Insecta; order Lepidoptera; family Papilionidae; genus Parnassius; species Parnassius orleans. Next base: position 554,090 of record JAGSMP010000312.1, on the reverse strand, counting down.
AAATTATAAAAGAAACTGCGGTTGCCATCCTGCCTGCCAAGCGTAGCAACTATGTACCCCTATGTTCAGCAGTGAAATTTAGTAGGCTTTCTGTAATGGAATTTATTTCAAACACATACACACTTCATTTTATTTAAAAGTATTTACAGCCGATATGACTATTTTCGGTGGACTTGATTTATCCGTCCCAAAAGTTTCGATATCGTATTGAAGTTACAAACTTTTATAGATTTCCATATATAAAAAGGACCTTATTAAAAGTTTCCTTCAATTTTAGGTTATTTTAGTTAGAATAAAAGTAAACTTGTCTTTTGCTTATTACTTTTCCACCATTCCTATTTTCGTAACAAGAGTTCAATATCTAGTATCACTATTGAATAGATAAATCAATTTTGAAGTTTGTCATGTGCTTGGTAATGACAATGGTTACCTTGTGGTATCTAAGTAAGAGAATTCAGCACTATGTTTCGTCCCATGGAAGTCGTCAATCGAAAATTACAGAAGTCTTATGGCTTCCGATAGATAGCAGGATAACCATCCTGTTTAGACCAAACGTAAAATGTTCAGACCGCCGACGGTCAGAAGCGTCAAAGTTGCGAGACGTCTGGTATTGCAATCGTTAATCCGCCTGCTAAGCGCAACGATTGAAGCAAATCCCCCAAAACGAGAGCAACAGTACTTTTGCGGAATAATGAGGATGATGACGATGAAATTAATGGTTCCAAATGTTCGCAAGTCGACACTGGTTGAGTTTAAAAAAAGAGCGTTACTCCTAAACTAGAAATTTCTTCTGTATCGTGAAGGTGTTACATACAGAATTTGCGCATTTTACATTAATAAAATATACTACGGTATGTAATTTGATCTGTGCTATTTCTCGGAGTCTCAAAACTTATGATTTTAAAATATACACATATTTATTTGAATATAAGAAATTGTAAAATTATTTACTGCTATTCTTTTACAAATATTGACCAAAACGTCCAAAAAAGGAAAATTAAGGCTCTGAAGTCTGGGGCTTTACTTTTTCGATACACTACGTCCTATCACCGAGTTCAAAAACTATTTAATTATGTGGAAATGAATTTATTCTTTTTAGTTATTTGAAGCCGGCTTTTAATTTTCTAAAAGGTAAATTGTTAAAAAAAATTGACAGTTCGGCTGTCTTTTAGCTTGATTGTCACCCTAATAGAAAAAAAACATCATAATATTTAGTCAGTAGTTAGAGAACTAAAGTACCAATATTTTTTTTGTGACCTTACAACAGTGTCATAGTTTATATGACACTATTGGAAGGTCAGACAATGGCAATTGAAAGAAAAGGAGTGTAGAGATGGACTATCTCCATTTCTCTGGAGTAGTTCATTTAGTTTATGCCAAGCAGTAACAATAAATTTCATGCATAATCATCGTAATTTAACTTTACTGTGCAACTGTTGGCAGCTCGAAGATAAATGATACTTTAACAAAAACGACAATCTCGGTCTAATACGGTCTGTTGCAAAACAGGAAAATGGCTTTATATTCTCATTTTGTTAATATCCAACTTTTACAAGGTATAGTGCCGAGTGCACAACAAACTCATAAGTGTGTGTACTCGTATGCGATTTCACCTTTATTAAATTTAAAAGTGCATTTTATAAATACCACACTTTAACAAACTGTAGGTGTAAATTTCCATTTTTTCCGACTACAGCACAGCTAAAAGGAGGGTCGAGTATGTTGAGTATCTCAGACAAACAAAGAAAGATAGACGTAGCGTTGCGTACTTTTCAAGTGATGCCGAAACCATGCTCAACTTCTTGACGCACTCACGCTCATATCTTCCAGACGCACTTAAAACAATGTTGTTAGTTGCACATCAATTAAGATGGATATGTGGACGTGACTGCGTAAGTGTGTGTTCTTACAATGAGTTTAAGTTGAACATGGTTTTGCTTGGATTTTGCATCACTTGAAATGTACGCAGTGCTCCGTCTTTCTTTCTTTGTAGGCCTTTTTTTACATGAGGAAATGGCTTCGCATACCAACGTGTTCCAACTTTGCCGTATATTGGCAGTTCCGCGGCCCCACTAACGCTGGCCGCCCCATGTCAGCCCCTCCTCGGGGAGGAGTTTTCCTCCCCCTTTTCTCTCTCAGGTAAGGCGCACCAGAAATACAAGGTGCGCCTTACTCCGCGGCCTCTAACATCACCTGCGTAACGGACCCCCCCCCCTCGAGTCCGTCACCACTAGTCACTACCCCATATCACCTCGTGTTCATATCAATACCGTTTATATAATACCACTCCGAAAGAGGCCAGTAATAACCACCTCTTTTACACCACCAACGTAGTACCCAGATTGGCGACGGTCACAGCATCAGTTGTGCGAGATCTTTGCACTTACGGGTGGACTAGTGAATACACATGTATTAGTACATATATACACAATACGTAATATATACATAAAACCTTAGCAATAAGTTGCAGCGCTAAGGGCCGCGGATTCGAATACCTCACGGAACAAGTATTTCTATGGCCTACAAATAATTGTTCCGGGTCTGCATGTTTGTCCTTGTGAAATTTATGTATGTAATCTGCCCCCACTGTACAGTAGAAAATCATAGTGAGGAGGTAAAGTTTTTTTAAAAGGAAAAGGATTCAGTCACCCAGGGGTGGGACTACGGCTTCCATTTGGCATTATCCTGACACACCTCTCTTGCCTCTTTCACATCGAAATATAAGAATGTGCTTAACCATCGAGCATTTATATGTAATACATGTTCGATGGTTAAAGGCACTCCTACTTTAGCCCATCTTCAATATATTGTCAATTTGGTCGATAAACTTCCGTCTAGTGCATCCCTACCGACTCCGCAACTTACATCTGCAGCATACATTTGCTTTCTTACTCTTTCCTTTTTGTTCCTATATGTCCAAACTACCGAAATTACTATCTCAATCTTGATCACAAAATCTTGCAAACCAGACTTTTTTCTTAACACACAACTTCTCAACCTTTTATACATTGTCCTATTTAACATAATTCTAAAATGGGGAAAGACCACTATCTCACAGAATATCAGCGTAAAATAGCGGTTTCAAACTGCTGTGTTTCGTATGGAAAGTGTAGAGAACCGGAGACCTTTTTTACTGGAAATGAGAAATTTCACCTTAGCCCTCAGGGATGACGACGCATCTGCATTGTGATTCTTTACTAAGGATAGTTGTAGATGTCTATGGGCCACAGCATCCGCTTACTATCAGGTGTACTGTAATCGTTTGTCATCCTTATTGAAAAAAAAATGTGATTCGTCTTGCGTTCCTTTTTTTACTTTCTGACTTCCCACTTTAGAGTGTGTGAGCTCCATTTACTCTCTATCAGGTATTCAGCACCTTAACCAACCTTAACGCACCTTAACACTTGAAAACGAGATAGTACAACCAGTGCGTGTTGCCAGTGATGACCTGATCTGCGCCTGATCTCTCTCTGCTTGTGACGGATTGCCGGTCTATCAGACTATGAGATTGAATGAATAGAGAATGCACCTCATCATTACTGCCCTTTACAAGTCCACTACTGAATAGGCCTCCCCCAAGGAATGCCACAAAGCACGGTCCTGAGCCACCTGCATCCATCGACTTCCTGCATGTCTTACCAGGTCGTTACTCCATCTAGTGGGGAAACGCCCTACACTTCGCCTACCGGTACGAGGCCGCCACTCGAGAACCTTTTTTCCCCATCGGTGGTCGGTTCTTCGAGCTATATGGCCGGCCCATTGCCACTTCAGTTTACTAATCCCTTGGACCATGTCAATCACTCTGGTTCTATTGCGGATATCCACATTTCTAAGTTTATCACATATATAAACCCCGAACACATCCCTCTCCATAGCTCGCTTAGCGACCTTGAGCTTCCTCATCCAGCCAGCAGTCAAGGACCACGTCTCAATTCCATAGGTCATCACTGGCAACACGCACTGGTTGTACAGTATCACTTTCAAGTTTTGAGGTATACCTGACGAGAAGATTTGCTGTAATTTCCCGAACGCTACCCAGCCGAGTTGAATCCGTCGATTGACTTCTCGGTCGAAGTTGGACTTACCTAGTCGGACTATTTGTCCCAGGTAAACATACTCGTCAACAACTCTGAGCAAAGAGTTTCGGGGTATAACATCACCCTGTCTTACACCTCTCTGCAGTTGGATAGGTTTCGTTCTCTGATTCTGTACTCGGATAGCCATTGTAGCCTTGCTGTACAAACACTTCAGCACTTCGATATACTGACAGTCAACTTGGCACCGCTGAAGGCACTGCAGCACCGCCCAAATTTCGACGGAATCAAAGGCTTTCTCATAGTCCACATTCACAAGGCAAAGTGGCAGATTGTACTCTTCTGTCTTCTGTACAATTTGCTTATGTGTATGTATGAGGTCTATGGTGCTAAAGCTTTTTCGAAAACCGGCTTGTTCGGGGGGCTGGAAGTCATCGAGTCTGCATGCGAGACGATTTGTAATGACTCTCGAAAACAGCACGTAGACGCGGCTCAAAAGGGAAATCGGTCTGTAGTTCTTCAAGAGAGCGTTGTCGCCTTTCTTTAAGAACAAGACCACTGCACTTTTACTCCACGCTCCCGGAGTAGTCCCACCATGGAGGACGGAATTAAAGAGCTTCTGAAGGACTTCAAGTAGCGGTTTTCTACCCGCATTCAGAAGCTCCGCTGTAATTTTATCCTCGCCTGGGGCCTTGCCGTTTTTAAGGTGCTGGAGAGCCATTCTATTAACGCTCAGATTGACGTCCGAGATATCTTTAGAATAGTGTCGAATAAGACTTGCTCTTGGATTGTTACTCACACTTGCGTGTGGCTCCAACGATAATGTGTACAGCTGCCCATAGAACCTCTCAATCTCACTCAAAATCACAGGTGACCCGGAAACGATGCTGCGACACTTGGTCTTCAACTTTGACAGTTGGCTCTTTCTGGCAGACAGATCTCTGGCAATGACTTTGGAGCTTTGGTTACGCTCAATTGCTTCGTCAATACAAGCTGTATTGAAGTTGCGTATGTCCCGCCGCATACATTTGGAGATCTGTCTGTTCAGTTGCCTGTATACTGTCAAATCTGTTGAAGACTGCAGCCTCATTTCCTGTCTAACAGCCATGAGATTAAGAGTGTGATCGGAGAGTTTTTGTGTTCTTCTGCGGCGGGTCTTGGAGAACTTAGCTCTGACCGCATGGACAGTTTCCACGAGCTTGTCATTCATATTGTTCTCTCCATTGCAGTCTTCTAGGCACTGAAAACGGTTTTGTAACTCGAGCTAAAAGGTTTCGGGACTTTGGACTAGAGCACGATGGGGAAGGAGCGTTGACTTCATCAGGCGAGACCTCTCCAACTTAACGTTTAAGTTCAGTGTGCCTCTAACCATTCGGTGATGATCGCTGCCAGTTTTCACCCTCGCAATCACTGAAACATCACTGAATAGTTGCCGTCTGGTCGTCATAATGAAATCAATCTCATTTTTTGTCAAACCGTCGGGGATTGACCAGGTCCACTTCCTGTGGGGCCACTTCTAGAAGCAAGATTTCATCATAAAGAGTCCCTCTTTCTCCATGAAGTTGGCCAGCTTCTAGCCCCTTGGGTTCCGTTGCCCTATTCCAAATTTCCCTACCTTCAGCTCACCGTTCTCTCTTGTGCCTAATTTTGCGTTGAAGTCTCCCATTAACACCGTATTATGGGTTTTGGAGGAATGCATGGCTTTAGAGATATCTTCATACATTTCCTCTATCTCCTCATCGGGATGTGCCGAGGTTGGTGCGTAAACCTGTATGACCTTCAACGAATACCGTTTGGTGATTCTGAGTATAAGGTACGCAACCCTCGTCGACACACTCGCAGTCTTTACAACGTTGTTACGAGAGACTTGTGGACGATAAATCCGATACCTCCTCGTGACAGATGGTCGCCCTCCCGGTGATAGAAGAAGTTGCCGGATTTGAGGATTACCGTGTCCTCCCCCTCTCTTCGGACCTCAGATAATCCTATAATATCCCAGCGTAACTTGTATATCTCTTCTTCCAGCTCCAGGATCTTCTCGTCAGTCCTCAGGGTGCGTGGGTTATATGTTGCCAAGTCGAGTCGTCTTAGGTGGCAACCGAACCTCCACCGGAGATTCTTTGCACCCCCTGCCCCGCTGTTATCATGGTCGCCACCGTAGCCAGGAATAGCGGGGCCGCCGGGAACTGGGGGCCGTTTCTTCGTAATTTTCATCATGGGGGGATATTTGCCATAGTTGCCAAGCTTGTCGAGCGGGTTAGCAACGGCAGTTTTTTTTTTGTAAATTTGTTGTTATCAGGAAGATGCTGCTGCCTATCTTCTGCCTGTTTCCCACAGTCGCCTCTTACGACACCCACGGGAAGATATGGGGTAGTGAATATTCTTAACCGCCATTACACGGCACTATATACATAACACATAACATAAACACTCACGCCTGTCATCCAGAGGAGTAGGCAGGGACTATGGACTTCCATTTGGCACGATCCTGACACACCTCTCTCGCCTCCTCCACATCCATATACCTACGCATACACGCTCGTCGGTTAAGGGTACTCTTAATTTGGCCCATTTTCAATATATCGCCAATTTGGTCGATAAATTTTCGCCTATGGCGTCCCTTCCCGACTCTGCCGTTCTATCGGCACTATATAATAATAAAAAATAAATAAAATAATATGTATATACTATTTTATTTTATTTATTCTTTATTGCATTCTTTAAAAATAAAAGAATACAAAGGGCGGACTTAATGCCTTGAGGCATTCTCTATCAGTCAACCCATGGAGTGGTGAGAATTTGACGTAGGTGTGGCAATATAGAATAAAATAACACTACACAAAATGATAATTAACTACATAATATATACATTTTACTAATAAATAAACTATACATATATGACCTATACATACATATATACAAATATATGACATATGTATACAATATATACATACAAATATACATATTTAAATACATATATAATTAGTACATACAAATAACTATGAATATATACGTCTGTTTAGCAATACATATTAAATGGATGAATCATGTAAAATGCGTTGTATTCAATAGATGTTTACGGACCAATATTTTAAAAGCGTACTTATTGGGCGCTTTTCTGATGTCATCGGGCAAGGAGTTCCAAAGGCGTGTAGCCTGAACAGTGAAGGAGTTACCATAGAACTCAGTGAAGTGAACAGGAATATAATACTATATAATAATAATAAATAAAATAGTGTAATAATAATAAATAAAATAATATGTATATACTATATAATAATTTAATTAATTTTAATTGTTCGTTTGTTTCTTACATAAAATAAAGGAATAAATATATTTTTAGAAATAAAATGTAGGTAGACTAGCAAAAAAAGCTTAAAAAAAGCTAGCCTTACCAGCGCGACAGACAGTTAAGGCTATTTCTCCCTACAATTCTAGAGATCCATGTCCAGCAGTAGATTCTTTTGCGCTGACGATGATGTTGATAGAAATAATTAAACCGAGTCTGAATGTTAGTCCATGTGCATTTGGTGTTTGTAAATCACCACTACATAGTGTTGTGTTCCAATGGAACTGTAAATGTAGGAAAAGCCTTTTATCAATCCTGGACCTGCAGATTCTGATAACTAAAGCAGACGGTTACATCTTTCATTTTATTGTTTTTATATGTTTATTGAACTCCAATTTTCATAATTAAATGGAAATGTTAAAAAGGCAAAAAAGGTTTTTGAGGGGCAGCTTTATAGTAAGCGCTGTGTAGGGCGGCCCCCACTCGACGGAAAGACGATTTGATAGGATATGCAGGAAATTGTTGATTAATGTGACTCAGGAACGCGTTTTGTAGCGTCACTGGGGGAGAGCTATATTCGGCTTCTGAACTTGTGATGAGCTGTCATGATGATGATGATGATGAGTTAAAAAGTTGAATTTTTCTTTGCCTAATATTTTAACACGCTTTTATTAGCTTCGCGTGATCTGTCTAGCTATCTATATGACGGAATCTTTTAATGTAATTTTCAGTGAAAATTTGCTTCATTGTATCAAGGACCGATGACAACACAATAATTTGATAACTTTATTCTAGTATCCTGATCGGGATCACCAGGATCTGGATTCCAACAGATATGGGGTAGTGGATTTTCTTACACCACCACTACACGGTTGTTTTTAAAGTTTTAAATTTATATAAAGTTATATACGTACTTTTAAAAGTATTAATTCAAAGTTATTTAAGTAGTTGTAATTAAAATAACAAAGTACGTCATAAGTAGGTTAAATTGAAGACTCAAAATGCTGAAAATTATTTAATATACTTTAAAATAAGTAATTTTTGTGTCAAAGCTCCTTATCTTCTAATATTCAAGGAATTTCGGAGCGAGATTAAATACTTGTTCGTGAACGTCACGAGTATGCAATTTTGCAGACTCGATTAATGTCTAAAAGGCACGCTAGCAACTTCACACTCTACCTTTGACAGAATAACCAGACAAAGAAACTTTATAACAATAAAATACTGTTAGTCTAATAATATTAAAATTTAAGAAATCTTAAAATACACGCATTGATCATGAGCTGTGGTGATTGTAGAGAGAATTATCCTGGTGATCCCGATCAGGATACTAGGATAAAGTTATCAAATTATTGTGTCGTCATCAGTCCTTGATACAATTGCAAATTTTCACGGAAAATTACATTAAAAGATTCCGTCATATAGATAGCTAGGCAGATCACGCGAAGCTAATAAAAGCGTGTTAAAAACATTAGGCAAAGAAAAATTCAACTTTTTAACTCATCATCATCATCATCATGACAGCTCATCACAAGTTCAGAAGCCGAATATAGCTCTCCCCCAGGGACGCTACAAAAAGCGTTCTTTAGTTACATGAATCAACAACTTCCTGCATATCCTATCAAATCGTCTTTCCGTCGAGTGGGGGGCCACCCTACACAGCGCTTACTATAAGACTGCCACTCAAAAACTTTTCTTACCTTTTTAACATTTCCATTTAATTATGAAAATTGGAGTTCAATAAAAATATAAAAACAATAAAATGAAAGATGTAACCGTCTACTTTCGTTATCAGAATCTGCAGGTGCAGGATTGATAAAAGGCTTTTCCAACTTTCATTGGAACACAACACTATGTAGTGGTGATTTACAAACACTAAATGCACATGGACAAACATTCCGACTCGGTTTGATTATTTCTATCAACATCATCGTCAGCCCAAAAGAATCTAATGCTGAACATGGATCTCTAGAATTGTAGAGAGAAATAGCCTTTACCAGACATTTTTTTGCTAGTCTACCTACATTTTTTTTCTAAAAATATATTTATTCATTTTTTTTTAATGTAAGAAACAAAACGAACAATTAAAATTAATTAAATTATTATATTATCATATACTTTATACATATTATTTCAGCACTCAGCGCAATTGGTTTTCTTCGATATTATAACATCCGCCCATGTTCCACTGCCAATCTGGCAAACTCACGAAATCGTGGTTAGGCGAAAGTTGTCTTGGCTACAGTGAGAGGATTGCTGGCCAATGTATCGAGGCGAATCCCGATGCATCGACCAACAGTATTCTTCAATGAAACGGCGTCGATATCCTAATCAAAAAAAAGTTTATTCCTTAGAGTAAATAAAAACGCAACAAATACTTGTGAGTTATAAATTAACCATTACGCTGTATTATTAAGTCTAGAAAGGCTCTCGAGTGGTGACGTCGGGCCAGTAAGCGAAGCGTAGGGCGGGCCCCCACTAGATGGTGTGACAACCTGGTAAGATATGCAGGAATTCGATGGATATAGGTAGCTCGGAACCGTGCTTTGTGCAATTCCTTGGGGAGGCCTATGTTCCGCCGTTGACTTATGAAAGATTGTAATGAATTATTGAATAAAGTCTAAAGTATTTCGGGCCCGGCCACTGTACTGCTAAGTACGTATTCTATATTCATGGCACATGAACATTTTGGCGTCTCTCAAGAGCAGGAGTCGTAATTTTCAGTTCGTAGAGTTCAAGAAACGAGTTTCGCCGCCATTTTTGTGCGTCAACTCACCGCTGAATGGCTGCTCGTCAGGTAGCGATGCTGCACGTCTGAGTTCCACCCATACCAGCTAGAAATGCTACCAGCCAGCACATGCCAGCCGGATCCATCGCAGTTGTTGTCCTAGTTGTGAACTAAAGCAGTATATAAGTAATACTAGAAATTAAAATATTTTTAGTGTCGAGAAACCAGCTTTTTTATATATAAGAGGGGTCAAACTAGTAAGCGGCTCACCTGATGGTTAGTGTCGACCGCCGCCCATGAACAACTGCAACACTTGGGGACTTGCAGGTGCGTTGCCTCGTAAGTACGTTTCTTGAAGGTCCTTTAATCGTATCGGTCCTGAAACATTGCCGGTACAGCTTTAAGTATATTTAAGTATTTATACTTGATCTTTTTATTATAGTTATTTTTTAGGTCCGTCGATCACTTAAAACTGACATTCTATAATTTTTTGATCTTTCGAGCATTCTTTATTTTTAGCATTATGTATTGTGATGTTGTAGTTTTATTAATTTTACATTTATTTAGAGCATTCTTGGTCTATGTGTAGGACACACATTAGTCAAGTTTACGTAAAATTGAGTGTATCGCGAATTTTAATTTTAATTTCAGATTGAATAATAGATACTGCCGTTTTTTGTTCCAGGTTCATCATAACCAAGTCAACATTTTACATTCCCATATGAGTCAAGCGATTCACAACGAGTACTACAAAACAACAGTTAGGCTGGTCTCCTTAAGAGTTGTCCTATGGTGTCAACTCGCCGGAGTTTCTACTAAGATTTTTCCAATTTTATTATAATTATACATACAATAAAAAGAACAGCCAACACGCATTGGGCGAACGCCTTTTACCAGTTGTGGGACGTAATTTTACTTTTACTTTTATACATTTTACAATGGAGAAAATCTTGGGAGAGGCCTATATTCAGCAGTGTGACTTTAGTAGGCTGTAACGGTAACGGTAACTCTACGAAGAGAGACTCCTCCCAGTATCACTTGGGGAACATAAATTGAATTCTGTGACTCCTCCAGAAAACACTATAAGTTTGCTCTTCTTCACATTGTATAGAAGGTCGTGCTACTGCACATAGCTCTCACAAATTGCCAGTAGCTTCCAAAGCGCACTAACTGATGGACTCAACAGCACTATATCTTCCGCATAACTGATACTGTTCACTCAGATATACAACATCGCGTTTCAGCTATGTTGCCTTACCATAAGACTGCGTAGTCGTCACGCAATTACAAATATTATTATAAAAAATATTTATTATGGAATAATGAAGTTACAATCTTTTAAGGAATCAGAATTTAAGCCTTACGAAACAATTTTATATAATGTTACTTGAAATCGGATATTTTGTTAAATTAAATGACGCAAATATTATTTTCAGCTTGTAAGAGTTCACAAGAAAATTACAAAACACATAATATTTTCGGGTTTTGTTACTCGTTCTGCAAAGTTAAAATTAATTGTATTTCATTATACATTCCAATTAATTTTGTTTCGCCGTCTTCTATATGCCTTCGTCTTGTTTGGTTTTAAATGTTATTATAAACTTTTTCATTTTAGCAACAAGAACAATAAATATTATACACTTTTCTACCTTATGATCATCATCATAATTACAGCCAATCACAAGTCCACTGCTGTTAGGCCTCCCCCGTGGAATCTCTCACCTATTATATCATTAGCCTTTCACCTATTATTACATTAGCCTTTCACCTATTATATCACTGGCCTTTTACATGTCAACATAGGCCTTCCACAAGATATGTCACAAAACACGGTCCTGAGCTACCTGCATCCGCCGACTTCTTGCATTTTTTACCACGTTGTGGCTCTACCTAGGTGGCAGCGTTACACTCACACTAAAGCATCATCAGCCTGTAGCATACCACTGCTGGACATAGGCCTCTCCAAAGGCGCGCCACTTAGCCCGATCTTCGGCTTCACGCATCCAGTTGCTGCCAGCCGCCTTGCGCAGATTGTCGCTCCATCAAGCTAAGGGTATCCACTGTATGACACATCTACTCTAACGAGGTTGGAAAGAGCTATGCTCGGAGTTTCTCTAGTGGATAAGGTTCGTAACAAAGAAATCCAGCCGGAGAATCAAGGTCAACGACGTAGCCAGCCGTATTTGCAGGCTGAAGTGGCAATGGGCTGGTCACACCTGTCGCAGAAGCGACTCCTAGTGTTCCAAAGTAACCATATAAGCCAACCTAATATATTTGCAATATATTTTTGGTAGGATTCAGTTTAATTTACACGCTGAGTAGGCGTTAATTCTACGCCGTTTATACGCTTCCGTTTTTCAGAACTTACTAGGTGGTAGAACTCCTTTCTGCCTAGGAGTCTGTATGGGTAGATATTACCCCCTTATCTAATCTATTTCTGCCGCCAAAAAGCGGTGTTTGCACTGCTTCCATTTTGAAGGGTATAGAGAGCCAGTATGATTACAGTCTGTGAGTCATTCTATCTTAGTCATCACAGATGACAACGCATCTGTAAGCTTCTTTATTTGAAATTGGCTGCTGGTGTATATGGGCTTTAGTAGCCACTTTCTATCAGCTAGAGTCTAGCTGCTAGACTGCAAGTTCATTTGTCACTTCAATTTTATATCAAAAAAAAGTACGAACAGCAACAAAGCAAATTAATAAGTTTTCATAAATTTTATAAGAAGGAAATTTTTTGGTTAACAAAAAAGTGGCGATATTTTATTGATAGGGATTGCAATTATGTTGGTTAATATAGTAGGTGTTCCACTGATATACTTATTTAAATTTATGTGCAAAAAAATGGGTAGAACTTGACTACAGCGCCACCTATTAGTTTTTATATATATTAGGTAAATATATATAAATAGTTTTTATATATATTTACCTAATATATTTGATTTATGAGGATCATCGTGATCATAAATCAAATATATTAGGTAAATATGACTAGATCACTAACAGACCTGCGCCAACGATTATATATTTAAAGATAGTTTAATTTCCTAACAATAAAGTGGGTGCTCTTGGTATTAGGAGAGAAATAGAAAAAGAGGTAACGAAAAAAGAAAATACACTATAAGCTTTTGTTTTCGATGAAATGTATCTTATATTTAAAATAATATGACTAAATCTTCTTTCATCTAAAAAGGATTAAAATTAAAACTAAATATTTCCCTAAAATGGGAATTAATTCAAAAACGTTTAGATGAAGCACAGGGCGACTTCTACAACCACTTTATATTCGTCTGACAGGAAATCCGTATCCCTGATACCAAGTTCTTTTCACAATTGGAATTGTGAACACCTGCGCCGCAGCCAATTATAATATTTAACGTCCAAAGTCCCGAGTACCGTTCGCAATTTCTTATGGTTCGTTCTGTACAAACTAAAGTTCTTGTCGTAACTTTATTATTATTTTCCAAACTTAAAATCTGCAAATGTCTACGAGTATTTTAATTTAAGCACAATAAAAGTTAATTTAAACATACACCTTAAACACTGATATTTTATCGTTAGGTATGTGTACAGGAATTAAACATTTTTTATTATATTTCTCCATTTTTGCAGTATGGTTGTATCGGAAGTACGATGATGTAAGGAAAACTTTATTGGAAAACCTAGACGGTCTGCCTGTCTCCAACCCTTTGTTTTTTTAAACCACGCATTCGGACCAAACGGTTTGCAGCCCATGGATACCTGTAGCCAACTTCAAATAAAGAAGATTACATATGCGTTGTCACCACAGAGGACTAAGTTGGAATGCCTTACAGCCTGTAATTATAATGACTCTCTATACCTAGCCAGACAGACTCCTAAGTAAGATATTAAATTTATACATTCTTTTAATGTCACTTACTGCGTTTTTATATGGGAAAGCATACCTTTTGACCAGCAGAAATTTCGCACCTTTGCTGTTTCACGTAATTTTATTTGCTGATTTACCATGTGCTCTGCAGCAGTGAACGAATAACTCCCAAAGAAACCTGTCATGTGCATATCTGAGAAATAAAATACTTCGGGGATATGTAAAGTCAATAATGCATGAAGGACCGTGACCAGCAGTGGAAAGTCTAGAGGCTGTTATTTTAGTTTTTTAGATTACAACACTCTCACAATCATAATGATTTCTTATATTTACGCGAACACTACACATTGAATAAAACTACTTTTACGGACTCTATCGCGTTTAACTTTAACTTATTTTTATTAATTCCCGACGTTTCGGGTGCTTTACAGCACCCATGGTCACGGGGACTGAGGTGATTGACGTCCCGATATCAGAGTTAACCCGGAGTATCTTCAGCTTTTTTAATTATTAATTTTGATCGATCTACGCAGAATGAACTTACTGTGTCCTGAAGTCTTGCAGTCGTAAGCTTGGGTTTAGTTTTAATTTTATTAACAGTATTCCAAGCAGGTGTTAGTACCCAGCCTCCCTCTCTATTGAAATTAGGATGATTTTTAATTTCAAAAGCCTCACGTATCATCCTTGGCAGGAATCGATGTTCTTTCGGGAGAATTTGTAGTTTAGCAAATCTAATGTAATCGCCGGGGCCGTCTAGGATATGATCACAAACTGCAGACTTCCCGGAACGTTAGTGCTTCACGTCGGGTATGTGTTCTTTTACGCGAGTTTTTATTGATCGTCTTGTTTGCCCCATATATGAGAGACGACATTCACAATCAAGCTTTTACACTCCTGCATCTTGTAGGACAGTCAGTCAGTCGTGGTGTAGCCCGTGGTAATCCCGAGGTGGTCACTCTGAGTCGCATGGCGAGCCCACTTCGAATATGTGTTGGTTGGCTGCAGCGAGAAGGGTGCCCTCTCCCATACCGCTGCAGCAAAGTCGGAGTAGCGGAGGAAGAGGAGTGTTGGTACAGTGATGCGCCACTCGCCCTATCCTCCGCGACTCTGACGGGGCCGCACCGTTGATCTGGTGGTGGTGAGGCTGAGGGCAGAGAAGTGTCGGTATTGTGAGGCTCCGCTCTCCCTACCCTCCGAAGCCGAATCTTGGTTGGTGGCGGAGCCATAGACCAGATCCGCTGCTGGCGTCAGGAAGGCTATTGCTTGTGAGTGCTCATTTTTCCTGGTCCCATGGCCTGCGCGCATTGGACACGGGGGCGTCTGTTGCGCAGGTGAAGTTGGAGGGCATGTAGGAGGGCGTTTCATGTGTTCTAGAGCACCTTACCTGAGAAGGAGATGGGGGAGGAGTAGTCCTCTCCCGATGAGGGGAGAGGAGTACTCCTCCTATAGCCCCACCAGCTGGTGGGGCTGCGGAAGTGTGCAAAAGCGTTCCCGTGACCCTGCCAATATGCGATGAAGGTGTAACACCATGGGGTTTTAGTCAGTGCGAGTCTGACATAACCCGTCCTTGCCCTCGCGAGAGGGTATGCGTAGGCATTTACCCATGTTAAAAAAGGCATCTGCGCAGGACAGGATGTATATGAGTTTGTGCGCAAGTACATGTGCACTTTCTATTACCTCCCTCTCATTGTCCGATGGATCGGCGATCCAACACGTCCGGAGAGAGATCATGCGCAGGACCAATGGCTTTCGCCAACTTCCCTACTCAGAAATCCAACTACAATATTTTTTCTTAATAGAAAATAACGCATATTGGGCCGACCCAAGATTTGAACCCGAGACCCGGAACCCGCAGCCTCATGCTCAGCAGTCGTGCTTACGACCACTAGACGAATGAGACAGTCAAAGTATTAAAATATATAAAATATAAGTAATAAAAAGTTTTATTATTCTTATTTAAATTACAGCAATGTAATATAGAACAATCATGGCAAGAAATTGTAATAATTTTTGTCTCATTTCTTTAACTGGAAGAAATCTAACCGCGACGTTGATTTCTTGTCGTATTTCGTAATAAAATTTTCTAGCGCCGTGTTGATACTGACATTAAAAAAAACAAAATTACGTTAAAGAATATTACTTATATTTTTTATTTTGCAGTCACATGAAAAATTTGTTAGGTCTTTGACTTTAAAATACGTTTTTGTTTAAATAATCATCGTAATCACCATTACAGCCTGTCTGCCTGTCCTGATGATCAAAAAGTTTACATGTTACACACAATTTTATAATCGGCGTTAAATAAATAATTTTTCGAGTGTCGCGTGGGTCTTCAAAAGTAGTAAAGTCACTTAATTTTAAAGTATAATATTTTGCCTCTTAGTAGAAATTACTTGGCAGTGTGAGTTGAAAAAAAGAACCAAATGGGTGCTATTACCTATTTCTCGTGGGTTAGTTAAGTCGTCTAAGGCAAAAAAGAGTATGTACCACAAGAAAGTCTTCCTGGCGTCCGACAAGTGATGAATTTTTCTTCTATATGTTTTTTTTTTTTTTTTTTATAGTATAAGGGTGACAAACGAGCACACAGTCCACCTGATGGTAAGTGGTTGCTGCGGCCCATAGACATCTACATCTATCTTCATTTGCGAATTTAAATGCAGATGCGTTGTCAGCCGTGAGGACTAAGATAGAATGCCTCTTTTCCAGTAAAAAGGGTCTCCGGTTCTCTACACTCACCATACGAAACACAGCAGCATTAAGCTGCTATTTTACGCTGGTATTCTGTGAGAGCGTGGTCCTTCCCCGGTCGAGCCGACCCATTCGTGCTACAACTATACTATTAATATAGCTGCAGCATGGCTCTACCACGTATAATGTTACACTACAAATATCCACACCAGCAACCCAAAAATCTATATATAGTCCTGGCAATTGTCAAAGTCTTCCCTAGTTTGTAGAATGCTTTAGTTTATACCTTGTTTCATTCAAGATTTATTTATTATTTTATTCATTTAAGTACATCAACACCATACTGATGATGGTATGCACATGATGGTATGCACATGATGGTATGCACATGATGGTATGCACATATCAACTTAGATACTAATTGCACAAGGCATACAGTGCATGGTTCTAGTTACTCAAAAGTTGCCCAGTAATTCTAAATACATAAAATACAAAAACTTAGGATACAACAAAATAATAATATAAAAATGTAATAAACAATGACTTACATACACCTAGTTACTTAAATAATGTATCGTTTACTGTGGCTTGAAACTTTGCTAGAGACATAACATGTTACGCCACGCTGAGTTATATTATGGTTCTATCACGAAATGTCAGCTAAACCGGGGTAAGACCACGCTCTCACAGAAAACCAACGTGAAATAGCAGCTTCATGTTGCTGTGTTTCGTATGGTGAGTGTAGAGAACCTGAGACCCTTTTTACTGAAAACGAAGCAGTCCATCCGAGTCCTCTGGGGCAACGCATCTGTATTTTGATTCTTAATTGAAGATAAATTGTAGATGTCTATGGGCCACAACATCCACTTACCATCAGGTGGACTGTGAGCTAGTTTGTCACCCTTATTCTATTAAAAAAATAACGTGTACACCTATTGGCCCACCGCACTTCTTATATAGTTGAGAAATCCTGGAGACCGGTAAGTTGGCTTCCAGGACTATAAATTATTAACATTCGATGTTTAAACATGTACGTATAGAATCTCAGGTTTACAGACCTAATCCGCAATTAATACACTACTAAAATTATATCTGTGTTTAAATGGTTGAGAAGGCACGTTTTGTGGTAAGAAACGACTAATGCTTTACATCCAGAATTATTGAATTTACATTGGTATAAGTAGTTAAGTTTCGGGAGCGATGCTGAAGCTTTTTAAAAACAACTAAATATGTCTCGTTGACATTAATTACTATTTCATTACAATAATTAATTAAAACTAATTAAGTACAATACTGACTTCCTCAACTAGGTGATTACATCACTACGATGAAGACTGTAATGAATCTTATTCTAAATGCAACGGCTTTAATAGGATGGTCAAAACAAGTCTGTTGACTGAAAGTATGACACCTTGGTTTGACCAGCAATAACAATTATACAGTGGAGTCATCGTCTTCTGTAACGTTACATTTCATAAAATGTTTTCAGTCATCTAATATCAAAAGCATAATCGGCATTCAAAAAAGCAAAATAATCAAAAATCTTTATTTTCGCTCCAGTAATACTTAACATTAAAAACATTGTTGGAACACTCGTTTTAAGTTAGAAAACTTGTGTTAGGAGGCTCCGCTCTTCCCGTGTTTCATTTATATAAATTAGTGTTTAGAACTTGGGTAACACATAGATTTTTGACTTATAGTAAAAATTATATTATATAGTATTTTTACAATAAAATATCTGTAGGTGTTAGTTGTGTAATTGTGTAGTGTACGTGTATATGGTGTATGCATGTTTAGGTGTGGTATATTTAGTAAATGATTAATTATGAAAAACAAATTAAGTAATTATTTCTAAAAGTGTTTCGTTTTCGTTGTAATTTAGAGTTTTCAACCATTCTATTGTTTTCTTTTAACTTCTATGCTATGCAATAGATATATGCTTAAGATTTTATTTATTTTATTATATAAGTACACACCCCTTTTCTCATATTGCACTGAAGCAAATGTCGTTTTACAGCGATCGGTATAGAGAACTATGTCGTTTCTTCTTTTGTTTGTCTTGTTATGTTCATACCTGGTTGATTTATGAATTTTAAGCATCGATCACTAATAAAAAACTAGATACACAATCAGTGACAAATAATGTCCTTACCGAATGAGCGCCCCCATTCGAATATTTGGGTGCGCTATTAATTTGTACGTAGCTTTGTGAATACAACTTTAGGCAATGCATTTAAGGTTGAATTTACATTAATGTATATTTATTTCAACTAGAATTACGTCAAAACAATTGGAGACAGTTTTTAGAGAAATTTTCCATGGGATTGTGTATCTAGTTTTTTTATTAGTGATCGATGATTTTAAGCAATAAGAACAAAATGTATAACTTTCGAACTGACAAGACACCAGACAAATTATAAAGGTCAGTAGTGGGGAATCGGAATGGTTTGAAATAGTAGACCTTAAGCAGAGCTTTTTGAGCTCGCCCCACCTCAAGGAATCTTGTTTTTAAAGCTTCTCCCCATACTGGGATACAATAAGTGAGAACAGATTGAGCCAGTGCTGTAAATACTTTGTTCAGTGATTTGGGGGTTGTTACATGTCTTAACTTTTGGAAAATCCACATTAATTTTCTTATGCGACCAGTTATTAATTCAAAATGGTTATACCAAGCCAGTCTCTGGTCAATAAAAACACCTAAATAATATTTTGTTTTGTCTACTCTTTATTTATTTTTTGTCTACTATTAATTACAGCACAGTCACAGCTAGAAAATGGGCTGTCTTGGCAAGTGTGTATTTTAATGCTGAAGTTGGCTGGTGGTTGAGTGGAATTTTACATAGCGAAACAAATTTAATTTGTTTCATGAGTGTTTAATGAGAGTAGGTTGTTATTTAACCAGGCTGCTATAGTTTTAAGTCCCAATTGTGCACGTGTTTTCACTTCCTTCCAAGTGTCTTCCGAAAAAGTAACAGCTGTATTGTCAGCATAGGAGAAGATGTGACCATGAGGAATAGAAAGTTTGCACAGCTCATTAATATAGATCATGAACAGCGTAGGTTCTAAGACGCTAACTTAAAGGGCCGCCGAAAATAACATTTTCTTCGTCACTAACACAATGTGCCGGTCGGGCGAAACTCGGGAGTAAATGTTGTCGAAAATACTCCGCGAGTCGCTCACGTCCTACACCTATAGGTTCCGGCGGATACGTCAACTGCCGCCTTTGTGGGTGCGGCTGGGGTACTGTGGACTGACGTCCAATCAAAATGCACGAACTGTAGAATACAAATGGCAAGGCAGAGGCCAACGGTTCGACTGCTCAACTGTTCGGCGGAAATCTTCTAACTATCTGAATATTTGTCGACAACGGTTGATGAATAACAGCTTCGACAGTTGGCTCTTTCTGGCAGACAGATCTCTAGCAAAGACTTTGGAGCCCTGGTTCCGCTCGATCTCTTCTTCAATACGAGCAATATTAAAGATGCGTTAGTCCCGCCGCATGCATTTGGAAATCTGTCTGTTCAGTTGCCTGTATGCTGTCAAATCTACTGAAGACTGCAGCTTCATTTTCCGTCTAATAGCCATGAGATTAAGAGTGTGATCGGAGAGTTTTTGTGGTTTTCTGCGGTGGGTCTTGCAAAACTTAGCTCCGACCGCATGGACAGTTTCCACGAGCTTGTCATTCATATCGTCTACTGCATTGTAATCTTCTAGGCACTGAAAACGGTTTTGTAGTTCGAGCCGAAAGGTTTCGGTACTTTAGATTAGAGCAAGAGGGAGACGGAGCGTTGACTCCATTAGACGTGACCTCTCCAACTTAACGTTTAGTTTCAGTGTGCCTCTACTAACCATTCGGTGATCGCTGCCAGTTTTCACCCTCGCGATCACTGAGACATTACTGAACAGGTGTCGTCTGGTCGTCATAATGAAGTCAATCTCATTTTTTTCGAACCGTCGGGGCTCGACCAGGTCCAGTTCCTGTGGGGCCTCTTCTGGAAGAAAGAGTTCATCATAAAGAGTCCCTTTTTCTCCATGAAGTCGGCCAGCTGCTAGCCCCTTGGGTTCCTTTGCCCTATTACAAATTTCCTTACCTTCAGCTCACCGTTCTTTCTAGTGCCTAGTTTTGCATTGAAGTCTCCCTTTTAACACCGTAAAGTGGGTTTGGGAGTAATGCATGGCTTTAGAGATATCCTCATACATTTCCTCCACCTCCTAATCGGGATGTGCAGAGGTCGGTGCGTAAACCTGTATGACCTTCAGCGAATACCGTTTTGTGATTCTGAGTATAAGGTACGCAACCCTCGTCGACACACTCTCAATCTTTACGACTTTGTTAACGAGAGACTTGTGGACGATAAATCTGACACCTCCTTGGGACAGATTGTGGCGGGTGGAAAGGAAAAGGGGAGATCTCCCGCCGGGCAAGGTGTTCTGCCCGGGGAGCGGCCAACGCTCCAAGTGGTAGTTCGGAGCTATTGTATATATACTGTTTTTAATTCGGAACTTTGATAGCGCGATTTAGGCTTTGATGTATTGCCCAGACCGGAGGTTGATAGTGCAGTCCGATTGCCGGTGCGTCCTTAATGCATGCTGTCTGCGTAAGGGCAAGTGACGGCGGTGCGAACGATATGCCGGTGTATAATGCATGCCATACTACGCACTGGCAAGTGATGCCGGTGAGAACGATGTGCTGGAGCAAGTGCCAGAATTCTGCCTTATAAATCTGCGGTGAGTCGAGATGAAGACAAGTTGTACTGGCTTGCAGTAGCTGAAGACTGCAGAAGACGATTCTTGGGAGTGAATGGTAGGGGTTCTTGAGGATAAAGACGAAGGCTTGAAAGTTGTAGTTTTCCGAAGGTTGTTGGTTGCAAGGCTTTTCGACAGGCATCCTCTTTAAGGAATACGTGTGTCGCTGTTAGGATCTCTTTAAAAATGAATATTCTTTTATCACTGTGTCGAGAGGCTGGCTGAGGTTGTAATTTTATTGCGAATTCTCTGAGACGCGCTGTAAAGTCAGATACGTCGGTTGTTATTTTCGTATTTGAATTAAACATTTCCCCGGGTAGTCTGAGCGTTTCGCCATATAATAATTCGGCGGATGTTGCTTCGAGGTCTTCTTTGTGGGCGCACCGTATACCCAATAAGACTAGCGGGAGTGACTCAGTCCAGCTTTCATTTCCGTGGCATATAATGGCTGCTTTCAATTGTCGATGAAATCTCTCTATCATGCCATTACATGCCGGGTGCAAGGCTGTTGTGCGCTTGTGTTGGAAGCCAGATATTTCTGCTAGATATTTAAATAATGCTGATTCGAATTGTCTTCCTCTATCGGTCACAACTTCAATGGGCCATCCAAATCGTGCGATCCATCCGGATAAGAAAGCTTTTGCTACTGTTTCAGCTGTTATGTCCGCAATAGGTATTGCTTCAGGCCATCGAGTGAACCGGTCAATTGTGGTGAGGCAGTACCTTTTTTCATGGGATAGTGGTAGTGGTCCAACTATATCTTTATGGACGTGCATAAATCTGGCCTGTGGAATGACGAAAGTGCCTATTGGTGAAGAGACGTGCCTTGTAATTTTCGCGCGTTGACAAGCATAACATGTCTTTGTCCATTCTCGACAGTCTTTGCGGACGCTCGGCCAAACGTAGCGTTGTGACACTAGTTGCGATGTTGCATTAGCACCAGGGTGGCTAAGGGCATGCAGGCTGTCGTAAACGCGATGTCGTAGGTCTCTAGGTACGTATGGTCGTATTTTCTTTGTACTTACGTCGCAATACAAATGCTTATCTGTTCCAGGTATTGATATTTTTTTTAGTACCAAAGAGGTTTCTGCTCTGAGCAGTTCTTTCAACTCTGGGTCCGACTCTTGTGATTTAGCTAGCAGAGTTGCAATTCTTTGTGTTATGTCTTCGACTCGGGATAGTGTATCGGCTACTACGTTGTCTTTTCCTGCTATATTCTGTATATCCGTGGTGAATTGTGAAATGTAATCCAAGTGTCTAAATTGCCTGGGAGTACAATTCTCTTTTCTTGCATGAAAAGCAAAGCATAGAGGTTTGTGGTCTGTATACACTGTAAAGTGTCTCGCTTCTAACATATGACGTAAATATTTTATTGACTCATATATTGCCAGTAGTTCCCGATCATATGGGGAATATTTCTTTTGTCCAGGGCTTAGCTTTCTCGAAAAAAATGCAAGAGGTTGCCAATTGCCATCCTTTCGTTGCTGCAACGCTGCTCCGATGGCCAAGTCTGAGGCGTCTGTAACTAGTGCTAGACGTGCTTGCAGGTTTGGGTGTGCTAGTAATGCTGCTTGGCAGAGGCTTTGTTTGCACTTGTTAAAAGCCTTAAGGCTGTCACCAGAAATGGCGATTGGATACGATCCTTTTACTGTTCCGGTAAGTAGTACATGTAAGGGTGCTTGGATTTCAGCAGCACCTGGGATGAACCGCCGGTAGAAATTAATCATTCCTAGGAAGCGTCTAAGCTCTTTCACGTTTTTTGGTATGGGAAAGCTCTGGATAGCTTCGACCTTTGAGTCCAGTGGCTTCACACCATGCGTTGAGACAGTGTGACCTAAGAAGGTTACTTGTGCTGCCCCAAATACGCATTTGTTAGTGTTAATTACCATAGTGTATTTCTTGAGTCTATTAAATATTTGGCGCAGGTGATTTTTATGCGTCTCTTCGTCAGGCGAGAACACTAAGAAGTCGTCCAGGTAGGCGTAGCAAAATTCCAGGTCTCGCGTCATTTCATCAACAAACCTTTGAAACGTCTGGCCTGAGTTTCTAAGGCCGTACGTCATGAAGGGGAACTCATATAGTCCAAAGGGTGTTGATATTGCCGTTTTACATATATCTTCTTCAGCAACCCTTATTTGGTTGTAAGCTTTCACCAGATCTATGGTGGAGAAGATACGGGAACCGGAGAGATTATGTGCAAAGTCATGGATATGACGTATTGGGTACCTGTTTGGTATTGTGCGTGCATTGAGCATACGGTAGTCTCCGCATGGCCGCCATCCGTTATCCTTCTTTGGAGCTAGATGGAGTGGAGACGACCACGGGCTGTCAGATGGTCTTGCTACACCACACTTTATCATGGCTGCAAATTCCTGTTTTGCTATTTTTAATTTATCGGGTGCTAATCGTCTTGGATTACAAAAGACGGGTGGACCCGGTGTAGTTCTGATATGATGAACAGTAGTATGTGCAGGAGCTTGCTGAGTACCAGATGGTCGCGTTATCTCTGGATAATCTCGAAGTATGTCGTGGTATTTAGTGTCGCCTGTCATGGTCTTCACTGAAGAAATAATGGCTGGCGAGTATGCTGTTGTTGCGGTAGTGATTAATGTAGTTGTATTATCAATCAGCCGTCGATATCGGACGTCGACTATTAAGTTAAAATGCGATAAAAAATCGACTCCGATGATGGGTTTCGTAACGTCGGCCACGACGAAGTGCCAGGAGAATTCGCGACGCAATCCCAAGTCCAACTCTAGGTGTGCATAGCCGTAAGTAGCTATGCTAGTACCGTTTGCTGCGAAAAGTTGATAGTCCGTCTTTGGTTGATTTCGCTTGAGTGCCGTTTTGGGAAAAACGCAAATGTCGCTTCCAGTGTCGACTAAAAATTGCATTTTACTTCTACGGTCTGTAACAAAGAGGCGACTTGGCTGTGAAGGGCTATCGTATGTCGCCATTAACGACTGCCCTTTGAGTTTTCCGACACATAGTCGCACGGCTTAACGCAAGATCCCATTGTGGCGGGTGGAAAGGAAAAGGGGAGATCTCCCGCCGGGCAAGGTGTTCTGCCCGGGGAGCGGCCAACGCTCCAAGTGGTAGTTCGGAGCTATACTGTTTTTAATTCGGAACTTTGATAGCGCGATTTAGGCTTCGATGTATTTCGCGCTTGTGGCGCGACGTCAGCGCCGCCACAAGATGTTCGCCCTCCCGGTGATAGAACAATTTGCCGGATTCGAGGATTACCATGTCCTCCCCCTCTCTTCGGAGCTTAGATAATCCTATAATATTACAGTACAACTTGTCTATCTCTTCTTCCAGCTCCAGGATCTTCTCGTCAGTCTTCAGGGTGCGTGCGTTATATGTTGCCAGCTCGAGTCGTCTCAGGTGGCAACCGAACCTCCACCGGAGATTCTTAGCACACCCTGCCCCGCCGTTACAATGGTCGCCACCGTAGCCAGGAATAGCGGGGCCATCGGGAGCTGGGGGCCATCTCTTCGTAACTTTAATCATGGGTGGTATATTGCCATTGTTGCCACGCTTGGTGAGCGGATTGGCAACTGCAGTTTTTTATTGTTGTTTTGCTGTTATCAGAAAGATGCTGCTGCCCATCTTCTGCCTCAGTATCCCTCTGTTGCCTCTTACGACACTCACGGGAAGATATGGGGTAGTGGGTATTCCTACCCGCCACTACACGGAGATTACTATCACTTACTATGCTACTATGCTACTACAATGTTACCGGGCCCCGACACGCTAAGGACCGGAGCTTTACTTTAAAGTTAGCCGCTTGCCATTGTCTGTTTTGCATCTTTTTTGTTTTTCACTATGCAATTGTCATAATTCACATTTTTGCTATACATGATTAATTCTTACGCTAATACATACATTGTTAGATCGGTAATTTAGTTGTCTATTAGAACACCATCAAGGTTTCTTAATATATTAGCAATGTAAAAAGTTATTAACAAAAATATCCCAATTTTTCACAATATTTGGTTACATTAATTCCTTAATTTTATTATAAGTAGGAAATAAGTTTCATCACACTAAATATTCTTTTATTTCCTTAATCTTAATCTAATAAACCTAGAGCATAAAAATTATTTTCATTATTTCCGGGTCTTAATATTACGCAATGCCCGGTTGTTCTATAACATGTCGCGCTCTGATTTGCCGAATTTGTGTTGTACAAATAAGGGTTTTTCTTAATTATTACAAAACGATTCTCTATACTATAATACTAAGGGTTTTAAACATGTTGTAAAATTACACTATTGCACCTTTCACTTAGGTTTGTCACTAATACTTTTCCTAATTACACTTTTAATATTGTTTTTCAATCACAATTTTTCAATCACTTTTTGCCGTCGCGAACATCTCTCACGCCGTGCAGCGTCGCGACGATCTTCTTTCAGCGGCGCTGCATCCATTCCGGTGAGCGACGTTGCGTCTACTTTGGCAGCGGCACGAGCTTCCTGGCCTTTTAATTAGGCCGTTTTCGGTGCGTACCTCCACAGTGCGGATCTATCCGTCCGCACCGGGGTATATAGCTTCCACCCTTCCTCGTGGCCAGGTGTTACGAGGTAACTGGCCATTGGCTATTAGGACTGGATCACTCACCTGGAAATTGGGAAC
This sequence comes from Parnassius orleans, assembly GCA_029286625.1. Classification (NCBI taxonomy): domain Eukaryota; kingdom Metazoa; phylum Arthropoda; class Insecta; order Lepidoptera; family Papilionidae; genus Parnassius; species Parnassius orleans. The sequence goes on along the minus strand of JAGSMP010000312.1, from coordinate 528,123 downwards.
TCGTCCATGAGGCTCCCACCGGTTTTGAAGTTCCGGTAGATATTCTCGGACCCAACGCTGCCAGGACATGTCGGTGAGTATCTGGGAGCGTCGCCAGTGCTTTTTTCTGTCTACGTCCTTCTCCTTAAATACTCCCGGTATCGGCAGCTTCGCAGATCCTCCCAAAAGGAAGTGATTGGGAGTGATGGACTCGGCGTCGGTGCTGTCTACAGAGATGTGAGTCAAAAGTCTGCTATTTATTGTGTACTCCACCTCGCAGAGCAGCGTGGCTAAGACTTCTTCATGGGGATGTCTCTCATAAATGACGGTGTGTAATGCGGTCTTCACGCATCGGACGAGACGTTACCACACCCCTCCCATAAAAGGCACGGAGGGGATGATAAAACGCCACACTATACCTCGTCGACTGGCTTCTTCTTGGAGGGCTCCCGAAGCTCCTTATCTGCGCCGTACATATTGGTGCCATTGTCGGATTAAATCTCGGTAGGGCATCCTCTGCTCGCAGCGAATCTTTTTAGGGCCAGTATCGCGGAGTCTGCGCTGAGACTTGCGGCAACTTCCAGGTGTACAATTCTGGATGTGAGGCAGGTGAAGTGAGCCACTTATCTCTTCTGGTGTTGACGTCCCACGGTGACGGAGAGTGGCCCAAAATAGTCCAGACCAGTGCGGTGAAGGTGAACGGTCTCTGGTGATGAGCTAAACGTGTGCTGGGATTATCACCGGTGACTGGCGCTGATGGTTGCGCTTTTCTAATGCGACACTTTACGCATTGGCTCACTATCTTTTTCGTGGTGGGTCGAAGTCGGATCACCCATTAGTTGTGTCGAACCTCGTTGATGGTAGGTTCTGTTCCGCAATGATGCAGGATACGATGCGTCAAGTCGATGTAAAGTTGCGCAATGTGATGATATATTATAGGTGGTCCCTTCATGTCTTCTGTGACTCCCTTCACGGAGGCTATGCGCCTTCGTAGAGCGACGATCCCGTCTTTCAATTCTATTTGGAGCGGTCGTAGGCGGCTGTCATGGGCAACCATTTTATACTTACGGAAATCAGCTACGTCTTGTTTGAAGGAGCTTTTCGGCCTCTCTGATGAATTCGGTCTCGAATGTGATGTATTTTTTGAGGTTGCGCGAGGTTTCGCGGATTATTTGTCGATTTCCTCCAGTCGGGATCTTGTTCTTTATTTCTTCTAGTCCTCTTGTAGAAGGTTCTATCTGTGGTTTTGCGGCAGAGTGTTATAAATTGTAGTACTCTGGCCGTAGCTCGCAATGAGCGTTCCCATCTAGAAAACTTGACTGGATCGAGGACGTTTTCTCGGAGTTGCGGAGCACGACGCGATTTTGTGATGGTCAAGGATTTTTTCCTCGCCGGTAGGTTCGGACGACGTAAGTCTTTCAATCGGCCATGCTGACGGTTCTTTATACAGAAATGATGGGCCGTTGTACCATTCGTGATATGAGTTGAAGTTCGGTGGTACGTCCCTCGTGGCGATGTCAGCTATGTTTAATTTGGTAGGTACCCAGCGCCAGTCTTCCACCTTACTGTGTTCATCGATTGCTGCTATCCGGTGGGCGACGAAAGGTTTGTAAGTTCTGGAGCTCTTTTTTATCCATATGAGGACTGTTTTGCTGTCATTTCAATAGGTGACGACTTCGTGCTTCACGTGACGCTCCTGGATGACGGTGGCGGCTACGTGGCCTCCCATCACGGTGGCTTTCAACTCGAGGCGAGGTCGTCATTTTGAGCGGAGCTACCTTCGCCTTGGCCATGATGAGGCTCACGTGTCACTGTGCCGTTGTGTAGGCGCTCTCACTGGCATCGGTGAATACGTGGACTTGGAGTGAACGTGCGTCGCTGAATCCTGGGTAGAATTTTGGGATGCTCACTGACTTGAGTCGTTCCAGGTGTCGGATCCATGTGGACCACTGGTTAGTCAGGTATTCGTCCAAATCCTTGTCCCGGTCGGATCCTCGTTTCCAAGCTTCCTCCAGTATCTGCTTCGCTCGAATTGTAACTGGGGAGGCGAGACCGAGCAGGTCATACAGCGACATCACTATTTTGAGTGCTTCTCTCTTGGTCGGTGTCTTATGCAGCAAATCGATTGGAAGTCGAGCGAGCTTGAGGTTGAGCTTTAACCGGTCGGTACTCGGTTTCCAGATCAATCCGAGTATCTTCTCCTCGGTTCCCTTGTTGCCCGGGTTGGCTGACTCAGTTGGATCGCAGTCAGGTTCTAATTATTTTATAACTTCTGGTGCGTTGGAAACCCGTTTTCTTAAGTTGAAGTGCGCCTTTCTGTGTATGCCGCGTACTTCCTTCGATATTCGCGTTGGTTCTTCCAGGGACTGGAAACTGTCGAGATAGTCGTCCATATAGTGATTTTGGACGATGGCTTCTACGGCTTCTGGATACTCTTCTATATGTTTCTTAGCGTTCCAGTTCTTGGCAAATATGGCTGTGCAGGGTGAACTAGCTGCACCGGAGATGATCGACGTTATTCTATATTCTTGTTGAGCTTCATCACGTCGATCCCCTCTCCAGAGAAATCTTAAGGCGTCTCTGTCTTCGGATCTGACTTTCACTTGCATGAACATTTCGGATAGTATGGCGGCGAAAACGTTTCATGACCCCTGGTAGTGACTGCAGTAGATCTGGACCCGTTAGTAGGAAGTCGTTCAATGCCACCCCCTTTGTTTTGGCTGCGGCATCGTGCACTATTTGAAACTTCTCTGGTTTCATCGGGTTGTGGACGTCGAAGTGGGGCGGGTACCATGTCCTTCCTGGTGTGCTAGTTTTCGGCGCTATCTCGGCGTATTTTGTACTAGGGAGTTTATTTGTTCACTATATTTCCATTTTAGATATTCGTCTCGATCTAATTTATTTTCGATATTAGATGCTTCTCCTTTAGGTCTTCTAAGTGATTGCACTTTTTTTTGTCTGCTGCACACACAGTCTGCGGCCCCAAGTTTTGGTTTAAGACCAGGCGTGCTCTGAACGGCACCTTTCTACTGTGGAGACTCTTCGACGTAACTATGACTCTTCGGCACCCGGTGAATCGAGAGTAGTGTTCCCGATAGCGGTGATCTTGAAGAGATCCAACCACCCTGTAGCTCCAATCTGTTTTGCGATCTCTTCATCTGTTAATGATACTGTTGACCCATTGTCCAGCAGGGCGTGTGGACAGCTTCCGCAGGTCCAAATACTCGTACTTGAACTATTTTTAAGTAGGCTTGATGGTTCGATAAAGTGATTGAGTTGGCCACGGTTTCTTGTGATTCCTTTTCTATAACCTCTCTCTTCTCCTTATTAATCAAAGCGGAGAAGTCGGTTGTGTGTCGCGGTGCATCCTTTTATTCCACACTTGATGGTCTTGCATCTGTGTGTTTGATTTCTGTAGCGTAGACAGCGAAAACATAAATTATTTTTCTTAGCGTGTTCCCATCTTTTATTGACATCTACTTATTTAAATTTGTTGCAGTCGAATCCATAATGACCTTCTTTTTTGCACCAAACCGTCTCCAAGATGCAGGAGATGGTTTGGTAGTAACTGCGTGTGTTCTATGTACTGGACGATGGTTGCTCTGCGCTTCGTTGATAATTTCTGGATGTGCAAATGCACTGCAGAAGCGAGCTTGTTCGGTGATAAAATCGTTGAAGCAGCCGAGGTCTGGTCTGGAGTTATACTTCTCGGTGTAGATTTTCTACCACTGGGCGCGTAGAGAGTTCGGCAGCTTGTCGGTGAGGTGTCATAGTAGCTCTGCGTTGATGAGGTAATGGTCTCTCTTCAGTGCTCGAAGTGTGACGACGCCTCCCCTGACCTCGTTTGCGAATGTGCAGATGTTTCTAGGTGCTTCTATCGAGCGTGCTAATCCTCGTAACTTCTCGGTCTCTGCTTGTGCGATTTAATCTGGACGTCAAATTGCAGCTCCAGCTCTCGCATGATCTCATCTGGCTTAGCATGCCCGATGAGTTCTGAGCTGACTGTTTAAAAGGCTCTTCCTCGTAGACTTCTTCTTGGTCGCGCTGTGTTTTCAATATTATTGAAGTAACCTCAGGTTGTCTCGTAGATGGCACGGAATGAAAGCCACTCGGTGTGTACTCTGCTAAAGTTTGAGAGCGACGTAGCTTTCGATGCTTCTAAGGTATGCGACTATAGTGATGCACTCTCTGGTTTCGGTTTGTCGGCGAGTGCGGCGATTGCGGATATGAGCTCTGCTATAAATGATCGGAGCCCCCTGTCTTCATTGGTGGTGGGTTCCGGGTTGAGCTTCTATGGCATGGAATTCTTCAATACATCTGCTGGTTTGGGATCCTGAGGTGTGAGCTCCTGTTGCGACTCACTGAGGACGACGACTTCCGGGGTGGCTTTGGTATTGTTTTGATTGGTGGGGCCTCCCCTCCGGTGGTTGCCTCTTGAGTTGGCATCGTACTGTCAGCGTTGGGCCCTCTTGGTGGCTCTTCGGCGCGGGTGTCTTCCCGGGCGTTCGGCGATGATGCACGGCAAATGTCCTCGTTACGTTCTATCTGTTCCCTCTGCATTATAGGCCGGGTTGTAGTGGCCAGCGCGGGCAGGGGTGCCCCCCCCCCGCGGAGGGGAACATGGCGTCTCACCGCCCTCTATTGTCCACGGTGAGCGTGGCGGCATTGTCCGATGAGCCTTCTCCCAGATCGACGTTCCACGTCTTGGCTGCCCTTATTTGCGAGCGAGTGATCAGCATCTTGACTCGGCGAATCCAGCGGCTTCTATACGGGAGCGACTATGTATCCGGTTCCGAAGGACCATCGGATGTATCTGGCTCGAAGGACCAACAAATGTGCCGGACGGGCGAAACTCTGAAGTAAATGTTGTCGAAGATACTCCGCGAGTCGCTCACGTCCTACAGCGGTTATAGGTTCTGGCGAATATGTCTACTGCCGCCTTTGTGGGTGCGGCTGGGGTACTGTGGACTGACGTCCAATCAAATTGCACAAACTGTGGAATACAAATGGTAAGGCAGTGGCCAGCGGTTCGACTGCTTAACTGTTCGGCGGAAATCAACTGACTATTGGTTGTTGACCACGGTTGATGAATACGGTTGGTCAACTATGGTAGTTCTATATCGGTTGTTCACTATCGATTGGTCACTATATTCTTCAGATGATTTCTGCAGTTGACTATTTCTTCAAGTTAGTAGAAGTAGTAGTAGAAGCAGATAGTACTAGTTACTTACTACCACTAGTACTATCTGCTTCTATTATCACTGGTTACTAGCTGCTGCTACAAGTTCATCATCATCATCATAACAGCCCTTCACAAGTCCACTGCTGAACATTGGCCTCCCCCAAGGAATGCAACAAAACACGGTCCTGAGCCACCTGCATCCATCGACTTACTGCATGTCTTACCAGTTCGTCACTCTATCTAGTGGGGGGACGCCCTTCACATCTTCCGCCGGTACGAGGCCGCCACTCGAGAACCTTTCTTCCCCATCGGTTGTTGGTTCTTCGAGCTATTTGGCCGGCCCATTGCCACTTCAGCTTACTAATCCGTTGGGGTATATTGGTCACTCTAGTTCTACTGAGGATATCCTCATTTCTAAGTTTATCACGCAGAGAAACTTCGAGCATAGCCCTCTCCATAGCTCGCTGAGCGACCTTGGGCTTCCTCATCCGGCCAGCAATGGAGGACCAGGTCTCAGTTCCATAGGTCATCACAAACAACACGTACTGGTTGTACAGTCTCGTTTTCAAGTTTTGAGGTATACCTGACGAGAAGATGTGCCGCAATTTCTCGAACGCTGCCCAGCCGAGTTGAATCTGTCGATTGACCTGTCGGTCGAAGTTGGATTTACCTAGTCGGACCATTTGTCCCAGGTAAACATACACGTCAACAACTTCGAGCTTAGTGCTCCCAACTACTACCGGCATAGGTGTGACATTGACATTAAACATGATTTTTGTTTTGTCCATGTTCATCTTAAGACCTATCCGTTGGGTGACACTATTGAGGTCATTGAGCATAGTGCTTAGGTCCTCCAGCAATTCTGCCATAAGGACTATATCGTCGGCAAATCGAAGGTGAGTGATGTACTCGTCATTGACGTTAATACCGTATCCTTTCCACAGTAGCTTGAAAACGTCTTCCAATGCAGCGGTGAAGATCTTCGGGGATATAACGTCACCCTGTCTTACACCACTCTGCAGTTGGATAGGTTTCGTACTCTGGTTCTGTAATCGGATAGCCATCGTAGCCCTACTGTACAAACACTTCACTTCGATATACCGACAGTCAACTTGGCACTGCTGAAAGGACTGCAGCATCGCCCAAATTTCGACGGAATCAAAGGCTTTCTCATTGTCCACATACGCCAGACGTAATGGCAAATTGTACTCCTTGGACTTCTGTAAAATTTACCGAAGGATATGAATGTGGTCTATGGTGCTAAAGCCTTTTGGGAAACCGGCTTGTTTGGGAGGCTGGAAGTCACCGAGTCTGCATGAGTGACGATTCGTAATGACTTTCGAAAACAGCACGTAGACGCGGCTCAGAATGGAAATCGGTCTGTAGTTCTTGAAGAGAGCGTTGTCGCCTTTCTTGAAGAACAAGACCACCGCACTCCTGCTCCACGCCTCCGGTATAGTGCCACCTTGGAAGGCGGAATTAAAAGTCCTCTGAAGGACTTCAAGTACTGGTTTTCCACTCGCTTTCAGAAGCTCCGCTGTAATTCCATCAATTCAGCACCATAAAAACGGAAAGGCCTCGCCTGGGGCTTTCCGTTTTTATGGTGCTAGAGAGCCATTCTAATCTCGCTCAGACTGACGTCCGGAAAATAATCGGAATAGTGTCGGATAAGAATTGCTCTTGGATCGTTACTCACACTTGCGTGTGGCTCAAACAATGATGTGTACAGCTGCCCATAGAACCTCTCAATCTCACTCAAAATCTTAGGTGTCCCGAAATAACAAGCCGAAAGGTTTCGGGACTTTAGATTAGAGCACGAGGGAGATGGAGCGTTGACTCCATTAGACGTGACCTCTCCAACTTAACGTTTAGTTTCAGTGTGCCTCTACTAACCATTCGGTGATCGCTGCCAGTTTTTACCCTCGCGATCACTGAGACATCACTGAACAGGTGTCGTCTGGTCGTCATAATGAAGTCAATCTCATTTTTTTCGAACCGTCGGGGCTCGACCAGGTCCACTTCCTGTGGGGCCGCTTCTGGAAGAAAAAGTTCATCATAAAGAGTCCCTTTTTCTCCATGAAGTCGGCCAGCTTCTAGCCCCTTGGGTTCCTTTGCCTTATTACAAATTTCCTTACCTTCAGCTCACCGTTCTCTCTTGTGCCTAGTTTTGCATTGAAGTCTCCCTTTTAACACCGTATAGTGGGTTTGGGAGTAATGCATGGCTTTAGAGATATCCTCATACATTTCCTCCACCTCCTAATCGGGATGTGCAGAGGTCGGTGCGTAAACCTGTATGACCTTCAGCGAATACCGTTTTGTGATTCTGAGTATAAGGTACGCAACCCTCGTCGACACACTCTCAATCTTTACAACGTAACGTTGTTAACGAGAGACTTGTGGACGATAAATCTGACACCACCTTGGGACAGATGTTCGCCCTCCCGGTGATAGAACAAGTTGCCGGATTCGAGGATTACCATGTCTTCCGCCTCTCTTAGGAGCTTAGATAATCCTATAATATTTCAGCACAACTTGTCTATCTCTTCTTCCAGCTCCAGGATCTTCTCGTCAGTCCTCAGGGTGCGTGCGTTATATGTTGCCAGCTCGAGTCGTCTTAGGTGGCAACCGAACCTCCACCGGAGATTCTTAGCACACCCTGCCCCGCCGTTACAATGGTCGCCACCGTAGCCAGGAATAGCGGGGCCGTCGGGGGCTGGGGGCCATCTCTTCGTAACTTTAATTATGGGTGGTATATTGCCATTGTTGCCACGCTTGGCGAGCGGGTTGGCAACCGCAGTTTTTTATTGTTGTTTTGCTGTTATCAGAAAGATGCTGCTGCCCATCTTCTGCCTCAGTTTCCCTCTGTTGCCTCTTACGACACCCACGGGAAGATATGGGGTAGTGGGTATTCTTACCCGCCACTACACGGAGATTACTATCACTTACTATGCTACTATGCTACTACAATGTTACCGGGCCCCGACGCGCTAAGGTAGACCGGAGCTTTACTTTAAAGTTAGCCGCTTGCCATTGTCTGTTTTGCATCTTTTTTGTTTTTCACTATGCAATTGTCATAATTCACATTTTTTCTATACATTATTAATTCTTACGCTAATACATACATTGTTAGATCGGTAATTTAGTTGTCTATTAGAACACCATAAAGGTTTCTTAATATATTAGCAATGTAAAAAGTTATTAACAAAAATATCCCAAATTTTTACAATATTTGGTTACATTAATTCTTTAATTTTACTATAAGTAGGAAATAAGTTTCATCACGCTAAATATTCTTTTATTTCCTTAATCTTAATCTAATAAACCTTAATCGAATTAAATACTATGTTTAAAATTCTTCTAAAGCATACAAATATTTTCATTATTTTTGGGTCTTAATATTACGCAATGCGCGATTGTTTTATAACGTGTCGCGCTCTGATTGGCCGACTTTGTGTTGTACAAATAAGGATTTTTTTTCTTAACTATTACAAAACGATGCTCTATACTATAATACTAAGGGTTGTAAACATGTTCTAAATATACACTTTTGCACCTTTCACTAAGGTTTATCACTAATATTTTTCCTAATTACACTTTTAATATTGTTTTTCAATCACTATTTTTCAATCACTTTTTGCCGTCGCGAACACACAGAGTCCACATGAACACGCTGAGTGCGCTCTTATAGGTAGCTGATCATCAGGTTTAGAGAAGTATCCCTAAAGCCGATAAGCTTCAAAAGCTCCCTTCAGGACAGGAATCGACACTGTTTCAAAAGCCTTTCTCAGGTCTAAAAATACTGTAATACACTTTTTGCCATTATCTAAATTCTTTACGATTAAAGAGCTTAATGCGAGAACAGCGTTTTCTGTGGAAAATTGTTTTCTAATGCCAAATTTTAGTTATTATATTTATTAAAGTAGTTCAATATCCCAGTATTTAAGATTTTCTCTACAATTTTGGACAAAGCTGGTAGGACAGAGATAGGACGGTAGTTATTTATATCGTCTCTGTTTCCACTTTTATAAACAGATGTTACTAATGATTGCTTAAGTGCGTTAGGAAATATACCACTCGTAAAACAGAGGTTTATAAGTTAAGTGAACAAGGGCACAAATTAATCTTTTCCCAACTTCAAGAGCCCGTTTGGAATTTTATCCTACCCGGGAGCACTATCAGAGTCAACACCCCCTCAACTTCAGCATTATCTATTTCGAGCAAAACAAAATAGTTTAAGAGTGCAGTAGTAGAAGTGGATTTAGGAATCGAGCTGTACAATATCTTGGACTTAATTTCTTCAGCTAGGCAACTACCTATTCCGGAGAAATATTTATTAATACAATTAACTGAATCCTGAGTTTTAGGTTTTATATTTAATAAACACTGAGTTGAGTAACTTCACTTGAGTAACTTCATTTCTATTTTTCCAGCGAACTTTATTATTTTTACAAGATTTAGAAATGACGCTACGATAATGTTTACGTTATTTTTAATAAGGTTTTTACCAAAATTTCGGTAACGACGGTAAGTAATTATTAATATATCATTTGTTGGGTCTAGTTTTAGTTTTTTTTTTGCATAGCGTTTCTGTTTCTTATGCATCGAAGTATACCTCCTGTCATTCAGGGCTTGATAAATCTCTTTGTTCCAGGAACAGCAAAAATGTTGGTGTGTTTAACTAATGCAATAGATATTTTATCGATTAATATATTAGTTAGAGTGTTTGGGTTTTTACATAAATATAAATCGTCAAAAAAGTTCAAATTAAGGCGGCATTAAAGTCAGTTACAGATTTCGTTTTATTAGACTTGTTTAAACTATTGTTGCCTACTAGGTTAAGTAGAGTCATATTGTGGTCTGTTATAGTTGTATCGAGAATTGCGACGAAAGCGGTTGTTCTTTTTTTATCAATTTTTAGCATAAAATGGTCCAAACAACGCAATTTTCTAGTAGTAAAATGGTGGCCTGGAAGTATTTCATGTGTAGCCAAAGATAAAGATAAAGATTTCTGTTATTTCTTTCATAACTTTGTTCACACATAATAGGTAATAAATTTATATTAATGTCACACGCTATAATAATATGACTAGTTTTAACTGAGTTAAGATGTAAATTAATAGGGTGAATAAATTCGTCAGCTTTTATGATGGAAGGAGAACGATATATACCTAAAATTAAGTATTGATTTATAGTTATTTGTAAACATGAAGCTTTGTATAAATTTATTTCCTTGACAAGTGCTTTGTAAACATTATTTACGTAAACTACCACACCATCGTTTTGATTTACTTAGTATTTGTCGAATAAGAACATGAACTATGTAAAGTGGGAATTGGATTATTTTTATCTAACCAGCTCTCCGTCAAAATTGTTAAATCAATATAAGGTGTTAGTTGCGTTAAGTGTATTAATAGATTGTCAAAATTACAATTTATTATACTTGTTATATTTTGAGCTATAATATTCAGATTTCCATATTTAAAAACAGCGTTTGAAGAAAAATCATCTATTGAACATTTTATAGACTGTAAATTTTAGTGTCGTCTAATTTCTGTAGTGTATCCAGAGAACTATTCATGGAGGAGTTAAGAGAACTGCTGGGTCATTAGCATAGAAGTTGTATTAAGTTGTGTAATGTAAATGTCATGTGAATATGTGTATGTAGAGTAAATATGTGGCTTATATTATAAATGTTTTGTGTCTGTTTTTTGTATTTAATGGAAGTTTGTAAGCAATATAAATTAACTTTGAAATAATAATGTAAGCCATTTAAACAAAAAATTTAAGTAAAAAACAAAAAAACTGGCAGATATAAAAGATAGTAATAGTCATGCCTCGTTATGCAAAGTTAGCTGGTGTATTTGTTCTTCATTTGTTACATGAATGATAGGTGAATTTTTACTTTTTCTCAAGTACACCTTGCCGTAAGATGTCCAAAAAAATGAAACCTTTTAGTTTCACTAGATCTCTTGCCAAAAAGAATAGTCTAGAGCTCTCAGGTGTTAACTGCTGTGTTAGTGTCTTCCTCACTAGTGAAACCATAAAGTGTTTTGCTTGGAGTTTTGAGGATTTATTCTTATTGTTGTAAATTTTACACGATCTTAGTAAGGCCGTCTTTTGAATCGTGGAGTTAAGTTCCACGAGAATAGGCGTTTTCTTTTCTCCTTCTTTTATCCCCCTGATTCTGAAAACATCTTTAACATCTGACTTAAGTATCTCGCAGTTCACTGATATCGATAAATAAACAACCATTTCTACAAGATCTTCTTTGGTTTCTTTCTTTTTTTTAGGAACATTTTTTAACTCAATGCCTGTTTTCCAATTTATTCTTAGTTTAACCTCTAGTTTTTCTTCCAAAATTGTGATGGTTTCTCGTTCTTGTTTACTTTTTATCTCTTATTCATTATGCTGTCTACGTAATTCCTCGTTTTGTGTTGATAAGAGGGCAATATTTTTTTCAATATTGGAGTTGCTTTGCTGAATTTCTTGGAGTTTAACTTTAGTATCCTCAAGTTCCTTTTTCTGGGATTTAATTAAAGAGGTTAACATTATTTGAATTTCATCCTTAAGTTTAGTGTTCAACAAGTTACTGACTTCCTCGTATGTCAGTTGTTTTGGAGTATAGTTTGGGCTCTTTTCCGTATCTTATTAAGGTCCCGGACTCATTGACATTTTCAATGGTTGTGCTTTTGATATTAGAATATTATCGCTTCGGTTTCTTCTTGTTATTTGTGCACAGCTACTACACATAAAATATTTTTTAATATAATTCGTGATCAAAATGTTATTGTTAAATTATGGCTACTTTCAATTATCATGTTTACGAGTAATCTTATATCAAAAGCTGAGTCAGGACAATTTGACAGGTAGTTATGATATTAAGGCTTTTTCCAGACTGTATAACTCCTCCACCCTTAGGTGAAAAATTATCAGAGGTATGATTATTTTCGCTCTGATTATTTTGAATAATTATTTTTATAAAATATTTATATTTATAAATTTTTACACAAAAAAATTATAATTATACATAACAATAGTTTCGATGATAACACTTTTCGCACTGATCAATTTTCCACATTTATCTTTTACTTCACTTTCACTTATTTTCAAAAGGTTGTTCAAAAGTTCAAGATTTGTTAAATAACTAGTGTCCAAGATGATAGATCTGCTTTTCGGCTGGTACTGGATAGCAAGAGCTCGTATTATGCTAAAATCTCATTAAAGCATTCATACAAGCACCTTCCTTTTAAAGTTGTGACTTGTCGTCATAGTGCAGGAACATAGAGCCCGTAGTTGCAAGACTGAGCGAGCCATTCAGACCGATTCAGATCAACCATTTCAGTACCTTTTACTAGTAGGTAAGGATTATAATAAATATACGACCATTACGTTTACCACCGTCACAAAATGAGCAAATACAAAAACAAATCCAAGAATCGTTTTCACTTTGGAGTGCCCCCGTACACGTAGTCGTTTACTGTACTGCAGTAGTTTAGATCTTGCAATTGGCTATCACCAAATTTGAGTAGATTGACAAGATAGACCAAAAACAGCTTTCACAACTCCTTCAGGACATTTTGCCTTTACACACTTGCCGTTTGGACTCAAAACTGCATCCACAACTTTCCAACGTGCAATCGACAACGTGTTGAGAGGCTTACAAGGTATCAATAGGTTACAAGAGAATATTGATAAATTAAAACGAATATTTGGCTGACTTAGACAATATAATTTCAAAATGACACTTGACAAGTGCGAATTCCTAAGAAAGGAAGTAATTTACTTCATAAGCAATGACAAGGCATGTATACCTATATACAAGGCCCCTAATAAAAATAAAGTCGTTATTTGGAACAAAGCAGATGCAAAAATCAGGTCTACTGAAAATGGTAAAACTGTAGACATCCGGTACTTGCTGTAATGTTGAAGGTTTTTAATAAATAGGAGACGTGTTGCTTGTACAAGAACTTTAATTATACTCCCCTTTATTCTTAACTTAACTCTAATATATATAGTCGTGAGGGCTATATATATATACTACACTACACCTCCCACCGACAAAAAAATAAATAAAAAAGAAATGATTACATTTGTTTTTTTTTAACTATAAAATCAAAATTAAACTTAAATCTAATAAGAATATAAATTACAAAAGTCAAAACAGGTATATTCTATGGGTACGTCGGGTGGCCAGATCCCCCTGTCCCATAGTAATTTCAAGGTCACAATAGATTTGGTATGATGTATCATGCATACATACAACATACATATTTGACATTATTAGGCAATATAATAAATATTTGAGAAATTCGTGGACATCTGGTATAATTTTACAGGCATTACAAATTTATATCACATAGTCTCATATAATATTTAGGTAGGTATATCGTTGTCAGTCAGGGATTGAGGCTCACAATATTATGGGCACAACAAAATTTAAATTAATTAGTTGTAAACATAGTATAATGAGTTTCTAAATCATATTAAATGAAGTAATTATTTTCATAATCCACACAAGTAAGTTGGCATTACTGTACTATTTTCCCAGAAAATAATAAATTGTAATGCATAAAAGTTTATGATTTGATAGTTCAATCAATATTATACCGAAAATAGTTTGTTACATTTCATATTAAGATATCCAGAACAAAGAAGTCAATGCAAAGCAATGTACCTAATCATTTTCGTTAACATAACAATAGACAGATCAAAATACATGTTGCGATCCCAGCCGCGTAAGCGATTTGTGACACCTTTGTTTTAAATTCCGAAGTACACGTATATGGAAACGTTTGAGATTATATCGTATGATGGTACCTACTTTCAACAATACAATAAAATGATATCGTAAATAAAATAATTTTCCTTTCCTAATAGTTTTCCGTTAAATATTTGTTTTAAACATTTCTTCTTAATTTACACAGTTTAGATAGTTAGATTTCATTGTGATAATACGATTACATACATTATCGAATATTCATTACAGAAATTTAAAATATAGACTATTACACACCTAAAGTTTGTTTAAAAAATATTTATTAAGATTAGAAGAGATTTTTTTAAAGCAGATAACATAATTTTATGTTTCGGTGTCTATAATATAAAAAAATACTATTACATTATGAAACTTATAATAGTAGAGTACACTTTGGACTTGATTTTAGTAACCAATATACAAAATTTTGTGTGTACCTTTTAAAATTGTACAAATTTTAGATAAACAAAAAACATAAAAGAGAAATTTAGGGTAGTTATTGTAAATATGAAAAAATCTTGTAAATTCATATAAAATATGGTAAAATAACTAAATACGCGAAAATGTGTTTATTATTTTGATTAATATTTTTTTGTTTACGTGGTTATGTGGATAGATAATATAGTTACTAGGTACATGTAACTTGTGAGTAGAATTATGGGTAGCATTAATAGCCCTAATACAGAAATGGAAAATAACTACAAATCTCACTTTTAGATTTGGTCGGGTAGCCCCTTATTACCTCATTTTAATTATTCTCATGTCCTTGCATGTTAATTATTTTCATGCTAACACTACTCTCATTTCCTTTCCTTTGTACGTACTTCACGTACTTTCTTTTCTTTCTTAATATTTTGACCATTAGCTAGCTTTATTTCTCTCTATTCACTTATATATTTATTTATTATTTAGATACCGGAATCGGAGTTTTAATTCACTTCATTTATATTTTACTCATGATGTTTATCATGCGGGTACTTTATACATATGGGCCCCCATTTACTTGGGTACTATATTACATTTTCATTACATTCATTTTATTTTATTGGTACATAAACTTTTTAAATCATACTATATCAAGGTAAAACTGTACCTTGGGTTGTGCGCACAATCTTGAGGTCTACGTTTAAGTCATTTCAAAAGGACTCCAACAACTATCACGGAGGAAACTAAGTTCACACTATGATCCAATGAAGGATACGACCTCAATGTACCATTATTAAGGGTAACAAATTTAAGACTTCTCTGGTCCCCAACAGTATAAATATGAGTAAACTCGTTCACATCACTTGTACTGAAGGTATTGTTCCCTAGTACCCGTTACTTCCGATTTTATCATCTAATCATGGAAACATACCCTGCTCGAGGACTATATGCTATACCAGTGATAGACGTTCCCGTATTTCTCAATTATTTGTTTATCAAGGTCATCTTTTCTTTTATCTTTTATTCTCTTCTTAAATCTTTATTTCCTTCTTTATCTTTATAGTACATGTTGTTATCTACTTGACTGTATCGGTAACTTTTATATACTTTCATGCTCCACTTCCATATAATAACTTGCATAATCTCGCTCATAATGGATTCAATACCAGTAGTTTAAGCATCATCAAATATTTGGGTGATCAGTCCAATATTGACGAAACTTAGCAATTCAATCATTCGTATTCACACTTTTGAACATCCCTTCTCTCACTCCTCACACCTTTTAAATATATACTTTTTAATATTGTACAAATATAAGGTAATATATTTGCCAGTCAATTTTTTATGTCCTTGTTTAACTTTGTTAAGAAACATTATTATTAAGACCTATTTTAATTATTATATTCCTTATTACATAAAAATGATAGTTTTAAATATTTTCTAACTGACACAGAAGTTACATCGCTTATAGTTATATTACTTTTACTTATATCGAAAAATGTATTAGCTTTAATAATACATTTAATTTACATATAAAAAAGTAGGATTGCTAGAACTATGATATTTAAGAAATCGTATATCTACAGAAAAAACCGGTAATCACTATTTCATTACAGCTAACAAGTTTGTATAAACAAAACATTAATATATTTAAATATTGAAAAGAACAATTTAGATTTTAAGTAGGTAATATTAATATTTTAAGTAATTATTGTAAGTAATATTAACTATAAGATTATTTATTAAGGTTATATAATATATATTTATATATAATAATAAAGTTACTTTAAGGTTTCATATCTTTAGAAAAGAAGAAAAATGATTATAACTTATATTAATTACGATTTTTTTTTATAAAACCCTTTTCAAAATTGTATACATTTAAATAAAAAATACTATAAAAAAATTGGGTTAAATTTAAAAATATATTTGCTTTAACACGAACCTGTTCATCGTAAAATGTATGTTTTTTAGAAAACAATATCTACCAAAAATATTATAAATTGTTAAAATCTGACAAATATTTTCTAGTTACTTGTAAATACCGTACATTTAATATTTAATGCGTTACTTTTTTATTTAATATAGTCTAAAACATAATAAAATAATTAAAAATAATGTATAAAAATAACGCTGATGCGATGTTACCTCTTATATATCTTCTTTTTTCTTTTCGGTTCAATTTTCATATTTTACTGGACAAAGCTCGCTGAAGTACAACCGTTTTTTTTTTAAATTAATCTGTTGTTTCTTGAATTTTGTTCTTCGGTCATTATATTTAAAAAAAATCCACATTTTATTTTCCTCATTCTTCGTTAGTTGTCTTCATAGATATATTTTAAATTTTCAGTCAGCTTCTATAAAATTCTTATTGTGTTATTGTGGCCTCTTCTTGAATTCATATTTATTTATTTTCCGTCACGTCCGGTATTACGTCGATTCCGTTATAATATTACTTTATTGTCAATCATTTTACTCATGTTTTCATTATTTAATTTAGCAATATTTATTCCCACCTTTTAATTTTAAATAGGCCCGGCGGTGCGCTTGCATTGTCGCAGCGCACCGCCTGGCAGGGTCGCCATGTAATGTTGAAGGTTTTTAATAAATAGGAGACGTGTTGCTTGTACAAGAACTTTAATTATACTCCTCTTTATTCTTAACTTAACTCTAATATATATAGTCGTGAGGGCTATATATATATACTACACTACTAAACTGGGTGAGATGGGGTGAGATGAGAGAGAGAGGGTTCTAGGGAAGCCTCCCCCTACCCTTCCCCCCTTGCGGAAATGTATACTTTATGGGTAGTATCTTTTTTGTAAAATCATAACCTCACTTTTTTAGAATATAGCCACAGTTACTTCTGCAACGGCTTCGGCGCTGCGGGAAATGCAGCCCCTTTGCCCTTGCGTAACAAATCACAGACATCTGTGCGACCCGTAGCGGCTGAGGCTGGTCGGCGAAGGCGACCAATAATCCGAAGCTGCGAAGGTGAGCTACTCTAGGGGGTGAACACTCTAGGGGGTTCACGCCTTGTCGTTGCTTATACTTGCAGCACTTAATTTTAGCACTTCATTTCTTGCTATTAATATTTATCGTATATCTATTATCGTCACTGCGTTGCAAGCGATACGTTTTGCCAGCAACGCAAATTTATACAGTTCGTTGCGGTGAAAATTTTAGAGCGCCTAATTTTTAAACTTGGCACCTAAAGCCCATAATTTTGACTTTTTCTAAATGCAAATTCCTGACTTTGCGTTGCTGGCAAGACATAGATAGTTAATTTAATTTCTGGATTTCTCCGAACCCTTTTTGCTTACCACAGATGCATCAAATTACGTTTAGGGTACCATTATTTCACAAGGCTCTACTGGCAATGAAAAATCGATTCCTTATGTGTGTCGTACGCTAAATGTTCGGAAACACGCTACTGTACAATAATAAAATTAAATCCCAACCCAAGCATACAACTGCAAGACTTCAAGGTACTATAAGTTCATACTGCGTAGATCGGAACAAAAATTAATAATTTTTAATCTGGAGGTAACCGTGGTTAACTATGACATCGGGACGTCAAATACCTCAGTCCCCCCCGTGACCATAGGTGCTGTAAAGTACTTGAAACGTCGGTAATATAAAATAAGTTAATATACGCGATAAAATCCGTAAAACTAGTTTTATTTAAATATATGTAGTGTTGGCAGCAAAATACTTTCGGCCCTATTTATACGGACGTAAATTCACTATATTTACAGATCACCGACCATTAGCATGACTAAATTCAATTAAAGAACCTAATAGTAAATTAACCCGATGGAAATTAAGGTCCTCCAAATTTGATTTTGATATAATTTACAAGAAAGGTAAACAAATTACAAACGCCGATGCTCTTTTACATGTAAAATTAAACGTCCTTTCAAACAAAAAAGATGATGTATTAATAGAGGTTAACGTAGATGACACATTAGTTTTATCAGACTCTTCGGAAACATTAAGCATTCGGTCATTTCCATCAGAGATTATGACATCTCATCCAGTCCGGTTCCCGTCTTCTAGTACTATTTCAGTCTCATGCAGGAAACAATACTCTCTGCAAAATACATTGATACAACTGGCATACCCATCTTAAATGAAGCCATAGATACAAAGCCCAATCAAGTACTAGTATTTTCCTGGAATAGAAATCAATTAATAGTTAAAAATATATCAAGGGATAAACAAAAAGTTTTTGAAATACATTTACCCCTCGATAATGCGGATTTAGTTAAAAAGTTTCTCTTGGAATACATAAAACCTAAAATTAAATATTTCTTTTAATTTGAAAACCAAATACACCGACATCAGTTTACAGATGAAATTATTTTAAATTGTTCAAAAATAATCAGTAAAAATTTACGAGTGTACAAAAAGAGTTGTGTGTGTCGACTATGAATATGAACATCGATCCATCATTCTGACATATCATCATGGTAAAACATCTCATCGCGGAATTAAAGAAACTACTACGAAATTAAAACGTACATACTTTTGAAAAACATGATCTAACGTTTGCTACAGTAATTAACTCTTTCAAAACTTATAAAAAAATTAAATAAGATCTTAAACCAATCAAACCGAAATTATAATTTACATAAACACAAACCAAACCCTTTGCTGAAATATTTATGGATATATTTTATATTAAAAATAAATATTTCTTAAATCTAGTGGATGCATTTTGCACTTTCAAATTATCAAAATTTTTCCATTCCACAATTTTGAAAATATATCGTATCGATAATAAAAGATAACAGACGCTGCTATGGTAATGACATACGCTATCATGTCTTATAATCAAAATTTCCATTCAGCTACAGGTTTTACACCTTTAGAAATTGTCTTCGGACACACTGACACAAATTAAACTTTCGGAGTAAATTTTAACAAACAATATACACAACAACTAGTTTATGATCCTATGCAGCGAACGAAATATTTATACAATTACATAATAAATAAATTAATTGAAAACAAAGAAAAGGTAAAAGATAAACGCAGCGGCGAAACATCCTTCGATTAACAAGAAGGTGATACAATATTAAATAAAGGTATAAATACGAGACGAAGTAAAGACAAACCACGATACCAAAAAATGTATACGTGATAGAGCCATGCTGCAGCTATAATAGTAGTATAGTTGTAGCACGAATGAGTCGGCTCGACCGGGAAAGACCACGCTCTCACAGAATACCAGAGTAAAATAGCAGCTTAACGCTGCTGTGTTTCTTATGGTGAGTGTAGAGAACCGGAGACCCTTTTAACTGGAAAAGAGGCATTCCATCTTAGTCCTCACGGGTGACAACGCATCTGCATTTTGATCCGTAATCGAGGATAGATGAAGAGGTATATGGGCCACAGCAACCACTTACCATCAGGTGAACTGTGTGCTCGTTTGTCACCCTTATCCTATTTAAAAAAAAGCGCACGTATCGGGTGATGTTATTAGAAATACTTGTCCCGAAAAAATTAAAAACCGTGATACAAAGATACCTATTAAGGACATTAAACGACCTTTACAGGTATCTCCTCGCACATCGGGCTCTATTTACCACGATCGACGTCCTTCAACTTCTAAGGATTGATAAGAATCCTGGCATGTTATTAAATATGGTCAGGTTAAAGTAAGTTTTGATAAGTGTATTCTATTTAAGATCCTATACTTAAGTTAATATTTGAAAATTAAGAAATAAATAGGTACCAAAAGGATTAAAAAATAAAATAAAACGATGTATATAATTTAAGATCTACTGAAATGGAAGTCAAATGACATTCGTTTTAGATACCAATTATTCAAAAATATTATTACTATACAGCCATCACCACTTCCTTTAAACTAAAATTTTAATTCCATATAAATGGGATCTTCTAATAACTAATTCCGTTATCAGCTGAAAAGTTTAATTTTACATGTGTTATTATTAACTTTGGTCGTAATTATCGGTTCAGTAAATGTGAGCGTTACGTTTTCTTGCGATGCATTCTGTATTATAGTTGTGGCAAACGGACATATACACGTGACTATAGCGCTAGGCATATGTAGTCCAAAATTTTTGTACTTAATAATAGAATCACCGTTATCTAGGTCAGTTAGTACTTTAATTCGTGTTTCGGCTCCAGGTTCTAATGTGATTTCTTATGTAGGGTTGTAAATTATTGGGATTTGTGTATTTCGCGTTTGTAAAATTTGATTTTTCATATCAATAGTTGCTTCTAACATTATTAACAAATCAGAGCCAATTAGTCCGTCATATCTTGCGTCATCATTATAGATGTAAAATTAATGAATTCTTAAACATTTTTAATAATGGTATGTATATGATTTCATCATGAACACTTCGTGCGTAAGTACTTATCACTTCGAATTGTTCATGAAATTTAAAATTGGATTCATCAGCTAAAGCGGGACTAATAAAACTTCTAGTGCTTCCAGTATCAATCATGAAGCATGCGTTAATTTCGAGAATAAAAATTTGAGGTAATTTATTTATTCCGTTACAATTTAAAAGCATCATTTTTCGGGATTGTATTCCAAGGCTACTTTGGAAAAAAATCGCAATCGTTATTATTTCCACTTTGTTTACAAAAGGATGTGTGTTTTCTGCGTATAATTCGTTATCATAGTCTTCGTTTTAAAAAAGTTTTGGTCGTAATCGGATTGATAATAACCATCTTATAAAGTTTCATTTTCATTGTTATCGTATTTATATAATAAATTACTGTCGCCATGTTTAACCATGTTTTGTCTAAGAGGTCGAACAGTTCGCATAGAAATGTCACTATCTTGAACTTAAGGTGGATTACGTTGTGGTTGAGGTATATCGAATTTAAATTTTGAAAATTGTCCTGACTAAGCTTTTGACATTAGATTACTTGTAAACGTTATCATGTTTACAAGTAATCTAATGTCAAAAGCTTAGTCAGGACAATTTGGGATCAACAGGTTGTTATGATATTAAGGCTACTTCCAAACTGTATAACCAACTATTACTATGCTTAGTATTGGTTTTTTATTTGTATATTTCAAAACTTTGTATTTCAGTTACTTTCACAGTTACGTTATTTAACAACTGGCAAATATGCCAACTGAGGCGTAAACCTGGAATATTTTACGATAACCGAACATACAGTCCACCTGATAAAAGTAGCTATTGCAGTTTATAGACACTTGCAGTCAACTTCACACAAAGAGGTTGTACATATGGGTTGCTACCTCTGGAGACTAAGATGGAAGTTCTCGCCTGTGATTATACTGGCTCCCGATTTAACATTGTTTTTAGTCTCATTAATATAAAAAAAAAATATTTAGCATTAAATATTCGCTTTAAACTTCAAAATTACTGAATAATTTTTTGCGGTTTTCAACAAAATAGATATTGATGAGAAAGTTTGACTTTTGTTTGACTTTGACTTGACTATAACACATGCGTATTTAGCATAAAAAATCGAGTGATATATTGGCGTTTTGTGCTTATTCATTAATTTATCCACGTATTACATCCAATCCAAATTCACTGCTTAACAACCTATGTTCGTCCTCATCGATTGCCTCATAAGAGGGATTTTCCATAAATGCCACGCTTGGCAGGCGCGTTGGCAACAGCAGTTTTTTTAATTTTCTAGTTGTTGTTACAAACGCAATGCTGTCCATCCCCTGGTTTATTTTCCTTTGTTGCCTCTTACACCTATGGGACGAAATGTGGTAGTGGATATTCTTAGACTACCACTTCCCGCTCATTATCATTTTGTGATCAGTTGATGTCATCATCTGATCAGCTCTATCGTACAATATTATTGCATTGCCATCAACGTAACATAATTATGCAAAATTTTAGCTCAATCGGATGTCAGCAAGTGCTTCAAAAATTGATTACAAATTTTGAATCAAAGTAAGTAAATAATACCGTTCCATCCTATCAAATCCCGCTGCTGAACATAGGCCTCCTTTATAAATTGCCTCATAGGGGGGATATTTTACATAGTTGGCAGGTAAGTTGACTAACGTAGTTTTTATTTTCTAGTTGTTATTATAAATAAGCTGCTGCTCATCTCCTGGTTTATTTTCCTCTGTTGCCTCTGACGGTCACCACGGCTAAGCTACGAAATGAAATGAAAAATGTATGAAAAAGCGCGTAAAAAAAGCTTTTTTTTTACGCGCTTTTCATTGGAAACACGCAACTGTTTCCAATGAAAAGCGCTGTAATGAAAAGAAAGAAATTATAATATGTGACGAGAACAAAATATTTCAAGTGATTGGCAAAACAAATTTCGTGATGGCTTAAAAATAAATTTGGTTGCGCCGACGCATACATTTTGTATTTCGTTAGTTTAGGGTTGGCTGGCACAGACTCCTTCACCCATCTCCCTCCAAGACAGACCGAGAGTGTGCTTAGATCGCCGCGTCGAATAGTCGTCCGACACACAGTTGTCAACGCGAAACGCAGAGGCACGGAGACCTCAGATGTTGTCGCTCTGCTAGAAGAAAATTCGTACATAACGCACGCGATCAATTCGTCTTAAAATTATTTAATCATTGGAAGTTTGTTTGATGCATATGACTTTATTGAGAAGAAATCAGAACTGTTCCATTGTGAACGAATTAAGTGTCAACATAGTTCATCGTATCATTGAGTCGTCGAAGATACGCGATACGCCGCCCTTCTTAAGATTTGTTCTGATCCATCCTTTTTTATGAGCTCTTTTAATTTGTTGTTCCTTATTTCTCAGCAGCTCATATCCCTTCGTGCCAGTCAACGAATTAAATTAATTTTACGCAGAGTCTATTTTCTAAAGTATAGTTCACACGCCGCCTCCGCCATTTTGTTATGGTTCCTACGACCATCATACAGTCCATTCAATTTAATCGTTAATCCTCGCTGAGTCACTTTTATATTGGAAACTCCGCTCCGGCCCGCTACACCATATTTTTGGTACCATTCGAGCCGGATTTGTTGATCAAAATTGTTAATCATAATTTGTAGAAATCGCTGAACCATTATTTTTTTGGGTCCATCGGCTGGATATGTCGTTTCGGATTGTTGGTACCTGAATCTATTAATGCTTTTCAATGTGCGTGGTGGCGCTTTATCGAATCAGAAAAGAAACGAATTGAAGCCTAAATTTATTTATTTAACAACAGACGGGCACAAAAAGTGGACTTAATGTCACATGGCATTCGGTGACAGTCTATCTCCTAATCAAGCTCTCGTGATTTCCGAAATACTCCGGTATTTACAATAGCTACGTATGCACTACCATAGCGAACGTTGGCCGCTTTCCAGGTTGAACACCTTGCCAAGCGGGAGATCTCCCCTTTACCTTCACGGGAAATAAAATAATAAATCAAATTAATAAAGAAAAATGACATCTTTTTAATTTTAATCAGCCTGTAAAAGTCCACTGCTTGATATTCCGTTTACAATACCATCCCGCCCCGTGAACTAACTTTGTATATATTCCATGTTTTTTTCTTTTTTTTTTATATAGGAGAGGGGCAAACGAGCAAACGGATCACCTGATGGTAAGTGACTACCGCCGCCCATGAACAACTGCAACACTGGGAATTGCAGGTGCATTGCCGGCCTTTTAGAATGGAGTAAGCTTTTTTCTTGAAGGTCCCTTAGTCGTATCGATCTGGGAAAATCGCCGATGGTAAACAATTCCACAGAGTGGTCGTACGCGTTAGAAAACTCCTAGTGAAACGTACAGTGGTGGACCACCAAGCATCCAGATGGTGTGGATGGTATCGGGAGTTTTGCCGCGATGTGCGATCGTGAAATTTGGCGGCTGGGATTAATCCGAACAATTCCTTAGAGCACTTCCCGTGGTGAATGCGAAAGAAAATGCAAAGGGATGCAACATCTCTTCGCAGCGCCAGTGAATCGAGCCGATCGAAAAGGACTCGGTCGTCGACGATTCGAGCCGCTCTGCGCTGGATGCGGTCAAGTGGAAGGAGCTGGCACTGGGGAGCCCCACCCCAGAGATGGAAACAGTATTCCATGTGAGGCCGAACCTGCGCGTTGTTAAGTTGCAGGCGTTGTGCCGGCATGAAATACTGTCGCGCTCTGCTGAGCACGCCAAGCTTTTAGAGGCCAATTTGACCTTCTCTTCGAAGTGACCACGAAACTGCACGTCACTCGATATGTCGATGCCGAAGATATTTTCCATTCTGTTAAAGAGATACAAGGATAAAAGTTAAGAAACCTTAAAACGTCCACACGTTCGGTAACAATACTAGTACATTACAGTGCAGGCGAGTCAGTCATTCTATTCCTGATAGTAAGTATAAGACAACCTAAATTTAATATTTATGGGCGGTGATGAAACTAAGGAAATAATAAATAATGTTGTATTAAGGAAAACATCGTCAGGAAACCTGTTTTTGAGAAACAAAGCATATCTCGAGTACATGAGAAGTTCGCCAAACATAGTGGCGAATGTTTGCTGCTCCATTACCTTCAGAACTTATCGTACATGAAGTATGGACCCTTTTTTGTGATATTCTTATTTTTAGTTTACACTTTCGACAACAACACTGCACAACTATGAATGAAAAAGAATATGTTGCAAAACATTCATGATACCCTGCAAGTAATTAGAAGGAAATAAAAGATAAAACCAAATAGATTAAGTATATTTACCGAAAGCAACACTGATCTTCGCGATAATAACTGAACATCCCGATATAACACAGGGAAGGGTAGCCTTTTCGCAAAGTAACCATCTTTACCGGTACAGCTTATCAGAAGCCCACTGGCGATAATTAGGCCGCCATAGATTATCTCATAGAGATGATATGTGCGGTTGCCACTCTGCACTGGCAGACGGGTTGGCAACCGCAGTCTTTTTTAATTATTATAAGGAAGACGCTGCTATCTATAGCCTGGTTTGTTTCTCTGTCGCCTCTACGACCCCAACACCACGGGGCGTTATCGAGTAGTGTATAATCGTAAACCGCCGCTACACGGTTCATAACTTACCACAATGGACAGAATGACAACTCCACTAGCTAGGTAGGTGATAGGACTTCTTTTTCTACCCACGAGACCGTCTGAGTAGGTACCATTCCTCTTACGTATTTCTGCCGAAAAATAGCAGTGCTTGCACTGCTGTGTGCCGCTCTGAAGGGTATAGAGAAGCAATATAATTACAGGTGGTGAGGCTCCTACTTAGTCCTCAGAGATGACAACGCATCTGTAGCCTTCTGTAGCTTGTGGTTTGATGTTGGCTGCAGGTGTATATGAATTGCAGTAGCGTTTTAATGGAAAATAGATAGCGGTACATCGATGAATTATTGTCAATCTATATAACTAAATGTTGGTATAGTTACTCATTACGCTATTTAGACGCTAACTAAGAACGGATTTTACGATAGTCCCATTAAAAAAAAATAAGTACCGCAATAAACTGTCATCGTGCGCCCAACGAAGCGAGCGGGTATCAGCTAGTTATTAATAAATACACTATTGTATTAATTTTTTTTATTAATTTAAAACACAATTAGAAGAAATTTATGCCACAAAAAGGTGTGGTATTCCAAAGTTTTTTCTTTGAACTGTTTAACTACATAATAACAATGTTTCCCTTCACTGTTGTTTTTGCGAGTAATCCATATTTATTTGCAGGTATGGTTTGTCTGCGGATAAGCGTCACTTGAGCTTCAATGATGTCTTGTAATTGGATTATTGTCAGGTGAAAGAATCTTATAAACCACAAGCAATAAGAAATAAGACTATAATTATAATAGGTCGGGGAAAAAATTTCTTCGTATTTTGTTTGTACATAATTGAAGAAAAATCTCTTTGGTTGTACTGTTTGTATCTGGCTGGTTTTAATATCAATACATATTGAAAAGAAAGAAATCGAAAAATAAGAACTAAAAACACTTTCCCGCCATTTTTCAATTGTTTTTCTGTCCGCCAAAATGAGTGAATCTAACGAAGAAATTCGATATATTTTACGATTTACAGTGTCGCTACGGTTTACAGTGTCGCGATAAACAACCGAGTTTAGTGACATCTTATTATTGTTAAACTGTATTGCATAATCTTTAATAATAAATAATAAAAAAAGTTGTTTTGTTGTATTTTTTTTAAAAACCTTACCTCCTACTAGGATTATCTCCTGTATCGTGGAGGCAGTTTATATACATAAATTTTATAAGGACAAATATCCAGACCCAGAACAATTATTTGTAGGTTTTAAAAATACTTTTCATTACCCATAGGCCTCTCATGCCTCCACATATGAGACCAATTGGGGTGATCGATTCCACACGGCTAAGCAATATGTTACGATATAATAATAATGAGAATATTCTCAAAATAATGAGAAGTCTTATAGGAAGAATGAACGTTCGCGTTTCCTGGAAACATGTTTACTCACGATTTGCATAATAAACGAAATTGGAAATAATATGTTTTCGAAGTTATCAGAGATAAGTTATTAAATAAGAATGCATGATAAGAATATTCTGATGTTGAAATGAGGATTCTACGTACTTATCACTCGAACTTGTTAAGACTATTTGTGAAAGAAGATATAAGTGTGCATGTATTTTTGATAAAAATTCCTCACAACAGATTAAAATTAACCTTATGTGAGGATCGCTTGGTTTTTTTAAATTAAAAGTTCTCACTACTCGCATTATAAAAATTATCCTCAAACGATTAATAATTTCACACATAGCTCAGTAGGATAATAACCTGCTGAGTCATGGATATTGAATTCGAATACTATGTAACAGTATTACCATCCAGCACTAGAATGTAAAGATATTATGAAGGAATTCGATAACATGCACGAAGTGCAATTTACATTTTTTCTTATAGGACAAGGGTGACAAGCGAGCACACAGTCCATCTGATGGTAAGTGGTTGCTGTGGCTCATATACATTTACATCTATCCTCGTTTACGAATCAAAATGCAGATGCGTTGTCAGCCGTGAGGACTAAGATGGAATGCCTCTTTTCCAGTAAATAGGGTCTCCGGTTCTCTACACTCACCATACGAAACACAGCAGCATTAAGCTGCTATTTTACACTGGTATTATTTAAGAGCGTGGTCTTTCCCCGTTCGAACAGACCCGTACGTGCTACAACTATACAACTAATATAGCTGCAGCATGGCTCTACCACGTTTAAAATTAAATTTGGTATGTTATTACATATTAGGATAAATCAATTAGACTTTTCATTTGGCGTAAAAAGAGCATCATCGCTTCTTTTGAGTTGTGACGCTTGAGTAATGACGTCAAAGGTTGGTTTCGATCCATCAACAGAAACAAAAATGCGGGGCGGGGTTTCAAAAACAGAGTACGCAACCATAGTTCTCGGGGAATTCAAACTAATTTATACACACACTTCTCTTTATAATAATAACGTCAACCAGAGCCTATTTCGGTCACGGTGGCTAGTCACTACGGAGTCTAGCCATCTGCGCAGGATAGGATTATAATAGTGTCCTCGGAAGCACTGGTCAACTTTCAATTCCCTCACTCTCGTATAATTTTAGTCCGATAGGACGGTAATCCAACATAACCGGAGAGAGCTCAGGCGCAGAACTATGGTACGATTTCTTTACTCATGTGGCAGTGCTTTTCGAGGTACGGTAGTGAAACACCGCTTACTTATTTACTCCGAGCTACTACTGAGAATTTCTTGACTGCTTGTTTCTAGAATTTCGTAGCTGTTTTTTGGCTCGACCTAAGATCACCCGGGATCACACGATCAGCAGTCGTGCTGACGACCACTATATAAACGAGGCAGTGACTTTATGCAGATATCGCGGCGAGGAGGGCTGCATTATGACAATTATCTTGTTTGCTCTAGATTGTTATTAAATAAATTTTACTTCATTGAAACGTAAAAACTAGTTAAACTTGAAAGGAGAATTCTATCTGTCGGCTTTAAAAACCATAGAAAGTCAAAAAAAAGTAAACTCTTTGACTTTTTGTAGTTTTCAAAGCCGACAGGTTTTTTTATCAAAGGCATGAATAGCCGATTCGCAAGATAGCAAAAATGTAATGATCATACGGGTAATTGCTAAAGTGTCATTATGAGTATTACAAAGTTGGTTCAAGCTTTTTAGTCCGGGAATTTTGATGTCAAAGATGCAGCTCTGTTCGCCCTCATACGGATAAAGTCGATACCATTTTTTTAAATTGGAGCAAGATCAGCATATTAGTAGTTACGACATAGACGAGGTATTGAGGGTTGATCACAAATGACCACACGAGCTCACTGAAAGAAACCTCTATTGCAACGTAATGAAACCTAACCATTTTTAAAAGATTGATCACTGGTGGTGAAAAGTGGATAATCTACGGCAAGATCGTGCGAAAAAAATCACAGTCGAAGGTTAGTCAAGCTCCACAGACTGTAGTGAAACCCGGATTAACACGCAATAAGGTGATGCTGTGTGTATAGTGAGATTGGAACGGCATAATTTATTATGAGCTTTTATCGCCAGGCAAAACCATCGATTCGGATCTCTACTGCCAAAAACTAATGAAACTCAAGCAAGAAATTGAGAAAAAACGGCCGGAATTTATGAACAGAAAAGGAGTGATATTTCATCCTTATAACGTCAGACCACACACATATTTGGCCAGTCAGCATAAATTGAGAGAGCTTAGTTGGAAAGTGTTAATGCATTCACCATATAATCCTGACCTTGCACCCTCAGATTTTCACCTATTTCGGTCGGAATTCTTTGGGTAGTGTTAGGTTAACATCAAGAGAGAACTGTCAAAACTACTTGTCGCATTTTATTTATCAAAGATCCCAATATTTCTACAGCAACAAAATTATGTCACTGCCGACAAGATGGCAACAAGTTATCAAACAAAATGGCACATATATTATATTATTATTGAATGTAATTAAACTTTGAAAAAAAAATGTCTTGAATTTGTATATAAAATACGAAGAAACTTTTCCCCGACCTTATAGGTCATAAGTCATAGGTGGCAATATATCCACAGAACGAAGGTAACAGACATATCCCAACAAATCAATAGGTTGGTGTGGGTCGATCATATAGTTCGACGAACTGACAATCGATACTCTCGGACCAAGAAGTAGGTGTGTGAGGCGGCCGCTCGCTAAAGGAGTGCATGCATGCGTGCATACGTGTGTGCATACGTCCGCTATAACATCTTTTATTATGCGCACAGCCAAGGAGTGGAATGTCCTGCCGGCGTCTGTTTTTCTGGGTGCGTATAACCTGAACCTCTTCAAGGTGTGTGTTAACAGGCTTCTCCTGGGCAAACTTGCTCCATCGTAGACCTCATCTCAGGCCAAATGGAGGTAAAGAGTGAGCCCATTTTGAATTAAAAAAAACGTTCCAAAAAAAGTTTAAGTTTCGCTTCTAGATGCCACTGATTATATCATCTCCTTCATCTCTCATCTGATTGCAAAGATGTTTTACATTTTTTCTTTAAAATATACCTACCTGTACTTAAATACATACCTGTTTTACATTTACTAAACTCTGGACAACAATAATACACTTACATTATTATCCCTAAATCTAAAATAAAATTTCCAGTGAAAGGATATTAGCGTGTAACAATCCAGATTGTCTTATTCTTCTAACCGGAACACAAAACTGACAAAGATGTTTCGTAAATACTAATAGATCGTTGAAGGGATCACGATTCATGAATATTTTGACTTGTTAAAGTAATAGCATAGTAGTTATGCAATTGCATAATTATTATCTATCAGTATTTTGATAAATTCAAAAGCCGGAATATGAAAAATATACTAATAAATCTATATTTTCGATGAAAATCCTATATCTGCTCGGTATTATAATAAAATCGAGTTTCCATTCACATTCGGCTTTAAATCAAAATCCTGATTTATCACAAACCTATGATCCTACAATAGCTTTAAAGATGGTATATGCGGATTATAATGTATTTTTTTGTATATTATCATATGTATTTATGTAATTTATAAGCTTTATTTTAATATGTGTCGAAGAGATTATGATAATGACCTTAATTTCATCTGTCAAGATATTGAAGATCGTGCCCAAAATTTTCATACTAGAGACCTGTTTCTAAAAATAAAAAGTATAACACGGGAGCTGAAACCAAGAACCTGGGCCATCGAAAGCGATGTAGGCACACTGATGACCGTAGTTGATCAAGTGACAGAAAGGTGGCGATCATACTGTGAGAGCCTACATGCACATCCTGCGAATTAGAAGACCATTATAAGGAACCCGAGATTCTAGAGTCTGAAATCAGAAGTGCACTGCGTGCGAGTAAACTAAAGGACAATAAAGCAGCTGGAGGAGATAATATTTTTGCTGAAGAGCTAAAGCAACTTGGAGAACAAGGCATAAAAATAATGCGTGATCTATGCAATCTCGTATGGAATACAGGAGTTTGGCCCACTGACTGGAAAAAAATCTCCAGTGATCTATTGCACAAAAAAGGGTCAAAGAGAATATGTGGGAATTATCGCACGGTGGCTCTGATATCTCATGCGAGCAATATAATTCTGTATGTACTCAGTAGTAGATTGCAATTCTACCTACAATGGCAACTACAATGCATAGGCAGGTACAACGTACAAGGTACGATGTTCAAGGTATAATGTATGGCAGTTTAGTATTAAAAATAGAGTTTAAAACAAACTTAACACACACTGATCGTGAGATGTGATAATCCCAATGTAAACATTAGATCATAATCATGATTTTTTTATATAGTCATCGGTTCTTAATACCTCTGCAAAATTTGAGATTATTCAGACGTCTGTCTGGAAGTGGAGGAAAACAAAATTCCATTACATTCATACATACGTACATACGTACGTGTTTTTTTTAAAGTGCAGTCAAAGTAGAGTATATGTTAGTCTTTGTTTAGTGCTATAATTAGCCGACGTCAAAAAAAGTATTAAGATAACAATTCGATTTTTGAAGTTATTCTTCTTTTGGGGCGTTTGGTAAAAATTATAAGAGGGAATTTTTTACGATGCGCGCACACACCGACAGCTAATAACGACACCATTCAGTTGTTACGATATGCGCGCACACTGACACCTCAAAGCGACAACTTCTTTGGGGAACTGATAACTATATTTAAGGCAGTTATTTTTAGTTATTTTTGTTTTGTTACGCTAAAGAAGTATAACTTCCTACGTACGTACACACAAACGTTTTTTTGTTTTTCTTTGTATTTTTAATATGTTTGTTACGCAATATTTTCGTCAGCTGTCAACTGTTTTTGATGATTTTTTAAATTAAATTGGTTAAATATCAGGGGGGTCCTATTTAAATTTGAATTAAAAAATTCCACCCCTAAAGATAACAAAATAGGGTATGAAGTTTTTAATGTAACTATTTAGACATAATTGAGATTGTGATATTCCTTAGCTCAATGAAATTTAAAAAATAATAACCTGTAATAAAAATTAAAAGCCAATTTCAAAGAAATAAGAAATAATAAAATAATTTCACCTTCTAGTCGGGGTTTTAATGCTTCTATGCACTATGTTTTAGCACCGACTTCAGTATGTTAAATTATTTCATTATTTTTTAGTTTTTTGACGTCAGTTTTTACCTATCAAAGTTGCTTTGAAAATAGTTCTTCCCACAGATTGCCTCATAAGGGGGATATTTTCCATTTTTGCTGCGCTTGAAAGGTGGGTTAGCAACTGCAGTTTTCTATTTTCTAGTTGCTGCCCGTTTCCTGATTTCTTTTTTTCTGTCGCCTCTTACGACACCCATGGAAAGATGTGGGTTAGTGAATATTCCTAAACCGCCATGAAAATAGTTCTAATAGTAATACGTAAATAAACGTAAAATGGAACAAGCAATAGTATATGTAAATATACATATTTATAAGATACAAAATACAGAACGATCAGTATCATTAATAAGGTCGACTAACGGTGTAAGTAATAGCGAAAATATTTTCCGTAATCAATCAAATAGCAGACGTAACGTTTGCTTTACGATTCTTTACTACTGCTAACGGCATTATAAAAAGCTCACGCATGTTCAGTGGAAAATTCTTAATTACAGTGTCAAAAATAAATACAAAGTTTTTTTCTTTATAGGATAAGGATGACAAACGAGCACACAGTCCACCTGATGGTAAGTAGTTACCGTGGTCCATAGACATCTACATCTATCCTCGATTACGAATTAAAGTGCAGATGCGTTTCCACCCCTGAGGACTATGATGGAATGCCTCGTTTCCAGTAAAAAGGATCTCCGGTTTTCTACACTCACCACACGAAACACAGCAGCGTTGAGCTGTTATTTTATGCTGGTATTCTGTGGGAGCGTGGTCCTTCCCCGGCCGAGCCGACCAATTCGTGCTAGAACTATACTACTAATATACGTGCAGTTTGGATCTACCACTTAAAATACGATTCATACCATTTCACGTAAAGTACGATACATACATACAAAGTACGATAAAAAGAACCTGAATACTGTGCTTTCAATAATATAAGATAAAATATTATTTCAAATTTCAATTTAAAAAAAAATTACCATACCATACATTACCATCCACTGCTGACTATAAGCTTCCCCTATAGTTTGCCTCCCTATGAGGAAAGCTATGGGGAAGTCTTATTTGGTCTTAATTTCGCCGCATCCCACAAATATTCCGATTTGAATGGTTCTAACGGAATTATCGCGCTACATTTCTTATAAACTAACATAGCCGGAGGTTCTTGCAAACTTTACAACATTGAAAACTATAACTAGTTGTATTTCTGATAGTCAGTTGTGTAAATAATTTTTACGTTTATAATTAGGAAAAAAATGAGCACACAGTTTGCCTGATGGTAAGTGGATGCTGTGACCCATAGACATCTGCATCTATTCTCGATTATGAATTAAAATGCAGATGCTTTGTCACCCCTGAGGACCGAGATAGAATACGTAGTTTCCAGTAAAAAGCAAAGCTGTTATTTTACGCTGGTATACTGAGAGCGTGGTCCTTCTCAGGTCCAGCCGACCCATTCGTGTTACAACTATAATCTACCTTTGACGGCTCCGTGTGGCAGTAGCTTAGCAAGAGTTGTAGCGCTGAGGGCCGCGGATTCGAACCCCAGGGAACAAGTATTTTTATGGTCTAGAAATTATTTTTCCAGATCTAGATGCTTGTCCTTGTGTAATTTATGTTTGTAAACTGCCTCCGCGATACAGGAGAAATTCTTAGTGTGGAGATAATGTTTATTGAAAAAATTTAAAAAAAAGTTGCAACAAGGCTTTACAGATCGTAAAAAAGAAAAAAGTGATAATAAATAAACGGCGTAAGAGTATCTAGTACCTCATATCATACCATGGGTGGTGTAAAAGGGAGCAGATGAATATGAAACAGGAAATGAGTAGCAGAATTTTTCTAATATCAACTGAAAGTAATAACTGTAACGCTGACCAATATACAGCTATGATGTACTCTATAAGAGTTGGGGAGGCCTATATTCATCAGTGGACTTTCAAAAAGCTATTTTGAATGAATTAATGAACGAAAGTATAAATAAAAGAAGTAAGTGTATCGCTTTTTATCAATATTTAAGGAGTCACGGCAGACCAGCGACGAGCATCAACGTCAAGGTGCGATCAATAATGCGTTATATCATTATTGATCAACGCAAGATCAATAATGCGTTATATTGTATAGTGGAAATGTTAAACGATCTAGGTTTACAGCTGTCAACAGACAAAAAAAAGTTATGCCTCTTTAGTCGAGGACGTAGACGATTTCTGCCTAATGTAACAGTTAACGAACGCTCATTAACTTCCTTAAATTGCTTTAAATACTTAGGATTGTGGATAGATAGTAACCTACTCTGGAACAAATACATTAATGAGAAAACAGAAAAATGTAATAAGTTTTGAAATCTACTAATGGTATTGTCTGGGTCATCGTGTGGAGTTCATTCGAAACATATTCGTCAGCTGTATATTTCGTTAATAAGAAGTAGAATCGATTACGGTAGTTTTTTATTTGATAATTGCGCTAATGTCCACTTATCAAAATTAGATAAAATACAAAATATAGCGTTAAGGGTTATTGGTGGTTTTATCAAAAGTTCTCCAATACATGTGATGGAAAGCGAACTTAGCGTAACTCCACTGTATATAAGAAGATTATATCTAGCTTATAAATATGTTTTAAAGACCAGGTCTTTTTCGAATAATGTTGCGATTGATTTGTTGAAGCAACTTAGCACTCTCTGTGAAACAAGATATTGGCAACGCAAGAAAATCCCACTATTAGTTAAATGTTATAATAAGACTAAAATTATGAAGATACATTCATCCCGTTTTCTCGAATCATTTTAGCTTAGCACTTGGTTGTACCGCATTGATATTGAAAATATATTATTAAGTAAATTAGAGTCTGTTACACAATACAAAAAATTATATAAATAAAATTCTCTTAAAGTGAATGTTATTGAAGAACTTGAAAATAAATATCACGATTGTGATAAAATCTACACAGACGGATCAAAGAGGGCTAAGTTGCAAGGAGCAGCTTTTTTCGACTCATATCGAGCAGTTTCTAGATGTTATAAAGTTACAAATGACGTTTGTATTATGACCCTTGAACTCATTGCAATATCCGAAGCCCTAAGGTATGCCGCAAGCTATAACTGGAACAAAATTATTATATACTCGGACAGAAAAACTGCTATCCAACATTTGGCTCGATCCGCCTCTGGAATTAGAGGTGTTTTGATAGCCTATACCATACTTTCCCAAATGTATCAGTTCAGTCTACGCGATATTTGTGCAAGAGTGCAATGGATTCCATCACACATTGGTCTATTGGGTAATGAAGAGGAAGATAGATTAGCGAATACTGCTTGTATAAACGGTGTTTTTTTTTTTATATAGGAGAGGGGCAAACGAGCATGCGGCTCACCTGATGGTAAGTGACTACCGCCGCCCATGAACAACCGCAACACCAGGGGAACCAGAGGAATCGCAGATGCGTTGCCGGCCCTTTAAAAAGGAGTAGGCTCTTTTCTTGAAGGTCCCTAAGTCGTATCGGTCCGGAAAAATCGCTGGTGGTAAACTATTCCACAAGGAAGTTGTGCGAGGAAGAAAACATCTTCTAAATCGCACAGTGGTGGACCGCCAATCATCCAAATGGTGTGGATGGTATCGGGAGTTCTGCCGCGATGTGCGTTCGTGAAATTTGGCGGCTGGGATTAATCCGAACAATTCCTCAGGGCACTCCCCGTGGTAAATGCGAAAGAAAATGCAAAGAGATGCAACATCTCTTCGCAGCACCAATGAATCGAGCCGATCGGAAAGGACTCGGTCGTCGACGATTCGAGCCGCTCTGCGCTAGATGCGGCAAGTGGAAGGAGCTGGCACTGGGGAGCCCCAGCCCAGAGATGGGAACAGTATTCCATGTGAGGCCGAACCTGTGCCTTGTAAAGTTGCAGGCGTCGTGCCGGCATGAAATACTGTCCCGCTCTGCTGAGCACGCTAAGCTTTTTAGAGGCCAATTTGCCTTCTTCCAAGTGACCGCGAAACTGCACGTCACTCGATATGTCGACGCCGAGGATTCCAATACTGGCTGAGGCAACAAGGGGAGTACCTTGAAACTGAGGAGATACGACAAAGGGGTTCTTTTTAGCGGTAAACGCGCAAACTTGTGTCTTCTGAGGATTAAACTGGACTAGATTTAGTCGCCCCCAATCCGAGACTTTGTTCAGCAAAGACTCGACTTCAGACACAAGTTTGTTCCGGTACTCGGCGACGTTTTAAGTAGAGTATAATATTAACCCTTGTTACTCAGAAGTACTACCAAAATTCAAAAATTCATGTTATATCGAATGGACATAATTTCTCAATGAACGCTCTAAAACGAAAAGTATTTGGTACAAAACGATACAGAGTGAGCCGCCCCGAATACCCTGGTTTATTGATACGAAATTAAATAGAAATATTATTAAAATAATGTTTAGAATAAGAACAGGAA
This sequence comes from Parnassius orleans, assembly GCA_029286625.1. Lineage (NCBI taxonomy): Eukaryota > Metazoa > Arthropoda > Insecta > Lepidoptera > Papilionidae > Parnassius > Parnassius orleans. The sequence goes on along the minus strand of JAGSMP010000312.1, from coordinate 491,765 downwards.
CATACTATCAAAAAAATGTCTTAACTGATGAAAAGAACTGATTCACCTAATTGTGAAACTTGTGGAGTAATAGAAGACTTACATCATTTTTTAATGGAATGTGAGTGGAACCGAGTTGTTTTTTCCTCTTACAACTTCTCTGTGGAATTGGTTACCACCGGCGATTTTTCCGGACCGATACGACTTAGAGAACTTCAAGAAAAGCCTTTCTAAAATGCCGGCAACGCACCTGCCACTCCCCTGGTTCCTTTTGCGGTTGTTCATGAGCGACGGTAGTCACTTACCATCAGATGAGTCGCATGCTGGTTTGCCCCCTCTTCTATAAAAAAAAAAACAAATCAGGAGACGGACAGCAGCGTCTTCGTAATAACGACTAAAAATAAAAACTGCGGTTGCCAACCGCTGCCAAGCGTGGCAACCATAGAATACTATAATATATACACAATATAGTATTCTATGGTGGCAACTAAGGCCATTATTCCCTATGAGGCAATCTATGAGGGAGGCCTATGTTCAGCAGAACGGAATGGAACGAAACTAAATTACTATTGCTACTTAAATAAGTCCTTTATTTAGCTAAAAACAATATTTGTGACAAAATGCAAATTACTTTTTTAAGCCAGCACGAGTTGTGAGCATTCTTTAATTCGGTCGCCAAGCAGCAGTGCACACTGCGCTCCTTCGTTTTGAAGTCGGTTGCAGTGGGGTAGGAAATTAAGTTGGTTTAAAAAAAATCGTTTGTCAATGGCATATTTATAGACAAGTTATTTGAGATGGAAAATATTATTCGTTTGTGATTGTAAAGTTATTTTGAAAAGCGGTTCGATGATGCAATGCTCACCGCTTCTGGTATTCATATGCTGCAGTAGCCACTTATCATTAGCTTACAGTTAGGTCATTGTATTTCTGAAATAATAAAAAGTCATGTGCCTAGCCTAAGCATTAAAATGATTTATCTTCTGATAATAATTAGATGTCTAAAGAAGAATGAACGTTCCCTCATTTTTGAAACATATTCACTTCTTCTTTATCATCATCAGTCCTTATAAGTATACTGCTGAACACGAGTCACTTTCTTTGAAGGAATGTTTTGCTTTAATCGTTACATGCGGCAGGCGGATTGACCATTGCAGTTCCAGACGTGAGCACCTTTGACCCTACTGCCCATCGCCTGTCTGAGTTATCTAAGCATCACAGTTCTCAGAACTGATTACATAGGTAAATATGCAGTACGGACAACTTTTCCCGTAATAGATTATTTACTATTTGATGGAAACAATAAGTTTGTGGTTCCTTTTGTGGTGCAAAAGTAGGATCGATTTTAGCGAGGGACGAAGATAGTGTCTCGATAAACAAACGAGTTTAGCGACATCTTATTATTGTTAAACTGTACTGCATATTATTTAATAATAAATAATAAAAAAAGTTGTTTCGTTGTATTTTTTTTAAAACATTGTATAGTGGAGGCAGTTTACATACATAAAGGAGACAGTTTCTTTTTGTATGGAGAATGGGCCCACCAAAAACTGTGATGACTCGTAATGAAATGTATGTAGATTTACTCCTTATAATCTCTAGATTACTATAGTAATATTAGTTGTACCATATATAAAGGGAATACTGAGAAAATAACAGTCAAACGGCAATCTCATTATAACCTAAAATCCCATACGGGCGACTGTCTAATAGTTTTTTATTGATATTCTGTTATAATAGTGCACTGTGAATAATAAAAAGTTGTAGGTTCTTAGAATTCTTAAGTACTACTTGGTGGATGGAATTTTTTTTAGTAGTACCAGAGTAAAAAGTACGAATAAACAGACGCGGTGATGTATTGATTCTTAACTGTATTTATTATTTATTGTGGTGTATTGAATACTAAGCACAGAATACATTACAAATGTATTCAAGTGAAGCAAAAACTATGCTCAACTAATTCTAAAAACAAGCACACATGTACTTATTTATCTAATATCATTTGCAACCAGTAACACGGTTTTAGGTGCATGTGTGCGTCCAACAGTGAACTATTAAGGGTGTTTGTAGTACCTCTACAGCAATTGAGAAAATAAATAGCACGTAAGATGTTTTGAACTGGTCGTGTAAGGATAAAAAAAACTGTATTGTCACTGTATTTGTTATTGTAAAATCATCACATTCTTAAAGCAGTATTAAAAGTGACACATGCCACCAGGTGCAGTATCAGGACATTGTTATTAATTTGTATTGATTGAATAACATGTTTACATTCCAGCACCATTAAAACCAAAATGACTGGATAGTAACATATCCGATTTTTGATATTAACCACGAAAAATAAATAGCATATAAGGTGTTTTGAACTATTTGTGTTAGGATAAAAAGAAACACTGTATTGTCACTGCATTTTATTGTTTATTATTGTAAAATCATCATATATTTAAAACAGTCTATTATAAGTATCACAGGCGCGAGGTGCAGTGCCAGGACATTCTTTTAATATGTGTTCATTGATTAGCATGTTTACATCCAACGGCAATTAAAGCTAAAATGTAAAATTCTCGAGTAGCAGTCTCGTACCGGTAAGCTCAGTGTGGGGCGGCTACCCTCTAGATGGAGTGACGACCTGGTAAGATATTCAAAAAGTCTATGGATGCAGGTGGCTCAGGACCGTGCTTTGTATAATTTCTTGGGGGAGGCCTATAGGCTGTAATGATGAAAAGTTTTAAACTAGTTGTGTACGGATACGGCTCGACCGGGGTACAACTCTCTGAAAACTACTAGCAGCAAAATAGTAACAATGCTCCTGTGTTTCGTATGGTGAGTGTAGAGAACCGGAGTCCTTTTACTGGAAACGAAGCACTCCATCTTAGTCCTCAGGGTGACAATGCATCTGCATTTTGATTCTTAAACGAGGATAAATGTAGATGTCTATGAGCCACAGCATCTACTTACCATCAGGTGGACCGTGCGCTCGTTTGTCACACTTATTCTATAAAAAAAAACAAAAGGAAATTGTCAATTGAAAGAGATACGAAAAGGTACCAGAGCATCTATTCAACTTGCTCGGCGTTTATTTATAAATTAGGCGCTTTATTTATAATAAGGCACATAGTAGAAACAGGTCAAGTAAGCAACAATAATTACAAGTTTTTTTGATTATTATTCGTCATCATTACAATTCACTGCTGAACTGGGAAGACCTATTCCTAAATTAAATATATAATGTAAAATATTGTATAGCCCTTCCGTCAACTGCCATCGCGTTTCGTCCCGTATGGTGTCGTAAAAGTCGTAACAGAGTAAAATAAAGATACCAGGAGATGAGCAGCAACATCTTCCTATAGAATACCACAAAAAGCTTTGGTTGCCACAAGCGTAGCAACTGTGGCAAAAACTACCATATAGTAATGATGCATATGTATATTACTATATAAATATGCATCATTACTACTTGTGTATAAATTATTCCAATAATTGTGAGGTTCATTTAAGTGGTATTACAAATACGAGCGCACAGTGGCACATAAAATGAGTTATCAATCAGCAATCTCTCTTTTAGGTTAGTAGTTCTTTTTAGTTTAGGTATTAAGAATCTAGATAAATGATTACATATTTTAAAAATACAGTGTCATTTTTATTCAATATAGATTACAATACATAATAATTATTAAAAGTCATTTTTTACTTTTACCACTGGTTCGCAAAAAAACCTCTGTCCTGGGAAGAATCAGCAAGAAACCCAGCGAGACTTTTTTTAAAAAAAAAGCACATTTTACAATATAATTTTTTATACAATTTTTTTGAAAACATTTAGAAACAGCATGGTAGCGATCACCTCATTCCCAGGGGTTATTATCAGTCATTTACTCTCTAGTAGTATAATAACCCTTACTAGACAATTTTTGCTTAAGAAATAATTAAAACCTTTTGATAGAAAAGGTCTGCATATTATTATAGTAATTGTTGATGCCGCTCTGGAAATGGCAGGAGTTACAGTTACATGCATAAGGGGTGTTTGTCGGATGTTACCGATGTCTTCAATATTTATGAATTGTAATTCCATATCCCTGTTATCATTTGTGTCTCCATACAGTTGTAGAAGCTCTCGGCCGACAAGATTGCAGACTCATTCTATATGATCCACCTGAAAAGTGTTTTTTTTTTTTCATCAACTAACTGAACAGACTATAGTTTTACAGTGTCTTCCACCTAAATAATGATATTTATTAATATTTTATTTATTTCAATCTTTATTACTAATAAACAGTCTTAATGTCTCTTAAATTATATATATATAGCATGTACTTGTTTCCTTCATAATACTTTGTAGTAAACCAGATTCCACTAAGGTAAAAGAAATAAAATATACATCAAATCAGAAAGGTAAACAAGTGAAGTAGTTATTTTAGAATTATAACATTATTTGACTAAGTACAAGTTCCTAGACGTTTTACATTTACACTAATTTCATTTAAGGTAAAAAATATTACTTGTGTATTAAGTACAAAGGCAGACAAATATGGGGTAAGGTAAGGAAGAAGTAGCAACTAAAGAAAAAAAAACTGTGGTTATTGAATATCTCCCCTATAAGGCAATCTGTGGGGGAGGTCTGTGTTCAGCAGTAGACTTTTGAAAGGCTGTAAAGTTAAAGATAACCTGGTGGTGAATAGCCAATCTATGGGGGAGGTCTATGTTCAGCGGTAGACTTTTGATAGGCTGTAAAGTTAAAGATAACCTGGTGGTTTGTAGTGCGAGGTGTATGATACTACAAACATTAATCTGTGTGCCAAAGCAATTATGCCAACTCCTCCGGGCAAGCCTATTTCAGGCAGGGGATCACTTACAGGCTGTTAAAGTAAAGTAAGTACCTGGTGTGATTGTATCCACTGCAAAATAATATCTCTTTCTGCTGAGTTCTTAAAATGAGCTCTTAAAATTGAGCAGTTTCAATACTTTCTTGCAATATTCGTAGGCAGTTACAACAAACTGCATCAAGTAGATGTAACTGAAAAAATTGGGAATGCAAATAAAAAATAAAGAAGTAAAAAAATATTAAATTCAGAAAGAATGTACATTACCTACAATCAACAATAACATATAAAAATAATGCAAAATTCTTGCTTCCTGATGGAGTTTAAATATAATGAACATAAATAGTAGATGTATTTAATCAAATATTAACACTAATATGTATTCCTAATAACATCCATTTATTTTTATATTATCTATATCTATAAAAATTAAATTCAGAAGGAATGTAGTACTCCTTCTGAATTTAACAATCTTCCTTCCTTCTTTAACTACCAATAAAAAACTGTGGTTGCCGACTCGTCTACTAAGCATGGCAACTAAATATCCTCCTTTGAGGAAATCTGAGGAAGGTCTATGTTCAGCAATGGGCTTGATGAGGATGTAACAGTTGTGGATATAGTTACTCTGACAGACACTTTTAACATATATTTGTGTATATTTTGTGTGATTTTATTATTTCTATTAATTAAATTAGATTTTACCAATAACATAACACTTCAATACTTTGACACTTGTAACATACTAATAAGAATTGTGTTTGTCATATGTTTTAGGTAATTCAACATAAATTATAGATTTTCCAAAATTCTAGGAGCAAAAGTAAACTTGTATTATACACTCACATATACTTTTAATTAAACTCGTCAGTTTTCATTTTCGAATGTCATTGGCGGATTAAATACATAATGTGGAATATTTGGCTAACCTGTATAATATAATCCAACACTTGTTGCATTGATTAGACATTGACATATGAATTTGTTAGTAATATGAAGGATATTTATTGTATTTTTACAAACTTAAAATAATTAAGTACTAAAACATGTATAGATCGTTAAGTGTCTGTGGGTGTGGGTCGTTTATTTTATTTCTAAAAATCGTACCATATCTCAATATTCAGTAAAATAAAATAAAATGTAATACATTATAAACGAAACTTAGTAGTTTTCGTTTCCGTTGTATAATATTTTGGACTAGAACTTCGAGTGAGCAAAATAAGATATATTTCACATAAAAGTTTGAAACTTTAAATAAATTGTAGGTTTTGTACAGTTGAATTCTTCGCATTCCATAAAATAAGATACTCACCTCTTGAGAAATCCACAAATATAAAAGTTGGCGCACATCTGCTCCTGTCTCGGCTAGTTATTGTCTTCGCACAGTGCGTTGAAAACCACAAATATTATTTAATTGTTTTCAGTGTATGCTGATCTTCCAGATAAGTAAGTAAGTACAAAAAACAGCAGCGTGACGAATGTCAATGCCGTAAAGTAATACCCAGCCGCCGGCACAGACATAGATATGATGCTTATATTATGATAATATGGCCGTCGGTTTTTACCCAGCACGGAAGTCAATGACAAAATAGCGTTTCGTTCCACGGTGTCTTTGAACCATGTTATATGATATAAGCTAACACTTTTAGAAATAGGATAAAAATCTCAGTGGTATCCCTTTTTAGTAATAAATATATATATGTATATAATAAGTTATCTTGGTAAAAAAATACATTTTTCTTTTAATAGAAACTGCAAAAATGATTCATTACACTCATTTTTCCCCATATTACATTAACAGAACACGGAATATCAAAACCACCCATTTTTTTTAGATTTCTTGATTCCGTTTAGATATTCATAAAATCTATAGGCCATTTATTATAATAAATTGGTAACTTTTTTTTGTACGTAATACCATTAAGGGTCGTTAAAATTTCTAGTGGGCCCAAAAACGACTGACTCCTTTCATAAGGACAAATATCCAGATCCAGAACAATTTTTTGTAGGTTTTTAAAATACTTATTCCTTGCGGGATTCCAACCCGCGGCCTTCAGCGCCGCTACTCATTGACAATGAGGTGCTCGAGCTCGACTGTATTTCACAGTTCGCTCAACAGAGGCTCACAATATCCTTACGTTCTTTATATAATAATGATTTATCTGCTAATATTAAGGAGCCACCACGTAAACTTTTTTCTCTATTGAAGGAACTGACCACCTGGTGATTTCTGAAATTAAACATGAAATTATAATCTTTTAGCCAATGTTCAGTAATACAAAGGATATGTATATTGTTACTATTTAAAATATATATATATATAATATATAATATATTATTTCCTAATTTGCCACCAAACCGCGGTACACCCACTCACTGATTTTTACGGTTTGGACGGTAAGAGAAACCTAATAATGAAGGGAGTCACGACTTTTTCTGCCACCAGGGTGGCGCCTCTTGGGAATGAGGTGAAATTTATGACAGATTTCATAGCGGGGAAAATAATTTGTTAGAAAAGTGTGAATTTTATGTTTATTAGATTCGAAATAGATAAATCAAACTACGGATATTTATAAAAGTAGAAGAGCTAAAAAAAATTAAAAAAGTGTAAAAAAAAGTGTGTTTGTACTTATGTACGCACTTAGGAAGTTATACTTCTTTAGCGTTACAAAACAAAAATAACTAAAAATTATTTAAGATCCTGGTGACAATTAATTGACGGCTCCGTGGCGCAGTGGCTTAGCAATGAGTTGCAGCGCTAAGGGCCGCGGGTTCGATTCCCGCACGAACAAGTATTTGTATGGCCTACAAATAATTGTTCTGCGTCTGGATGTTTCCGCGATGTAGGAGAAAATCCTAGTGTGAAGGCAACGTTTTAAAAAAAATTTGTTTTATTAAGATTTTTAAACTTTATATTTCCTCTTAATATTCCTTCACAAAATAAACATACATCCATCACGTCTTTTGATGGGTAAATTTAACCTCTTTTATCTTTATAAAGATATAAATAAATATAATATATATATCATATAACGATTTTACATCATTATGCTGAGAATGAAAAACTGCGATACAATCTCCACACTTAAGTTTGTTTTACAAAACTATTCCTCTTTATCCACCTTTAATATATCGCAAAACAATATTTGTTCTTATGTGCATGGAAAGAAAATCACTGAATGCTAATATACTTTGAAGTGGCAGAGAATTTGTATTATATAAATATAATATATATTGTGTTGAATTATTTTAGATCCTATACTTTCTTTTGAGCATATCCATTTTTTAACTTTTTTCTTTGTGTATTATTCTTCTCTTTAATTTAGATATTGTTTTTAACCTTTCCCTCTTTCTTGGTGTCACTTCAACACCACTGATTTCTGTAGTATAAGGAGATAAGCTAGGTACAGGTTCAATATCTCTGTACTGATATGTAGATGATCTACGTGGAAGATGAAGATCCACCTGGAATTCAAACAAATTAAATAGATAATTCAGATTTATTTCACAGAACTTATGTAATGCAAGGGCAATCTAACATATAAGTGTCTAGTTCTAGTACCTAGTTTAACAATAATATAAAGAAAAATAATTCAACTTCTATACTATTATTTTGTCTACACAATTCTTAATGTATTCAGTAAGATATTATGAACATCGTTTTATTGTTATAAATGTAATACAAAATTTATGAACTATATATTTTGAAACACCCATTTTCAGCGTCATCGATATAGTTACAGGTTTAATTATTTATTTCATTTTCGTTCAGAAGACATCAAATAGGTTACAGGTTTCATTATTTATTTCACTTTCTTTTAGAGAGGATGTCAGATGATTTGAATTATCATACTGCCTTAGATTGACCGCTCTCATTGGTATACCATTTAAACACCCTATATTATAATCTCACAAAATCAAAAAATCGTATGAAATACCTTTTACTAAATTGTCATCCACCTCCAAATAATTGTTGCTGTTATATTAAATACTCTTACAAACACGTTTTAAATGCCCTTTTTTATTACACTTTTGACAAAAATAATTCGCATATCAACATTTATCTTTAATATGGTACTTATATCCACAAAACAAGCTAGATATATTTTTTTCTGTAGTTTGACGAGTAAAATTTTCTTTGGCTCGTAAAGCGAAAACAGGTTGCGCTGCCGCTGATGATATGGCTACTCCCTCATCTTGCAATGACCTTTGTACTGCAACTCGAGCACATCGCATTGTGCTAATTCCAACGCTTTGTTGAATGTATTTTTTGAATTTTTCCCCGGCATTCGCTAATCCTAGCACAAACTTATCTCTTAATGCCGTCTCGAGTTCTATTTTAAAACCACAAAACTGTGCGAGATGACGAACCCGGGCCACCCATTTAATTAAGTTTTCGTCTGGTCTTTGTTCCGCTTTATAAGAAACATAACTTTCCGCAAACATACACTTCTTTGAGGAAAACTGGTTGTCAATCTTTTCAATAAGAGTCTTATAAGCTAAGTCTTCTAGTTTTAACGGAAAAACTAAATCGCTTAGTAGGCGATATGTATCTTCTACTAATGATGTGAGCAAAAAAGCTCTTCTCATAACTCTTTTGTCAGTATTGTCATGATAATCATTTGCCATACAGAACTGGACAAATGGACTCTTAAAAATATCCCACTCTTGCATCTGGTGATCAAATGTGAGGTTGTTGCCGAACAAAACATTTTCTTTATTTGACATTATTTATTTGTAACTATTTAACTTTATTGCACCAAATAATGCGTGAATAAGGTCCTCGTCGCCAAATATTATGTATATATGGGGATTTTACCACTAAAACACAAATGAAATTTATACCTTTTATTTAATGACAACACAACTATCAGATCTTAGTTTTTTTCATAAGCCTTCAATATGGCTTACATACTTTACGATAATAATATAAATAAAACAGGTGTTGTAGATTCATTTATATTTGAATAATTACCTTAAATATAGCTACAGTTCCCACGAAAACTTGAGAGGCAATTACCCACTGAAGTTTTCGCTTTTATGTGTCAGTGTGCGCGCGCATCATAACAAATTCATGGTGTCGGTTTTAGGTGTCGGTGTGCGCGCGCATCGTAAAAATTCACTCTCATCATTTTTCCCAAATGCCTCAAAAGAAGTATAACTTCAAAAATAAATAATACAGCTCTAAGAAATTGTTTTACAGAGAAATGCATACACTAGAAACCGAAAAACTTATAATTAAATCGCAACTTTTCAATGATGATGACACTGAATGACCACCTGTGTAACAAATAAGTTAACCTAATAAGTTAACTTTTGTCCCAACTAGCAACATCAGGTGAGCGTAAGATTATTAGCCCTCATTAAATTAAATGCAAAGTCTTTATTTTTCAAGGTAAAGAAAAATTTCATTTGTCAAACTTCATTACGTTTTTTAATCTACTATCGTTTTAAAATGAGGTTCCTCTGTCCAAAAAAGAAACGGCGTAAGAAATTCCGCAGGTATCTTCTATACTATCATTTTTAAAAGGCCAATGATACAATACTCTTAATCAGTAATGAAAAGAAATAGGCCCAGTATAATTACAGGCTTTGAATAACATGAATGATTATGAAACCTTGGATAAGCAACTAAGGATAATGACATATCATCTAACAGATGACGTAACCATTTTGTTCATCTTCGTTAACAAATATTCATAATATAGGCTTTATGAAAACTGCGTCTTTCAATTTAAAACTACCAGGAGTGGAAAAATATTTTGTGGGCTATAAAACTTGTGAGCAGGATTCGAACCCTCAGCCCGCAATTTTTGTCTGTGTTGATGGATTGAAATCAACGTCTATTACAATGGAAAGCAAGACGTGGTGCTTTCTTTATAACAATAAAAAAGTCTAATTGATTCACTCTTGATTTACGTCCACGTAAAGTTTAAGTTTAACACATCGTGCAAGTTGCCGAATGCCTTCGTTATATCTGAATATTCTAGAAGGGAATGAGAATACTATCACATAGTATTCCAATTCCGTATCCATGACGCACGAGAATTGTTGATCTACTAAGCTGTTTTTGAAATTATACTCGTCTGGATACAAAATTTTAATAAACGAGTAGTAAGAAGCTTTTATTTAAAAGCCTAAACGTCATCATGCAAATTTAAGTTCAATCTGTTGTGAGAATTCTCATTTAAATTCATGCATACTTATACGTTCCTCCACAAATAATCCAAACAACTTCGAGCGTAGAATCCATATTGTCTTATTCCAAAATCAGAATATTCTTATCATGCATTATTATTTAATTATCTTTTTCCGGTAACTTCGAATACATGTTATTCCCAATTTAGTTTATTATGCAAGACATAAGTAAACATGATTCCAGGAAAAGTGAAATTTCCTTCTTCCTAAAAGACATCTCATTGTTATGAGAATATTCTCATTATATCGTACAGTAATGCTTAGCCGCGTGTAATATATTGGGGCTCATTTGAAGAGCAGCGTGAAGGACCAATTGAGCCCTAACTCTCTCAAAAGTGAGAGGCAGCTTGTGCCTAACAGTTAATCGTAAATGGGCTGTACTTCAATTTATTTTAAAGATATTATAATATACCTATAAAATAGATGAATTATCAAAACTATACTATTACAATCCGGATATGGGAATGTAAACTATATTAAAATAGAATAATATTAACCGATATAGTAGGTGATAGCTTCATGTGGAAATGATGATGAATCGAGAATCCGATAGTTAAGGATAATTTAATAAGAAACGGACGTCTTTCCCTCAAGACAGACAATCACCGAGCCTTGCTCAACAAATTGATAAGATTTACGATGCCCCAAGAAGTTAAGTGTCACAATATAATTTACACCGATTTTGCCTGTATTATACGTATTATATGTATTATACTATATATTTTGTTTTGTAATTACGAGTTAATTTTTCTAAGGAAATGCATTCACCGTTTATGTTAGTATCTACGGGAGTCTTTTACAATAGGGAATGTTTTACCGTTACCGTTACAGCCTATTAAAGTACACTGCTGAACATAGGCCTCCCCCATAGAATGCCTCATAGAGGGGGATATTTGCCATAGTTGCACGCGGGTTGGCAACTGTAGTTTTTTTTATTTTGAGTCGTTATTTAAAGACGCTGCTGCCTATTTCCTGATGTATTTCCCTCTGTCACCTGCTACGACAACCACGGGATGATATAGGGTAGTGGATGTTCTTACACCGGCACTACACGTTAAAGAGGACGTTTTAAGGTATTTTCTCATTGCTCATGTCTATCATTTTTTGAGATTTTGAAAGGATTTTTTTAATAGATCACCTCCCTAAGAATACTCCTAAGAATGCGGCGTATTATTTTGGACTTCCAACCAATGGTTTTGAAGTAGTTTTGAGGAAAAAAGAAGATATAAAAGAGTACAGATTTGGCTTCAAGCTACTATATTCTGTGAATTAAAATAAGTGTCCCTTAGTGTGCCTTTTTTAATTAAAATGTACTTGATATCAAATATACATTTTATATCTTTAAAAATGTATTTATTAATATTTTTAATACATACGCCGCAAAATTATTCCTTTTTTGATGTTTACTTTTCTACAGTTAAATGTCCGTCGTATTTGTTACAAATAGCCTACGTTACTCGTTCATAGATCGAATAATTGACGACTACCTCGTAGAGTTATTGGGGCAAAGAAAAGGGCATAAAATATAACCCTCGTATTAGGATCTTGGGTAAATAGAATTTTGATATATATGTGTTGATAACAAATGAAAACATTTATTCGGTGTTTATCGTACTAACTTGACAGAAGGTGGAATAAGGAAATTCATAAATTGTCACTGAAAAGTTAAAAATTAGATATTTTCTTTTGTACTAATTGCTAAGCCACTACGCTAATAAATGCTCATGAGAGGCGCTGAGGGCCGAGGTTTAGTTTAATTTTACGCAATATTATAATATTTTAATTACCAAGTGCTCGGCGGTGAAGGAAAATATTGTTAGGAAACCTGCATGTCTGAGATACAAAAAAATATTTCTAAGATACGTGAAGTCCGCCAACACGCATTGGGGCAGCGCGGCGGACAATTCCGTGCTCTTGAACCCTGTCAGAAATGAGGGGAGGCCTGTGCCCAGCAGTGGGAACAGACCTCCCAACTTTACTTTAATTTACGAGGTAATGGTACGGGTTAGCGAGAGGCGTTATGGGGAATGAGTGATGAGTGCTGACGGGAACGTCTCATAAGTACTAATAAATACTTTGCGAAATACATATTACACATATTATTTGAGGCATTACATCTTAGTCCACAAACGTGATAACGCATTTATAGTGCCTGTGCATTTATTAGAAGTTAGCTTCAGGTGTATATACATGAGCTGCAATAGCTAGTTAACATCAGGTGGACTGTAAGTTCGCTTACCACTAAAATTTATAAAAAATTACAATATTTCTGCAAGAGCTTTAATCTATGTAGATATTCTGCACTTGAAGTGCCGCTTCTTAATAGTGGCTTCTGTATTTCGATATACGTAATTGAAAGCACGAAACCTTTTGTATGGAACTAAATAAAGAAAGACCTCTATATTATTGTCTTGAGATTAATGGCGGACCGAACAGATTTGTGGCTTTACTGTAAAAGTGTTTCCTTAGAACCTTTGTTTTGCTGTAAAGTTTCATTTATTGTAGGTAAAGAAAAGTTATTCATTGCAGTTTTTCTATCGTAAATCGTACTTTATTGAGAACATTAAAACATCTAATCAGAAACTGAAGTTAACCTCTCATAGCATAAATTGTCAATGTATTTCTCTTTTTTATAGAAGTTTGTTTACAAACGTGCACATAGTTCACTTGATGGTAAGTGGATGCTGTTGTCCATGTAGTAAACGCCACTTTGATTAAGACTCATTTATTTATAAGTACCGCCATTCACGACCAATATTATTAATTATTACCTTCGATATACTATTATACATATTATACTACATATACTACAGTCCATAGACACCTAACTCTATCCTCTATAAATTGAAATGTATTTATTATGTTGTTACCCCTGAGAATTAAAATGTTACTAGTGAAAAGGGTAGGCAGTTTTTGACACTATTTGAACAGTGCGTATTCTGTGTGAGCGTGTTCCATCCCCAGTCGAGCCAAGCCATTCGTGCTGTAGCCATAATGAGCTGCGCGTGGCAAATTAAATCCCGTCCGAAACAACCATTTGTCGAACGAGCAATATAAGCTGTTCGTTTCGTCATTCCACATCCAATATTAACAACGCTGTAATATTTTAAAAGAAAACTAACATTCTTGAAATTAATTTGCTACCTTATCAACGTGAAGGAGTGAGCGAGACAAATATAAATTCAGACATTCCAAGCTAGTGCTAAAGGGGTGACAGCCTGTAGCCATCTATATTTAAAGTCGGTTGTAGGTGTACGACCTATTAAACATGTGGTAGCGGCAAAACACAAAGTGAGCTTTTAACTCTATTTACAATGCTGTGTTAGGCCCTATCTTAATGCATGGTATTAAAAGTAGTGTGTGGCAGAAGAAGCAAGAGAGTACAATTAATGATGTAAAAATGCGGATTAAGAGGTATCATTATATGAATATAAGTAACTCTGAATAAGAAATGGTGATAAAAGATAAGTGTTTACAAGAAGATGTTGTGACCAAATTTAATAAAGGGATGCGTTGGTGGTTTGGAAACGTAGAAGATTGAATCCTTTCTACTACGGAATACCTCAGGAGGATTTGTTTAGAAATGATCTTTACGAGCTAGTTTTTGTACATGTATATGGGCTTCTTTGAGCAACGTTGACAATATGCCCCTAATGAGACAATCTATGGGTATGTTATGTTCAGCAGTGAAATTTCGATACGGTGCAATAAATGAATAGAACTTCTAAGGGCTAAAATATTGAAGTAGGTAATGTTCTCAAGTGCTTACTTGGGTTTTTCACGTATTTTACACCACGAAACTAAATTATATAACCGTGTACTGGCGGTGTAAGAATATCCACTACCCTATATCATCCCGTGGGTGTCGTAAGAGGCGACAGAGGGAAAAATCCTTTTGCATTTTCTATCGAATCTACCACGGGCGTGCTCTGAGGAATTGTTCGGGTTAATTCCAGCCGCCAAGTTTCACGAACGCACATCGCATCAAAATTCACGATACCATCCTCACCATCTGAATGCTTGGCGGTCTACCACTGTGCGTTTTACTAGGAGTTTTTTCCTCTTACAAATTCTCTGTGGAATTGCTTACCACCGGCGATTTTTCCGGACCGATACGACTTAGGGAACTTCAAGAAAAGCCTTTCTAAAATGCCGGCAACGCACCTGCCATTCCCCTGGTATTGCGGTTGTTCATGAGCGGCGGTAGTCACTTACCATCAGATGAGTCGCATGCTGGTTTGCCCCCTCTTCTATAAAAAAAAACAAATCAGGAGACGGGCAGCAGCGTCTTCGTTATAACGACTAAAAATAAAAACTGCGGTTGCCAACCGCTGCCAAGCATGGCAACCATAGAATACTATAACCCTTAATTGATCTGTTAGTCCCAGGACCCACGCGATTTTCAAAGTGTTGTGATTTTTGTTTTGGCACTCAGGCTTGTGCGTCACAGTACCTTCATACAGTAGCGTGCGACACGCAGAGAGGACGTGTCTGCGCTTCATCCATCGGTGAGTTTTGCTTAGTAGAGTCCGCCGGACTCACCAGGCATTGAAAATTTTTTTCAATATCACTTATTATTATTTTTGTTTTTTGATTTTTTGTTTTAGACTGGAAAATGGTCGAATAGACAAGTAGTTAGCGTAGATCAACCAAATGCTGAATCTATTCTACTCGACTGGCTAAATGACGAAGATTGTACCGACGATGAATCTCAATCACTTGAACCATCTCGAGCTGTGATACCTGAAGAACTATTATCCGACTCTGAAGATGACTGTATACCTTCTGATCACGACTCGGACTCAGAGTGTTCAGTTGACTCAGATGATGAAGATGTGTTGACCTCAGGTGAGAGCGCTAAATATTATTACGGAAAAAACCGATTCAAATGGTCAAGGAACCCCGTCAAGAAACATCCGCACAGTCTCACAATATTCTTCGTTTACTTCAAACCAAAATGATTTAGTTACAGAGAATGGTCCGATTTTCCTTTGGATGCATTTCAGCTTATTTTGATAATCAAATGATAGAAACGATTTTAGAGTGGACTAATAAAAAATTGGAAATAGTTCGTGAGACCATTTCACCAAAGGAGCAATACGATTTCAAGGAGACGAGCCAAATAGAACTGAAAGGTTTTCTCTCTCTGCTACTATATAGTGCAGCATTTAAGTCCAATCATGAAAGTGTATTGTCGTTGTTTGCAACTGACGGAACAGGAGACCTATATTTCGGGCTTCTATGTCTAAAAACGTTTCCTTATACTACTTAGTTCTCAGATTTGACAATTTCACTGATAGAGAAGCTCGAAAAATAATCGATCCAGGCTGTGCTGTTACTGAATTCCTTGAAATGTTCAATAAAAACTCACAAGCAAGGTATGTCCCAGGTGCTAATGTTACTGTTGGCGAGATGCTGCTGGCTTTTCGTGGAAGGTGTAGGTTTAAAATGTATATCCCCAGTAAGCCAGCCAAATATGGAGTGAAGGTACAATGTCTATCTGATTCTGCAAAATTCTACGTATATAACACTTACATATATACAGGAAAAGGATCTGACTCTTACACATTATCAGAAGAAGATAAGAAAAAGCCTATTCCAACTCAAGCAGTACTTAGACTGTGTAAGCCAATATTTAACACCAACAGAAATATAACAACAGACAATTGGTATTCGTCAGTAGAACTTTCACAAGAACTTAAAAATAAAGGATTGACTACAGTAGGTACTTTGAAAAAAACAAAGCTGTCATTCCAAAAGAGTTTTACTCATGAAGAACAAAGAGCTGAATAGCTCACTGTTTGGATTACGAAAGATTGCACTTTAGTCAGTTTTGTGCCTAAAAACAAAGCAGTAATATTGTACTCTACGATGCATCACGATTCTAAAATTAATCCAGAAACTCTAAAGCCTGAAATTATTGAATATTATAATGACACAAAAGTGGCGTAGATTCAGGACCAAAATGCTCTGTATATTCATGCAGTCGGCGTACGCGACGTTGGCCAATGGCAGTTTTTTTCCGCATATTGGACATGAGTGCGTGGAACAGCTATGTTATTCACAAAAGCCAAGCAGGTATCAGCAAAATGACACGTCTAAATTACATAAAAGGATTGGCTGAGCAACTAAATGACATGAATTTGAAATCACGGCAATACAACGAAAGATTCTCGTCAGCTACGCGAGTTGATATCTGACATCACAAAGGTACCTCTTGTAGAAGAACAACAAGGTTTAGATGACAAATTGCCTAGAAACCAAAGAAAATACTGCCATATATGTCCTAAACGCCTGAAAAGAAAGACTTCATTTTTGTGCCATACCTGTATGAAGCCAGTATGTTTGGCATGTACGAAGAAGATTTGCACTCATTGTGTTGCGACAGCTAAAGATTAAGTGTTGCACGTTTTTTATTTTAATATGAAACAGTATTCTTTTTTAGTCTATTTTCATAAGTTCATTAGATTTTTTAAGTATTTTCTAAGTAAAAAAATTAATATTCCTTATATTCAAATAGTTATAGCAGCTAGAAGTTGAAGCAAATTTTTGTTAAGTTTATTTTTCGAATGCTAAAATGTTCAAATGATAATTAATACCAAAGTTTTATATAAAAGTAAGAGAAGGTAATGTTTTTTAGTTAAATAAATGATTTTGAACATAAAATGTCGTTTCACTTTAAATTTATCAACAATTTCTTGAATTGAAGTCCCTCGGACTCCACCAGATAAATTAAAGTATATTTAGGCACCAGGTTAACTGGGGGATAATATATACACAATATAGTATTCTATGGTGGCAACTAAGGCCATTATTCCCTATTAGGCAATCTATGAGGGAGGCGTATGTTCAGCAGAACGGAACGGAATGAAACTAAATTACTATTGCTACTTAAATAAGTCCTTTATTAGCTAAAAACAATATTTGTGACAAAATGCAAATTACTTTTTTAAGCCAGCACGAGTTGTGAGCATTCTTTCATTCGGTCGCCAAGCAGCAGTGCACACTGCGCTCCTTCGTTTTGAATTCGGTTGCAGTGGGATAGGAAATCAAGTTTTTTTTTAAAAAAAATCGTTTGGCAATGGCATATTTTTAGACAAGTTATTTGAGATGGAAAATATTATTCGTTTGTGATTGTAAAGTTATTTTGAAAAGCGGTTTGATGATGCAATGCTCACCGCTTCTGGTATTCATATGCTGCAGAAGCCACTTATCATTAGCTTACAGTTAGGTCATTTGTTTTTCTGAAATAATAAAAAGTCTTATGCCTAGCCTAAGCATTAAAATGATTTATCTTCTGATAATAATTAGATGCCTGAAGAAGAATGAACATTCCCTCATTTTTTAAACATATTCACTTCTTCTTTATCATCATCAGTACTTATAAGTACACTGCTGAACACGAGTCACTTTCTTTGAAGGAATGTTTTGCTTTAATCATTACATGCGGCAGGCGGATTTACCATTGCAGTTCTATACGTGAGCACCTTTGACCCTACTGCCCATTGCCTGTCTGAGTTATCTAAGCATCACAGTTCTCAGAACTGATTACATAGGTAAATATGCAGTACGGACAACTTTTCCCGTAATAGATTATTTACTATTTGATGGAAACAATAAGTTTGTGGTTCCTTGCACTCATGCAAAAGTGGGATCGATTTTAGCGAAGGACGAAGACAGTGTCTCGATAAACAACCGAGTTTAGCGACATCTTAATATTGTTAAACTGTACTGCTTATTATTTAATAATAAATAATAAAAAAAGTTGTTTCGTTGTATTTTTTTTAAAACATTGTATCGTGGAGGCAGTTTACATACATAAATTTCATAAGGACAAATATCCAGATCCAGAACAATTTTTTGTAAGTTTTAAAAATACTTATTCCGTGCGGGATTCCAACCCGCGGCTTCAGCGCCGCTACTCATTGCTAAGTATCGCCATTTATTGGTATAAGATTTTTCTGCCATTACACATCGTTGCCTCTCATGCCTCCACACATGAGACCAATTGGGGTGATCGATTCCACACGGCTAAGCAATATGTTACGATATAATAATAATGAGAATATTCTCAAAATAATGAGAAGTCTTATAGGAAGAATGAACGTTCGCGTTTCCTGGAAACATGTTTACTTACGATTTGCATAATAAACGAAATTGGGAATAATATGTTTTCGAAGTTATCAGAGATAAGTTAATAAATAAGAATGCATGATAAGAATATTCTGATGTTGAAATGGTTATCACTCGAACTTGTTAAGATTATTTGTGAAAGAAGATATAAGTGTGCATTTATTTTAGATAAAAATTCCACACAACAGATTAAAATTAATCTTGTGTGATGATCTCTTGGTTTTTTCTTTAAATTAAAAGTTCTCACTACTCGCATTATAAAAATTATCCTCAAACGAATAATAATTTCACACATAGCTCAGTAGGATAATAACCTGCTGAGTCATGGATATTGAAGTCGAATACTATGCAACAGTATTACCATCCAGCACTAGAATGTGAAGATATTAAGAAGGAATTCGATAACTTGCACGATGTGCAATTTTATATATTGTTTTTTTATATAGGACAAGGGTGACAAGCGAGCACACAGTCCACCTGATGGTAACTGGTTGTTGTGGCCCATAGAGCTACTGCTGAGAATTTCTTGATTGCTTGCTTCTAGAATTTTGTAGCTGCTTTTTGGCTCGACCTGAGATTTGAACCCGGGATCACAGGATCAGCAGTCGTGCTTACGACCACTAGATAAACGAGGCAGTGACTATATGCAGATATCGCGGCGAGGAGGGCTACAGTATGACAATTATCTTGTTTGCTCTGGATTATGTTATTAAATAAATTTTACTTCATTGAAACGTAAAAAATAGTAAAAAGTAGTAGTAATAAATTTGTCGGCTTTAAAAACTATAGAAAATCAAAAAGAAAAGTAAACTCTTTGACTTTCTGTAGTTCTTAAAGCCGACAGGTTTTTTTTATCAAAGGCATAAACAGCCTATTTGCAAGATAGCAAAAATGTAATGATCATACGGGTAATTGCTAAAGTGTCAATATGAGTAGTACAAAGTTGGTTCAAGCGTTTTCAGTCCGTGAATTTTGATGTCAAAGATGCAGCTCGCTCTGTTCGCCCTCATACGTATAAAGTCGATAACATTTTTGAAAAAGTGGAGCAAGATCAGCATATTAGTACTTACGACATAGACAAAGTATTGAGGATTGACCACAAAACAGTTTTTTTTTTCAAAACCTTCCCATTTTAAAAATTCTGGATATACAAAAAAAGCTCGATATTTGGGTACCACACGAGCTCACTGAAAAAACCCTAATGAATCGTGTACTCATTTGCGATTCTCTATTGAAACGTAATGAAACCTAACCATTTTCAAAAGTTTGATCACTGTTGGTGGAAACTGGATCATCTACGACAAGATCGTGCGAAAAAAATTATGGTCAAAGGGTAGTCAAGGTAGCCGGATTAACACGCAATAAGGTGATGCTGTGTGTATAGTGAGATTGGAAGGGCATCGTTTATTTTGAGCTTTTACCGCCAGGAAAAACCATCGACTCGGATCTCTACTGCCAACAAATAATAAAATTCAAGCAAGAAATTGAGAAAAAACTTCCGGTATTTATGAACAGAAAAGGACCTGTTTCGGTCTCTTCAGAATTCTTTGGGTAGTGTTAGATTAACATCAAGAGAGAACTGTCAAAACTACTTGTCGCATTTTATTTATCAAAAATCTCAATATTTCTACAGCAACGAAATTATGTCTCTACCTACAAGATGGCAACAAGTTATCAAACAAAATTGCACATATATTATATTATAATTGAATGTAATTAAACTTTGAAAAAAAATGTCTTGAATTTGTATATAAAATACGAAGAAACTTTTCCCCGACCTTAAAAGTCATAAGTCGTAGGTGGCAAGTTATCGACAGAACGAGGGCAACAGACATATCCCAACGAATCATTAGGTTGGTGTGGGTCGATCATATAGTTCGAAGAACCGACAACCGATATTCTCGGACCAAGAAGTAGGTGTGTGAGGCGGCCGCTCGCTAAGGGAGTGCTTGCATGCGTGCATGCGTGTGTGCATACGTCCGCTATAACATCTTTTATAATGCGCACAGCCAAGGATTGGAATAACCTGCCGGCGTCTGTTTTTCTGGGTGTGTATAATCTGAACCTCTTCAAGGTGTGTGTTAACAGGCTTCTCCTGGGCAAACTTGCTCCATCGTAGACCTCACCTCGGGCCAAATGAAGGTAAAGAGTGAGCCCATTTTGAATTTAAAAACGTCCCGAAAAAAGTTTCGCTTCTAGATGCCACTGATTATATCATCTCCTTCATCTCTCATTTGATTGCAAAATGTTTTATATTTTTTATTTAAAATATACTTACCTGTACCTAAACATATACTTGTTTAACGTTTACTCAACTCCGGACTACAATATTGCACTTACATTATTATCCCTAAAACTAAAATAAAATTTCCAGTACAAGGATATTAGCGTGTAACAATCCAGATTTTCTTATTCTTCTAACCAGAACACAAAACTAACATCGATGTATCGTAAATACTAATAGATCGTTGAAGGGATCACGATTCATGAATATTTAAACGTGTAATAGCATAGTAATTATGCAATTACATAATTATTATCTATCAAGATTTTGATAAATTCAAAAGCCGGAATATAAAAAAATCCTAATACGAGGGTGGATTGAAAAGTACTGGCCTAACCAAGAAAATAAACACATACTAAATCAGTAATATTTTTATTTTTCTACATAATCACCATCAAGTTCAATACACTTTCCACCTCCTTCCAAGCATTTAGACCGTTGAAAAATGATTCTTCCTTAGAGTCAAAATATGCGTCTACAGCTGCTTTGACCTCGTCGTTTGTCGAAAATCTTTGACCTCCCAAGTGCTTTTTAGGTTAGGGAACAGAAAGAAGTCTGATGGTGCCAGATCAGGTGAATACGGCGGATGCGGTAACAGTTCAAAGCCACAGTTGTGAATTTCAGCCATTGACTGTACTGACGTGTGAACACGGGCGTTATCTTGATGAAACAGGACTTTTCTTCTGAGCATTCCTCGACGTTTTTCTTTTTATTTCTCGTAAACGACGTAGTAAGGTGCAGTAGTAATCAGAGTTTATAGTCTGACCCTTTCAAGATAATCAATCATAATCACACCTTTCGAGTCCCAGAATACTGAAGCCATCACCTTATTTGCTGACAAAATCGACTTAGCCTTTTTAGGGGTGGTGAACCAGGTCTTCCACTGTTTTGATTGTTGTTTTGTTTCCGGTGTACAGTAATGAACTCATGTTTCGTCCATAGTAACAAAACGATTCAAAAATCATCTGCATCGGCTTCAAATAACTCCAAACAGTCGCGTGAAATAGTCAATCGCGTCCTTTTGTTCAACTGAAAGCAGTCGCGGAACCCACCTCGCAGACACCTTTGTGGAAACCCAACTCATTGACAATGATGTTTTGAGTTCGTTCATAAGAGATGCCTATAATCTCGGCTATCTCTAATTTTAATCTGCGGTCTCCCATTATTAAATCAAGTACTTTTTAATATTTTCGTCAGTAGTTGACGTCGAAGGCCTTCCAGAGCGGGGTTCATCTTTCACACTCTCTACCACGCTTAAATTCTGCTATCCATTTTTGACGGATGAATATGACAGAGCACAATCGCCTAATGTACTGACCATGTCATCATGGATGGCTTTTGATGATAGCCCTTCTTATGGAGGTACTTAATGACGGCACGCTGCTCGATTTGCTCCATTCTGCGGAAATTATGTCCGATTACTTTGTTAATAAATTTATAAAATCACAACTAATTATCGCACACGTTTCGAACTTCACACAATGAACTAGTCTGAACTGAACTAAATAATGTGGGTAGATTTGATTTTAGAATTGAATGGATCTGTGTTAGGCTGAGTACTTTAATCCACCTGTAAATCCAGATTTTCGACGAAAATCCTAGATCTGCTCGGTGTTATAATAAAATCGAGTTTCCATTCATATTCGGCTTTAGATCAAAATCCTGATTTTATCAAAAACCTATGATCCTACAATGGCTTTAAAGATGGTATATACGGATTATAATGCATTTATTTGTATATTATCATATGTATTTATGTAATTTGTAAGCTTTATTTTAATGTGTGTTCCTATATTTACAAAAAGCGAATCGGAATCCGCAGTTTTTTTTACTTTTCTTCAGGAAGACGCTGCTGTCCATCTTCTGGTTCAATTTCCCTCGGTCGCCTTTTAAGACACCCACGGAATGATATAGTGTAATAGATATTCTTATTTAAGGTTAAATTATTTAAGTTATTTACCACTAATAATTTATCACTAATAATTCACCACGACATGGGTTGACTAGCAGAGAATGCTAACTTTCAGTAAGCTCTTTGTAATCTTTATGGTTAAAATAATAAAGCTTATAAATACATAAATATACAATTTCATAACCGCGAAATAATATCACTTTATTATGTAAAATATTCATGGAACGTGATACATTCAAAGGTCTAAGGCTTCTGTGGTTACATGTATTAAGTTCGAAATATTATTTTTTACAAACAATT
This sequence comes from Parnassius orleans, assembly GCA_029286625.1. Taxonomy (NCBI): domain Eukaryota; kingdom Metazoa; phylum Arthropoda; class Insecta; order Lepidoptera; family Papilionidae; genus Parnassius; species Parnassius orleans. The sequence continues at coordinate 468,148 of JAGSMP010000312.1, read as the reverse complement.
CGTACACATTTTCCTTCACTTGTCATTTTAACGAGTAATCCGACATTTCCAAAGGCTGTTGTACTAACTGTACTGTTGTTTAAAACAATACAGGTTTTTATTTTACAGTGCGAGTTTATTTTCAACATTTGAAGAAGACTTTTCAGAATTCATTTTTTAAATATTAAAACTATTTAATTTAATTTTTTTCAAAGGGCGCTCCTAATAAGTTTCTGGGTTTCATGTTCGAAGTGCGTTAAATTTTAAAGAAGGACGAACGCAATTTTTAATATGTTCAAGTGGTAATTACTAATATATTATTATTTTTTTTTTTTGAATTATTATGTTTATAATATGTATCTTAGTATGTAGTAGTAGTTATGGTAACATTATGTACACATAGATATTTTTAACTTCGCTGTTTGCACACTGCACTCACAATATCTTCTCTGCTTAGCCTGGAGGTAGATTGGTAGAGTATGCCCTGTTGCAGAAGTTGCAGTCCCTGTTGCAGTTGCCCGCCTTTTTGTACTTGGTATTCAAATAAAGCATAAATAAATAAATAAATTAGTCCACATGTGGTTACAACCTTATATAATTCATCATCCAATTTCGTCCCGTGGGTGTTGTAAGAATCATCATCATCATCATCATTACAGCCCTTCACAAGTCCTCTGCTGAACATAGGCCTCCCCCAAACAAAGCACGGTCCTGAGCCACCTGCATCCATCGACTTCCTTCATGTGTTACCAGGTCGTCACTCCATCTAGTGGGAAGACGCCCTCCACTTCGCCTACCGGTACCAGCCTGTAGGCCCAGAAACAGGCAGGTGGCACGGGACGTGGTCAGCAGAGGCCGCCGCCTGTTCAGGGGCTAAGTGCTCACTCTATAATTCACACTACGCGAGCAACTCGGGTTCGATCTCCGCCAGTACTAATGAAATTGATATTGTAATTGATTGATTGATTAATTTATCACGTGCTCAGCGGTGAAGGAAAACGTCGTGAGGAAACCTGCTTGCCTGAGAAATTAAAAAAAATACTTCGAAGACGGGTGAAGTCCGTCAAGATGCTTCGGGGCAATGCAGTGGATACTTTCATGCCCTAAAATCATCTTAGAAATGATGAGACATGTGTCCAGGAGTGGGACGTATACAGGTATAACTTTACTTTTAACTTTTCTAAATTTTAAAGTAATTGCTAGGACTGTCATCTTTTATTAATTTTGTTAAGTATAGGAAGTCTTTTTTCGTAATAACCAAACATTTTTTTGTGTAAGCGCGTCTTTATCTTCACATAATGCAGGCCTTGTTTCTCAATCCTGGATGATTGAGTAGGTGGGATAAATCCTTAAAGGTTCAACGCACATTAAATAGATAACATACTGAAAGCATTCTCCTAATCCTCACCCTTTTATCTCCCTTGCTTAGAAGTGAATAGAAAACCAAACAGTTCTTTCGTACAAGCGATATGTGTTTGTTTACAGGTTGTTCGGTAAATAGTGGTTTAAACTTCAAATCCAGGCATCACTTATGTCAGTCGAAAATATTGAGTTAGAATTGATTATGTGAAGTTATTGAAATTTTTTCAATTTTTTTAAATGTACTATAATTTGTCTTTCCTTTCAATATTTTTTGATTCTGTAGCATTATAAAGGCAAATAGATAGCAGTATAACCACCTTATATATACACAATATGTAAAAAACACTTTTTCCGATCAGAAAGGGTACTACTACTTCTACTACTAGTACTGGGTATCGCAATTTAAGTACAAATAATTTTTTGACAGAAAATCCCAAAAACTGTTTTGGCCCCATCCGGGATTTGAACTCGGAATATTATGATGAGCAGTCGCGTTTATGACCACTAGAGAAAGGAGGCAGTTGTGTGGTATTATATATCTCGACCAACACTATTAGTAGCATTAAAGATGTGAGATATCCGGCACTGTGATTCTTCCGCGTGCCAAGCGTGGTAAGAAGGACAAATCCTTTAGAGTGTGAGAAAGGTTTATGATCGTATATTTACGATATGCCTCTTGGGAGAATTGTGTTCAATTGAATGCTGGCTTAACTTAATAAATATTTGTAATTTGAGTACCTACGTAGAGCTTAGCCTTGACATGACTTTGTGGGTTTCCTAAGGCTAAGATTATAAATATTGCAATAAAATTCCAGTATAGTATGTTGTAAAATATATTACATTAAGTGTAAACACAAATTTTAATTAATTAGTGAAAAATAATAGTTACAAAACCAGAATTAGAAAAGCTAGGTAATAGAATTTTTTTACGTGGTAGAGCCATGCTGCAGCTATATTAGTAGTATAGTTGTAGCACGAATGGGTCGGCTTGACCGGGGTAGGACCACGCTCTCACAGAATACCAGCGTAAAATAGCAGCTTAACGCTGCTGTGTTTCGTAAGTGTAGAGAACCGAGACCTTTTACTGGAAATGAGGCATTCCATCTTAGTCCACACGGGTGACAACGCATCTGCATTTTGATTTGTAATCGTGGATAGATATAGATGTCTATGGGCCGCAGCAACCACTTACCATCAGGTGGACTGTGTGCTCGTTTGTCACCCTTATCCTATAAAAAAAATTGCTGTGGTAAATTAAAATGAATACTGATATAATTAATATAACAATCACTGCAGTGTGAAGATTGTCTTACTCTGGTGGGAATCATTTTGCAACTGTATAATGTTTATTATTATATATTTTGTAATCTGAAATATACATTAATATTAAAAATTCATCGGCTTATAATTAATAAGTACTAATCACCATTCATAATCGTCATTACATTCCATCACAAGTCCACTGCTGAACATAGGCCTCCTACAAAGAATGCCACAAAACACAATTCTGAGCCATCTACATCCATTGTTTTCCTGCAGGTCATCACTTTACCTAGTGAAGGGTAAAGTGTAGGACTTTACTTACCAGTACGCGGCTGCAACTCGACAACCTACACAAAATAATAAAAAAAATCTTTTAGCGGTTGCCAATGCTATGAGGTAATTTATAGGGGAGGAATTGAGGGGGAGGTATAAATAATGATTTCTTATTTTTACGCGATCACTACACATTGAATAAAACTACTTTTACGAATGTCCAACATCAATGTAAACGTAAGAATGGAACGCAACCATTGACAACAGACGAGAGTAATAAACAACGCGCGGTCTATAACGTGTCAAAACAATCTCTGGACGACGTGACAATAAAAGTTTTGGCCAAAGGTATGTATTTCGCAATAAAACCGTAAAGAATCCCGTACGAAGACATTATCTGTAGTGTTGAGGATTGTATGTATAAAAATAATATTGGTAATGAAGATTTAGAGGCCATACGTCAAGACATTTTGTCTATGTTACGTCGAAACTCAGCGCCGGAATTACATCTTCCCAAATCTTTTAATTTAATGCATTGAAAATCTTACGCAACAGACCAGATCTCACAATTCTCCGCGCAGATAAAGGTGATGCTACGGTTATAATGGATACGTCGGATTACAATTTTAAAATACAACAACTTTTATTGGATGAAAGTACGTACAGAAAGGCCAAAACAGACCCTACAACTAATACGCTTAAAACAACTAGCGATCTAATCAAGAAATAGTCCGAGAAATTGAATCTAGACGTTAATTCGGCATGACCTGCGTGTGCCAAGCCACCGAAGTTGTATGGGTTACCAAAAATACACAAACCGAACGCTCCATTAAGTCCAATAGTGAGTCAGATTGGCTCAACACTTAGCAAAAATATTATCACCACTCAGAGCATCTCTATAGCTATCTCACCACAAGAGCACACTCTAAGCATTCATACCATTTTGTCAGTGAGATAAAAGACCTATGTCTTACGGACAATGAAAACATGGTCAGTTTTGATGTTCAGTCTCTAATTAGATGCCTACCTGTTGAAGATTGCATCTCAATTGTAACTAGGAAACTAGAGGAAAACAATATGCCAGCAGAATATGCAGTATTACTCAAACATTGCCTTACATCTGGCTATCTATTGTGGAAGGAAGAGTTTTACAAGCAAGCAGATGGTGTTGCGATGGGCTCACCGGTATCTCCCATTGTCGCCGATATATTCATGGAGGACTTTGAGGAGAAAGCCCTGATTACTGCACCTGTAACTCCAAGGTTCTACAAGCGGTACGTAAACGATACTTTCAGAATTATACCAGCAGATAAAGTAACTGCATTTTTAGAACATCTTAATTCCATAAACTATAAAATTCAATTAACTATGAAGTTAGAGGCAAATAATTTTTAAGCTTTCCTAGATGTGTTAGTCATCCGAAATCCTAACAAAACCATAGGTCAAACTGTGTATAGAAAAATACCTATACGAAGCGATATTTAAACGGTGAATCTCATCATCATCCGTCACAGTTAGCTACCGTGGGAAAATCTTTAGTACATAGAGCACGAGGGATCTGTGTAGAAGTGTGCTAGCTTGATTGTGAATGTGGTCTCTCATATATAGGGCAAACAAAACGACCTATCATAACCCGCGTAAAAGAACACATAGCTGACGTGAAACACCAACGTTCCGGGAAGTCTGCAGTTTGTAATCATATCCTAGACGGTCCCCGCCATTACATTATATTTGATAGACCACAAATTCTCGCGAAAGATCATCGATTCCTGCCAAGGATGATAAGTGAGGCTATTGAAATTAAAAATCATCCTAATTTCAATAGAGAGGGAGGCTGGGTACTACCACCTGCTTGGGATCCTGTAATTAATAAAATTAAAACTAAACCCAAGCATACCACTGCAAGACTTCAATCACAGTAAGTTAATTCTGCGTAGATCGGAACAAAACTAATAATTAAAAAGCTGAAAGTACTCCGGGTTAAAGCACCCGAAACGTCGGGAATTTAAAAATAAGTATAATTAATCGCGATAGAATTCGTAACAGTAGTTTTATTCAATATGTAGGTATAAATTTCAATATGAAATCATCATTAAATTTGCCTCACAAATCCACTGCTGAACATAAGATTCTCTCAAGGAATGTCTAACTTAGACCCGTGTCACCTGAATCGATCGACTTCTAGCAGGTCTTACCAGATCACTACTAGATGTAGTGGGAGGACGCCCTTACCAATACGAGGATGCCACTCAAGAACCTGCCCTCACCATGGGTTGTTATTTGTTAGAGTTATATGATTTAAACCGCATAATGAGTAGATAAAAAACATACAAATGAAATAAGTCGTGAGGAATAACTACTTTTAATAATTTTTTTGAGGTTGGACCATTAAATTCATTTTGCTGCTTCTAAATTATGAGCACTTCAAATAAAATTATTTTTTGAACTGAATAATAGACTAGACAAATTTAATGAGTCGCGAGTAATAACTTCTTTTAAACAATTTTATGACGTGAAGCCAATACTTTATATTTTTGTTCCTAAATCATGAGCACTACAAAATAAATAATGGTTGAACATTTATTTAATAATTACAATTGAATGATGAACGCATTGTTGATATTAGGATAAAACAGCATTCGTCTGGTTGGTGAGCACGTTTTGTGGATTCAAGAGATTTTAGTTTCTGCTGAAATCAACAACAAAGCTTTTGATTACATTTCGATCTGATAATTCTAGTTTGTTTTTTGTCCAGTATAGTATATTATTTGCTTATTTTTTTTAAATAAAATGTATGTCAAAATGGTGCCTATTATTCTACAAATTACTTTATTGGGGAGGAGCGTAACGTAGGCTTATTATCCCCGACTCAGATGTAATTTTTTATTATAACTAATTGAAGAAAGAAATATAATATATTTATTGCTATAAGCAATACACATACATAAAATATGTGAGAAATTAATATAAAATAAATAATTAAGTGACTCCGCCCTATGCTGTAGTATTGCTAGAGCGCTCATATTCTATCGGCGCCACTAACAAGCCTACGAGAAGTTATTTATTGTCCGATTTACAAGAAACTTCGCACACATATAATCTTCGTAGTATTAACAGTGCATAGATAATTTTCATATTCAAACAAATTTGTATGTGTATGTAAAAGTAGCCATAGTTCCTACGCTTGGCGAGCGGATTGGCAACCAATTTTTTTATTTAAGTTGTTACTAGGAAGACGCTGCCCATTTCCTGGTTTGTTTCCTTCTGTCGCCTCTTACAACGCCCACAAGACGATATGGAGTCGAGGATATTCTTCTAGTCTAGTTTAATTTCTTTTATATAACAAAAAATATTATAATAAATAACTCCACATTTAGTTAGCCAAGATAACAAAAAAATAAATGAAATCAACGCTTAATGTTTTCTTATATTTACGCGAAGACTACACATTAAATGAAACTAATTTTTACGGATTATATCGCGTTTAATTTTAACTTTTTAATTCCCGACGTTTCGGGTGCTTTACAGCACCCATGGTCACAGGAGGGACTGAGGTGATTGACGTCCCAATGTCATAGTTAGCCCGACTACCTTCAGTTTTTTAATATTAATTTTTGGTTCGATCTACGCAGAATGAGCTTACAGTATCTTGAAGTCTAGCAGTGTTATACTTGGGTTTGGATTAAATTTTATTAATTATAGGATCCCAAGCAGATGACAGCACCCATCCATCTTCTCTATTGAAATTAGGATGTTCTTATACGCAGGTTTTTAAAGATCTTTTTGTTTGTCCTATGTAAGAGAGACCACATTCACAATCCAGCTTGTACACTTCTGCATCTTGTAGAGGGATATGACACTTGACGGATGGTAAAAATTGACTAATCTTCTTCGGCGGCTTGAAGTATGTTTCAATGGAAGCTCGCTTCAAGATGTAGCCAACCTTGTCTGTGACTTATAGGAGGATTTATAGGCCATACGTCAAGACATTTCGTCCTTGTTACGTCGAAGTTCAGCGCCGAAACTAAATCTCCATAAAGACGAGTTTAAAGCGTTGTACAACTTACGCAACAGACCAGAGCTCACGATTCTCCGCGCGCTATTTTATACTTGCGATTGTTGTCACTTGGTGAAACTCCAGCTTCATTTGTGTGATTTGGATAAACACTTGTACTAGTCTCACAAAATTTATAATTAGTATATTAATAATTTAAAATTAATATTTTGAAAGTAGTACGAGTGTTTTTATAAATCAAAAAATAATTTAGGATTTAGTTTAATTCCCGCTATGGCCTAATTAAAATTATTTTAATTATTATTTAATTTATTTATATTATTATGTTATATCGCGTTCGGCAATTAAGGAAATAAAATTAAAATATACTTTTTTCCTGCATGCGTAACTATGTCAGATATGAAAAAAGGCATGTACCCAGTAGTGGGACGGACGTAGGCTATTAATTTGAGGGACGCATGTCTCAGTGTTTAAAGTACATGATTGTTAGCTCAAAGAATTTGGGTTCAAATCGAATTTTGCTACTACTACTGTTGTTGATGATGATGATGACTGTTGTTACATGTCCAAGTTTAAAGTTAGTTTATGCAACCAGATAAAGAAGGGTTTATTAAAATAGTTAGCCTTTTATACAGCTCGCTGAGCAACCTTTTGCTTCCCCGTACGGCCAGGATATCGCGTGGATATCCTGGCCGTACGGGGAAGCGATGGAGCGCGTCTCTGATCTATATCACCGGCAACAAGAAATTATTGTTGTACATTCTTGTTTTGAAGTTTAGAGGAATACGTGACAAAAATACGAAAACGTGCTTATTATATATATAGCAAAAATTGTTTGAAATCATTTCAAGACATTGGCAGTGTGCATATATACGTCCCACAGTTGGACACAGGGCTCCCCTCATTTTTGAGTGGGTAATGGAGCAATTAGTCCGCCGCACTGCTCCAGTGCCTGTTAGCGTACTTTACAGGAAATATTTTTATTCCTCAGACATATTCTCATGATGTTTGTATTCACCGCCGTAAATTAGCACTTAAAATTGTAACCCGGTTGCTCACTCGCGTTCTGTGTAATTTACGGCATGCGCTTAGCCCCTGAGCTTCTACGGTTTTATATTCCCTTCAAATGATTACTACTGTATTAATGTATACATGATAAGTGAATGGTAGGTAGAGTCTTAACCGAAACAACAGAACACGTGAAATAACTACGTACAGAATGGCCTCTCACCCATACCTGCCAATCCAATTTACCTCACCTTAACCAGCATTCAATAGACACGTCATTTGCTCCAAATCTAAGCGGAGGGATGTAGGTCTACGTAACAGAGCCATGCTGCAGCTACATTATGGTTGTAGCACGAATGGGTCGGCTCGACCGGGGAAGGACCACGCTCTCACAGAATACCAGCGTAAAATAGCAGCTTAACGCTGCTGTGTTTTGTATGGTGAGTGTAGAGAACCGGAGACCCTTTTAACTGGAAAAGAGGCATTCCATCTTAGTCCTCACGGGTGACAACGCATCTGCACCCTTATTCTATAAAAAATGGACCCTTTGCGTGGTGTATTTTAATTCAACACGCAATACGGCCTTCTAGGAAATATCTTGATCGAGTCTGAGACCCATCAGTAGTAGCACAATGTGATGAAAAACGCTCTGCGCTCACCAAAGCGTTTGCACGTCGATGATTTCGAGAAAGTATTCCGAGTAATGTATTTTTAAGGTCTACAAAGGTGATGAAGTAAAATAAGGAAATTTTTTGATAAAATGTTACTGACAAAGGAACTTACTTTGATGGTAAGTAATAACTGCAGCCCATAGATACTTGCAACCAACTTCAAAGATCTACAGATGCGCTGTGACCCTCTGTGGGCTAAGATAAAATGCCTTACAGCCTGTAATTATACTCGCTACCCTTGAGACCGGGCACCGCTGCTTGGTGCCAGAAATAGGTAAGTGGGTGTTTTCTACTCAGAAAAACTCCTAGGCAGAAAAGGATCCCTATCAACTTTGTAAATTTTTGTGTTTGTTGTCTGTACTAACGATTAGTTTTTGTCAGATAGAGATTTTTTTATATAGAATAAGGGTAACAAACAAGCACACAGTTCACCTGATGAACTATAGACATCTACATCTATCCTCGAATAAGAATCAAAACACAGATGCCTTGTCATCCCTGATGATTAAGATCGAATACCTCATTTCTAGTGACAAAGTTCTTCGGTTCTCTACACTCACTATACGAAACATAGCAGAACCATAATATAGCGTGGTTCTACCACGTTGATAGCGGGCGTTAAGTCCGCCTATATACATTTACGTGCAACGAAGTTTAAATAAATACAACAACGCTTAACCGAATGCTTCTACAATGTTTGGTAGAAACTTGCAAGACTGTTATTGTAATAATTCAGCGCAGGTGATAGCTTTACCGATTATTCGGAAATTGTCGCAATGATTTAAATCATTCGCTATAAGGTCATCATACAAAAAATTTCTGTTTCCTATGAACGAATTCATAAATAGCGATAGTAAAAAAGAGAATAACGTAGTAAATTTTCTATTTAAGTACTGAGTAACGTGCTCACCTGTTTAAAGCTTCGGTAATGGAGCTGTAAGGATTTAAACTCGACTGCCAGTTTCATAACAGGCGAAGTTAATCAGCAGAGTGTTGTTTTGGTTTTAGTGCCGGTAGTTCATTACCAAGCTGTCAGCGGGAGTAAGTACTAAAATTTTTACGAAAGTCATAAATAAACGAACTTCCGTTGATATAATAAAATTGTATTTCAGCGTATTTCAAGTTTTTTAAAACTTATATACCATTACATAATTTACTACTGTATTAAAAATACATAAATAATATATTTAAGACCGACTTGAATATCGGCTAGTTTCAATGCAGACTAGCCATTGCACACAAAAGATTATAGTGCACGATTGTGTGCGCAATCACAGGTACACACTCTATACCTCAATCTCAAAGTCCAATGGGACGGCAATCCAACACGACCGGAGATCAGGAGCAGGACCAACATCTTTACGTGTTTTTTGAGGCATTGGGCGGAAACACTGCCAGCTTCCTGACTTCGGGCTGCCACTGAGGATTTCTTGACAGAAAACTCAATAAATGATTTTAGTCCGACTCGGGATTTGAAGTCGAGACCTCATGATAAGCAGCCGCGTTTACGACCACTAGATGGACGACACGTTCAAAAATAGATTAAACTATTTATGAATAAATTAAACAGTTATGAAGAATGCTTATCTTGCTAGGCATCTATTTTCAAAGGGAATGCTGGATGAAACCGTTTACCAGATTGTTAAAACTTCCAAACTTCTCAGCGGTGACTATACTCAATACTCAGTACTTTATTGCATTAAATTAATCATGTTATACACAATATGAAATTTTAGGTAGGCAAAACATGGTAAGTGCAAAACAACTTTTATTAAATCCATAGACACTTTGTCCCCTGAGACCCATGAAGAAATAATGCTTATCAGTAAATTATTGTTATACAAACTCATCCTTTAAACTGAAACTAGCATAAATACTACTATTGTCAATAATATTCCATGTTTATATTACTTTGAGGTATTTTATTTATGATTTTATGCACTGTTATATCCCAGGTTTGTAAAAAAGTTAAAGTTAAAGTTACAGCCTATATACGTCCCACGTCTGGACACAGGCCTCCGCTCATTTTGGAGAGGGTTTTAGAGCAAGGACATGTCCGCCGCGCTGCCCCAATGCGTGTTAGCGAAATTCACATGTCTTAGAAATATTTTTTTTCTTATTTCTCAGACATGCAGGTTTCCTCAGGATGTTTTCCTTCATCGCCGAGCTCGTAGTAAATCAGCGCTTAAAATTCCAATTGATAATTTCATTGGTGCTGGCGAGGATCGAACCCGGATTGCTAGCGTACTGTGATATTTACAGCGAGCGCTTAGCCCCTGAGCTACCACGGCTCTACAGGTTTGTAAGGTATAAGGATTAAATAAGATGGTCTCTACAAACTCATATATTAAATCATAATATAAATTATATGGATATAAATAACAGGGTTAAGTGTATTATTACTCTTAGCTCTGAGAATCGCTCCTCAGATCTGAAACGGACGGGCGTATAAGGATCCCTATTATTTACAGTATTAATAGATGTGCGGGTTGCTTCTAATATAAAGTGTTTCAAGTCTATTAATAATATGCTATATTTTGCTCACTAATTAAAGAACCCTTTTTAAAAAGAGAGTTCTAATCCCCCAGATATCTCTTCTCTCTATCTCTTTCTATCATAACTAATTTTATAACAATATCATAGCAGCGTCAGAAAATATATCATCCCAATTACCCTCTGCATATCGTAAAATATTTTTATGGGAAATGCCAGGAACATTTTGTGTGTCCCACACACGTGCGCATATACCAAGCACTCTGCCTATTTAATAATGTTTTCTTTAATCACGGTAGCCTTACGAATAATTCTTGTTGTAAATTAATGGCGGGGGCGATCCAAGACATGTTCGCATAGAATACCTTACGGAGCATCGGGGACGTAGCAATGTTTCATGTTGTGTACGCTTTAAGTCTATCAAGGTAGTCCGGGTTAAATATTACGTCAGGAAGTTAAACTCTTCTGCTTTTGGTGACCATGAGTGCTACAAAGTATTCAAAACGTCAAGATTCTCTAAAAACGATAAAATAATCGCGATAATATCTGAAAAGCTAGTTTTATTCAATGTGTGATGTGCAGGTTAATATTTAAATAAAACATTCTAATCGATTAGTTGAAAAGCACATATTAGAAAAAACGGCATTACCGTGTAAACTATAATTTATTCTAATATAGTCAGAGTAACCTATACCTTTACGCTTATGAATAAAACAAGGCTCAAGCGTGTTAAATAGTCATAAATCACTACAATTATTGCTCTTGTAAACTTCGACAAACTACAGCCTCTTTATTTTGTGCTACAACTACTATGTTAATAGGCATACATTATTAGTAAACTACAATGAATAGGCAGGTACAACGTACAAGGTACAATGTACAAGGTACAATGTACAAGTTATAATATTAAATTACGCACATAGATATAGACGGGTTAATATTAAAAATAGAGTTTAAAAAAAATAAACACATATTGGTCGTGAATTGTGACGATCCCATTAGAATACTAGATCATAGTCATGAATTTTTTGTATTGTCTTCGGTTCTTAATACGTCTGCGAAATTTCAGATAATTCAGACATTTGATGTGGAAGAAAACAAAATTCCATTACATTCATATATACGACAAGGAATTTATACTTACATAACTGAACGTGATTTTTTAAAAAGTGCAGACAAAGCAGAGTATAGGTTGGCCTTGTTTAGTGCTATAATTAGCAAACTTGAAAAACAGGATTAGGTTTACAATTCGACTTTTTGTTTTTATTTGTATATTTTTTTGTATGTTTGTTACGCGATATTTTCGTCAACTGTTTATGATGATTTTTTTTTATTAAATATGGTAAGTATGAAGTTTTTAATATAACTATTCAGACAACATTGAGAGGTTAAAGAATAACCTTTAATAAAAAGTAAACCGAATTCAAAGAACTAAAAAAGAATAAAATAATTTAACATTCTGGTCGGGGTTTTAATGCTTCTCTCCACTATTTTTGAGCACCGACTTCAGAATGTTAAATTATTTCATTATTTTTTTAGTTCTTTGCTGTCAGCTTTTACTTTTTACCGTCACAGCCTATCAAAGTTGCTTTGAAAATAGGTCTTCCTACAGATTGCCTCATAAGGGGGATATTTTCCATTGTTGCTGCACTTGAAAGGTGGGTTGGCAACAACAGTTCCAACTATTCCTTTATACATATTTAGACTCTGGCTTTGATTTTGGATTTTGTTCATTTAGAATCGTGAATTGGTTTTCGTTGTTTTAGGTTGTTTAACAATATTTCAAAGGAATATTAATAGTATAGATAGTGTATACGGTACCTATACACTTACTTCTTTTTTCGTTGGTTATATTTATATTGACTACTGCTTTCGATTTCGGTTTTCTGCGATTTGTTTTGTGATTTGTTTTAAGTTGATTCGATTTTTTTTGGCTATCGTTTTCGGATTCGTGTTGTGTCTTGAATTGGTTTTGTTGTTTTGATTTAAAAAAATATTTTAAAGGAATATTTATTCCTTTTAGATATTTTGGATTTTCTTTTAAAAAAAATTATTTAAAAGGAAATTTCATTCCTTTTAGGTATTTTAACGTTTTTTTATAAATAGGTTTTTTCTTACTTCATAATGCCTCGCAAAAGTAAGTCCAGCCTTTCAAGAGTATCTTCTCAAAGACAAGCGAAAAGATTAGCTCGATCGCTAGAATCTTTAGAAAATGCTGAACTGAGAAGGCAAGAACAAGCAGAGCGTCAGGCTGCTTTTAGAGCATTTGAGACACCTTCTCAACGTCAGCAAAGACGTCTTGAACAGACAGAGCGTCAGGCTGCTTTAAGAGCTTCCGAAATACCTTCTCAAAATCAGGAAAGGCGTCTTGAACAGGCAGAGCGTCAAGCTACTTTAAGAGCTTCTGAAACACCTTCTCAAAGTCAGCGAAGGCGTCTTGAACAGGCAGAGCGTCAAGCTACTTTAAAAGCTACTGAAACACCTGCTCAAAGTCAGCAAAGGCGTCTGTAACAGGCAGAGCGTCAAGCTACTTTAAGAGCTACTGAAACACCTGATCAAAGTCGGCAAAGGCGTCTTGAACAGGCAGAGCGTCAATCTACTTTAAGAGCTACTGAAACACCTGCTCAAAGTCAGCAAAGGCTATTCAAACAAGCGGAACGTCAGGCCGCCTTAAGAGCCGCGGAAACACCTGATGAAACTCAACACAGACTCATTGAGCAAGCTGAACGTCAATCTACTATAAGGGCATCTGAAACACCAGAACAGACACAGGCGCGAAGAGATGCAAATGCACAGCTCAAGTTGAATGTCGGCAAAATTTACAAAGAAACAATTGGTCGGTTTTAATGACGCAGCATTCAATTATGATCCGTTGATTGATTATAAAAATCACAGGTTAGTTGTTATCGGACTGATGGACAAGGCGTGTCGATTTTGCAGCGCTTTAAATGGAAAGATGAGACCGCAGGCATGTTGTTCCAATGGCAAAGTGTCTCTTCCGTTACTTGGGGAACCAGAAGAACCTTTGAAAACTCTCTTTATATGATGCTAATGAGTCACGGCGCTTTTAAACAGGATCCGGAAATATAACTCATGCTTTCAAATGACGTCCTTCGGGTTGACCGGAAATAATAATGCCGGATTTTCGCCTACATTTACGGTGCAAGGGCAAATTTATCATAGAATAGGTTCACTTTTCCAGCTGAAAACGAACAGCATAAATTTTTACAAGTATATTTTATGGGTGACGAAGAAATTGAGGTAGACCGTCGCTGCCAATTTATCCAGGGAGTTGAGAGAGACACAGTGTCAAAATTCAAAGATTCTCGCATGAACGTAACATTTTAGTCAAAACATTTAAAACTGCTTTAAAAAACCTACCTGAACAGGATTATAAAGTCGTCATTCACGCAGATTGGACCCCTCGAGGAGAGCATGAAAGGCGCTACAATGCACCTTTGATAAACGAAATAGCAGCCGTAATTAGTGGTGATCAATTTTCTTCACGAGACATTGTCTTGCGAGCACTTGATGATACGTTGCAACGGGTAACCGATACACACAAGTTTTATGACGCTCTGCAATACCCATTGATTTATTGCAAAGGACAAGAGGGTTATCATTTTCAAATTCCTTTCATTAACCCGTCACAAAGGAGCCTACTCCGAACAAAAAGTATCATGTATGGATTTTATGCGTATCATATATTGTTGCGAGAAAATGATTTTAACCTCTTAGCCCGGTGTAGACAATTATTTCATCAATTTTGTAGACATGTATGTAAAGGTAGAAAGTGAACGTCTCCGTTATATATCTTAAATCAAAAAGCTGCGCGTTGAGAATTATATACATTTACAAGATGCAGTTTCTAGCGACGCCAATGTAAGCCCAGAGATTTAGGTAAAATTGTAATTCTGCCCTCATCATTCGTTAACAGTCCCCGCTACCTACATGAGTACACACAAGACGCATTCGCCTATGTACGAACTTACGGAAGACCTGATCTTTTGTTACTTACTTGCAATCCCACATGGAAAGAAATAACTGAGGAGCTAATGCCGGGCCAAAAAAGTACTGACAGACACGATTTAGTTGCTAGAGTATTTAGATTAAAAGTACAAAAACTAATGTATGTATTTAACAAAGGGAAAATTTTCGGAGAGGTGAAGTGCTTCATGTATTCAATTGAATGGCAAAAAAGAGGATTACCACATGCCCACATTCTAATATGGCTTAAAGAGACGTTGCGGCCCAGCTAAATAGACGACATAATAAACGCCGAGATTCCGGATCCTGAGCAAGATAAAGAATTGTATGATACCATCGTCCGAAATATGATTCACGGTCCATGTGGAGCACGAAATTCAATATCGCCATGTATGAAAGAAGGAAAATGTACAAAGAAATTCCCTAAACAGCTATTAAAAGAAACAGTGCACAATGACAATGGCTACCCTTTATACAGACGCAGAGCTCCCGAAGATGGTGGCAGGAAAGTTACAATCAAATCTCGATCTGGAGCGTCCGAAACCTTAGATAACAGCTGGATTGTCCCGTATTCGCCCATTCTATGTAAAATGTTTAATGCCCACATTAATGTAGAAGCATGTAGCTCTGTCCGCGCAATCAAGTATATCTGTAAGTACATAAATAAATGAAGCTACCAAGCAATATTTAATCACAGGAGTGAAGGTGAGGCAAATCCCGTTAATGAAGTACAGACCTTTCAAGCAGGGCGTTATGTCAGCAGTAACGAGGCAGCGTGACGTCTCCTTGGCTTCCCTTTACACGAAAGGCACCCAACAGTTACTCACCTTGCTGTGCACTTAGAAAATGGAGAGCGTGTATATTTCACTGAAAGAAATTTCCAAGAAAGAATTGCATCACCGCCAAAAACTACACTAACAGCCTTCTTTCAACTTTGTCAAACCGACCCCTTTGCAAAAACGTTGTTATATTCTGAAGTCCCCCGCTATTATACTTGGAACACATCTAAGAAGGAGTGGAAACGCCGTATTCAAGGCGCGTCTGTTGCAAATTGGCCCGGTGTAAAGTCATCAGATGCCTTTGGTCGTGTGTATACCGTCCATGTAACTAATTTTGAATGTTTCTGTTTACGATTGCTGCTGCACCATGTTCGGGGTCCTATAGGATATAAAGACCTTAAAACTGTCAACGGTCAGGAATGCGCAACTTATAGAGAAGCATGTGAAGCTCTGCATCTTTTAGAAAACGATAGTCACTGGGATGAAACCATGGAGGAAGCTGTGCAGTGCCAGTCACCAGCCAAAATTATGGATCTTTATGCAACTCTCATATCATCTTGCGGGCTATCTAATGCACATAAATTGTGGGACAAATATAAAGAGTACATAGCGGAAGATATTTTGCGAAGGTTACAGCAGACACACGCGAACATGACATACAATGAACACATTTATAATGAAGCACTTGGAAAAATTGAAGATAAAGTAATGGCAATGGTAGGCAAAAAAATAAGCGACTTTGGAATGATAAGCCCTCAGCGAACAACCGTATGACGGCTCCGTGGCGCAGTGGCTTAGCAATGAGTTGTTGCGCTGGGGGCCGCGGGTTCGAATCCCGCACGGAACAAGTATTTGTAGCCTACAAATAATTGTTCCGGGTCTGGATGTTTGTCCTCGTGCAATTTATGTTTGTAAACTGCCTCCATGATACAGGAGAAAATCCTAGTGTGAGGGTTACGTTTTTAAAAATAAAAAAAATAATAATAGACACACACGAACATGACATACAATGAACACATTTATAATGTAGCACTCGGAAAACTTGAAGATAAAGTAATGGCAATGGTAGGCAAAAAATTAAGCGACTTTGGAATGATAAGCCCTCAGCGAACAACCGAAAAATGAACTAAGTGATGAAATTATACGTGAAACAAACTACGATATACCAGCTTTGCAGCAGCAAGTAGCCGAATTTGTACCCCGCTTGCTTCCCGAACAAAAAACGAGTTTTTGACAAAGTATTAGGACAAATTGAATCTGGAAATGGTGCTTTTTTCTTTTTAGATGCCCCTGGAGGAACTGGAAAGATATTTTTGTTAAATTTATTATTAGCGCAAGTACAGAAAGATAAAAACATTGCTGTGGCCGTAGCTTCCTCCGGTATAGCCGCCACGCTGCTAAGCGGGGGCCGCACTGCACATTCTATTTTAAAACTCCCTCTAAATCTAGCCCAGGAAGAATCGCCGATCTGCAACTTTAGCAAAAATAGTGCATGAGGTATAATGCTACGACAATCCAAACTTTTAGTGTGGGAGGAAAGTACAATGTCGCATAAAAAGGCTGTAGAAGCACTAAATCGAACGCTCCAGGATTTGCGCAGTAATACCGATGTAATGGGAGGAATGGTGGTTTTACTGGCTGGTGACTTTCGCCAAACTTTACCTGTCATTCAAAAGGGCACACCTGCAGATAAAATTAAAGCATGCCTCAAGTCGTCTATTTTATGGAACAAGGTGACAAAATTCAGTTTAACTACGAATATGAGAGTGCATTTGTATAATGATATCAGTGCTGGAAACTATGCTGACACACTATTAAAAATTGACGATGGGCGGTTGGAAACGGATGCTGAGGGCTGCGTTAAATTGACGAGAGATTTTTGTAATTTAGTACAGAGTCATTCCGAATTAATTGCGAGTGTTTATTCAGATTCAACGAACAACATGCATGAAGACAAATGGTTATGTGAAAAGGCGATTCTTGCACGAAAAAATGAGAGCGTTAACAAAATAAATTCAGATATATTAAGCGAAGTAGCAGGAGAAATAACAGAGTATTTGTCAGTAGACACAGTTATGGACACAGAACAGAGCACTTCATATCCCGTAGAGTTTCTAAATTCTCTAGAGTTATCAGGTGTGCCCTCACATAAGCTTCAATTAAAATTAGGCGTCCCAGTCATGCTAATGCGAAATTTAGATGCTCCTCGGTTATGTAACGGAACAAGGCTGCGTGTGACACATCTTGGACGGAACATAATCGGTGCTACAATTTTGACAGGCGTAGGAAAAGGTGAAAATGTTATTATACCACGGATCCCTATAATTCCCACAGATCTTCCTTTTCAATTCAAAAGGTTGCAGTTCCCTATTCAGCTCAGTTTTGCAATGACAATTAATAAAGCGCAAGAGCAAACGTTACAGGTAACGGGGGTCAACTTAGAAAAACCGTGCTTTTCTCATGGTCAGCTGTATGTAGCATGTTCGCGTGTGTCAAATGCCCAGAATCTCCACATTCTTTCCCCGAATGGAAAAACATATAACATTGTGTACAGTAGCGTCTTAAAATAGTGTTCAGTTAGTTTTTTTTTTCAAAATTCCCACAATCAATTAATCAGAATTCCCACAGATCTTCCCTTTCAATTCAAAATTTCCTATTTAGCTCAGTTTCTTTTCAAAAGTCTGCATTCCTGACGGATAATTATGCTCAGTTTCCTTTAATTAAAAAAATATCAAATTTCCATTTGGAATAAACAGGCTATTTTCATGCTTTCCTATACGCTGCGTTTCAAAACATTTAAATAGGCTGACGAATCAATTTTGCTCAGTTTCCTTTTAATGGCTGCATCTTTGACAAATCTATAAAACTCAGTTTTCTTTCAATTCAAAAAGCAATGGATAGTTCATTTCCCAATGACCATGCGGGCGAAGCCGCGGGTAACAGCTAGTGATAATAAATAAACGCCGTGTAGTGGCGGCGCAAGAGTATCTAGTACCTCATATAAGAGGCAACAGCAGGAAATGAAACAGAAGATGAGCGGCAGCATCCTTCTGATAACTACTGAAGGTAATAACTATTACTTTGACCAATAGACCGCTATGAGGTATTTATTCTATGAGAGTTGGGAGGCCTATATTCAGCAGTGGACTTTCGAAAAGCTATTATGAATGAATGAATGAATGGAAGTATAAATACAAGAAGTAAGTGTATCGCATTTTATCAATATTTAAGGAGTTACAATAGACCAGCGATGAGAATTAACGTCAAAGGTGTGAGGCGTTTTGAAAAGACGCTAATCAAGCATCCCGGAAAGTTACCGTTACAACCTATTAAAGTCCACTGCTGAACAAAGACCCCCCCATAGATTGCCTCACAGGGGGGATATTTGCTATAGTTGCCACGCTTGGCATGCGGGTTGGCAACCCCATTTTTATTTTTAGTCGTTATTAGGAAGACGCTGCTGCCCATCTCCTGATTTGTATCATTCTGTCGCTGACAATTATGGCTAACCCTTCTTAAAACGGGATAAGTTCACGTCCAGCAGTGAATTTTTACGGACTGGTGGTAAAGAAGAAGTAAAAGCTTATTCAATGGAGGCATACTCAAATATTAATCGCGTAGTTCAAACAAGCGTTTTGTTCACACGGCTTCTCAATTATATCTCCGAATTGCCTTCGCAATTATATAGATTACTTTATAGAACTTATAATAAAAACATTCATTCTTAATTGCAGTGCATCATCGTCATAATTAATATTACCGCCCCTTACAAGTTCACTGCTGAACATAGGCCTAACCCAAGGAATTCCACAAAGCACAATCCTGAGCTACATACATCGACTTCTTGCATCACTTACCAGGTAGTCACATCATCTACTGGGGGATCGCCCCACACTTCGCTTACCGTTACGAGGATACCACTCGAGACCCTTTCTTGCATATCAGTTGTTGGTTATTCGAGCTATATGACCAACCCATTGGCACTTCAGTTTACTGATCTATTGCGCTTTGTCGGTTACTCTGGTGCTATTATGGATTTCCTCATTTCTAAGTTTTCCACGTAGAAAAACTCCGAGAATAGCCATCTCCATAGCTCGCTGTGCGACCTTGAGCTTCCTCATACGGTTAACAGTGGAGGACCACGTCTCAGATCCATATGTCATCACTGACAACACGCACAGGTCGAAGTTGGATTTACTTATAATTCGCCCTAGATAAACATAGCTATCAACAACTTTGAGCGTATTTGCTTCCAGCAACTAACTCTCCCCTCCTGAGATTTCAACGGGTGTTAAGCACAATTACTACTAATTCTTTAAACAATAGATAGTTATAATATTAATGTACAACGTTCTTTAATTCATTCATTCATTCATTACAGCCCTTCATAAGTCCACTGCTGAACATAGGCCTCCCCCACGGAATGCCACAAAGCACGGTCCCGAGCCACCTGCATCCATTGACTTCCTGCATGTCTTACCATGTCGTCACTCCATCTAGTGGGGGGACGCCCTACACTTCGCCTGCCGGTACGAGGCTGCCACTCGAAAACCTTTCTTCACCATCGGTTGTCGGTTCTTCGAGCTATATGGCCGGCCCATTGCCACTTCAGCTGACTAATCCTTTGGGCTATGTCGGTTACTCTGGTTCTACTGCGGATATCCTCATTTCTAAGTTTATCACGCAGAGAAACCCCGAGCATAGCCCTCTCCATAGCTCGCTGAGCGACCTTGAGCTTCCTCATACGGCCAGCAGTGAAGGACCACGTCTCAGTTCCGTATGTCATCACTCGCAACACGCACTGGTTGTACAATTTAGTTTTGAGGTTTTGAGGTATGCCTGACGAGAAAATGGGTCGTAATCTCCCGAACGCTGCCCAGCTGAGTTGGATCCGTCGATTGACCTCTCGGTCGAAGTTGGACTTACCTAGTCGGACTATTTGTCCCAGGTAAACATATTCGTCAACAACTTCGAGCTTAGTGCTTCCAACAACTACCGGCATAGGTGTGACATGGACATTAAACATAATTTTTGTTTTGTCCATGTTCATCTTGAGACCTATCCGTTGGGAGACACTATTGAGGTCATTGAGCATAAGGACTATATCGCCGGCAAATCGAAGGTGAGTGATGTACTCGCCCTTGACGTTAATACCGTATTCTTTCTCTGCAGTTGGATAGGTTTCGTACTCTGTTTCTGTACTCGAATAGCCATCGTAGCCCTACCGTACAAACACTTCAGCACTTCGATATACCGACAGTCCACCTGGCACCGCTGAAGGGACTGCAGCACCGCAAAAATTTCGACGGAATCAAAGGCTTTCTCATAGTCCACATACGCAAGGCAAAGTGGCAGATTGTACTCGTCGGTCTTCTGTACAATTTGCCGAAGGGTATGTATGTGGTCTATGGTGCTAAAGCCTTTTCGAAACCGGCTTGTTCGGGAGGCTGGAAGTCGTCGAGTCTGCATGCGAGACGATTCGTAATGACTCGAAAACAGCACGCAGACGCGGCTCAGAAGGAAATCGGTCTGTAGTACTTCAAGAGAGCGTTGTCGCCTTTCTTGAAGAACAAGACCACCGCATTTCCGCTCCACGCCTCCAGTTTAGTGCCACCATGGAGGACGGAATTAAAGAGCTTCCGAAGGACTTCAAGTACCGGTTTTCCACCCGCTTTCAGAAGCTCCGCTGTAATTCCATCTCGCCTGGGGCCTTGCTGTTTTAAGGTGCTGGAGAGCCATTCTAATCTCGCTCAGACTGACGTCCGGGATATCATCGGAATAGTGTCGGATAAGACTTGCTCTTGGATCGTTACTCACACTTTCGCGTGGATCCAACGATGACGTGTACAGCTGCCCATAGAACCTCTCAATCTCACTCAAAATCTCAGGTGTCCCGGAAACGATGCTGCCACAGTCGGTCTTCAGCTTCGACAGTTGGCTCTTTCTGGCAGACAGATCTCTGGCAAAGACTTTGGAGCCCTGGTTCCGCTCGATCGCTTCTTCAATACGAGCTGTATTGAAGCTGCGCAAGCCCCGCCGCATGCATTTGGAGATCTGTCTGTTCAGTTGCCTGTATGCTGTCAAATCTGCTGAAGACTGCAGCTTCATCTCCCGTCTAACAACCATGAGATTAAGAGTGTGATCGGAGAGTTTTTGTGTTCTTCTGCGACGGGTCTTATAGAACTTAGCTCCGACCGCATGGACAGTTTCCACAAGCTTGTCATTCATATCGTCCACTTCATTGCAAAATTCTAGGCACTGAAAACGATTTTGTAACTCGAGCTGAAAGTTTTCGGACTTTTGATTAGAGCACGAGGGGACGGAGCGTTGACTTCATTAGACGTGACCTCCAACTTAACGTTTAGGTTCAGTGTGCCTCTCACCATTCGGTGATCGCTGCCAGTTTTCACCTCGCGATCACTGAGACATCACTGAACAGTTGTCGTCTGGTCGTCATAATGAAGTTAATCTAATTTTGTCGAACCGTCGGGGCTCGACCAGGTCCACTTTCTGTGGGGCCGCTTTTGGAAGAAAGAGTTCATCATAAAGAGTCCTCTTTCTCCATAAAGTCGGCCAGCTGCTGGTCCCTTGGGTTCTGTTGCCTTATTCCGAATTTCCCTACTTTCAGCTCACCGCTCTCTTGTGCCTAGTTTTGCGTTGAAGTCTCCATTAACACCGTATTGTGGGTTTTGGAGGAATGCATGGCTCTAGAGATATTCTCATACATTTCCTCCACCTCCTCATCGGGGTGTGCCGAGGTTGGTGCGTAAACCTGTATGACCTTCAGCGAATACCGTTTGGTGATTCTGAGTATAAGGTACGCAACCTCGTCGACACACTCCTGATCTTACAACGTTGTTAACGAGAGACTTGTGAACGATAAATCCGACACCTCCTTGGGACAGATGGTCGCCCTCCCGGTGATAGAATAAGTTGCCGGATTCGAGGATTACCGTGTCCTCCCCCTCTCTTCGGACCTCGGATAGTCCTATTATATTCCAGCGTAACTTATCTATCTCTTCTTCCAGCTCCAGGATCTTCTCGTTAGTCCTCAGGGTGCGTGCGTTATATGTTGCCAGGTCGAGTCGTCGTAGGTGGCAACCGAACCTCCACCGGAGATTCTTAGCACCCACTGCCCCGCCGTTACCATGGTCGCCACCGTAGCCAGGAATAGTGGGGCCGCCGGGGACTGGGGGCCGTCTCTTTGTGTCGTCGCTCATGGGGGGTGTATTGCCATAGTTGCCACGCTTGGCGAGCGGGTTGGCAACCGCAGTTTTTTATTGTTTTTTGGCTTTTATCAGAAAGATGCTGCTGCCCATCTTCTGTATCAGTTTCCCTTTGTCGCCTCTTACGACACCCACGGGAAAATATGGGGTAGTGGGTATTCTTACCCGCCACTACACGGGGCTCTTTAATTGATTTAAAAGTAAAGGAGACGGGGATTTCTGAGCCCAATTGTAATAAGTTGAAATATAGTTTTAAAAAAAACTTCATATTTTTCTTATTCAAAATATAAAATATTAGCCCAATTCACAATCTGGAAGACGAGAAATCTTGAAAATAAGTTTATGTCACGAATAAAATAGGAAATCGATTACTTTAATCGATTAATGTGAATGAGTTTTAACAATTAAACATGAAAACAACTTACATCAGATGATTGATTCTATTAAAGTAAATAGATACATTACAATATATTAACATAGTGTCAACAGTTTAAAAATAAAATATTAACATCTTTATATACAAAAATTACGTGTCACATTGTTTGTCCGCGATGAACTCCTAAGCTACTGAACTGATTTCAATGAAATTTTGCACACTGTGTGCAGTTTAGTCCAACTTGAGTAATAGGATAGTTTTTATCCCGATAAGTGACCCTTAGTATTTTTTATTGCGAGTTTAAGGATTTTTTGAAGGACAAATGGTCGTCGGAAATGGCAGAACAACGTCTGCCTGTCCAGCTAGTAACAAATATAAATCTTAAAATCGATTCACGTTTTCAGTTCGATTTATTACTTGTGTTTGTCAACTGTATTTTTAATCTGTGCTGATAGTGACAGCTCCTGCCTGACTCAATCTATGATTACTCGTCCGTATCGTTTAGTACGTGTGCGTTTTGAGTGTTTCCCGTTGTTTTATTGATTTATATTCCTCGACCACTCCTTTCTTTCTACGGTCTTCTGATCTTACTTAACTTGTACGACCCTTGCTAACATACCGAACACCGATAATCTCGTTTACTCGTTTGACTTTGGCTCGTTATTGTGGATTTTACGGCCTGGACTTTATTGATTAGTTATTGACTCAATGGATCGCTGTGTGAGTTGTGGCATAGCGACTAGTCGCTGTAATACACTAGGCCCACGATCCTCCCAAAATAGCAATCGCGCCTCAAAATCAGCTGTTTAGTATAGGTCGTTGCCAACTTGTTACATAACCTCACTTTTACTAAATCTCTTATACTTCTGCTCTCAGATTGCCAAAGTCCGCAAAATTTTCAGTGATGTTTTGATAATATATAAGCTATTAATTGACACCACTTTCATCTTTTTACAATCTGGGCCCAAGAATGTATGAAAGCGTATCAGTCTCCTTTATGTAATAAATACGTTCTTTAACATTGAATTTATAACTTGAAAGTTTTAATAGTAATCAAATTAAGTTGATCGTGATGATACTTAACACTAGCTTAAAATTAGTCATGGGAGAGTTCACGGATACAGCGCCGGATGCGAACAGGCGGCCCTTGAGAAAGTATAACAACTCTCCCTGTTCCTGATAGGCGAATCCTAAACACAAGACTCCTTCCCTTTTTACCTATGAAAGGCAATCTCTTTCAAGTCCACGCGGAGGCCATAGTTTCCAAAATTATGGAGTCGAACTTGCCGCAAATTGAAGGAAGAATCGTGAATTACCAACACTCTTCCGCAAGTAAAAACACTTAAAAATGTTCTTTGTTCAGACAGGAAACGTGTTAAATCTTTTATATCTTCTAAAAACCACTTTATACGTTTATTTACAATTACACAAACAGTTCTGTGCAAATACTTCCGATTTGTCGAAACTAGTTAGTACAAAGTTATATTGTTCGTTTCCAAGTTATTACCGCTTTAATTAGTTTACTTTGCAGGTTGCCTGCTGAGAAAAATATGAAATGTTGTAATGAAATTTCTCCCTGTAACATTGTTTAGAATAGTCTGTAAAACTGAGTTGTTATCGTAGTTCATTTTGATGACATTACGTTATAATTTAGATTAGTTTACAAAATACAACGTAAGAAATTTAATATGAAATATAGACAACTAGATAAGGACTTATATTTGTTAAACTGTGCCGAAAAATAGGATAGCTTCTCTTATTTTAAGTTTTTACAGAAAATATTTTAAGTATATTTTTTCGGTTTTTACGTTGTGATAAAAAAGCGTCCATTTCATTTAAAATATCTAATAAAGTAAGATAATAATCTCCATTAATACTTTTAAGGACATTTAAAGAAAATCTAACCAACATGCAAACAGCATTCTTCTTTTTTGACGAAATTTTGCAGATGTCTTTATTTACTTTGCATTTATCATTTTATACATTATCAATAAATGAGTTATCTACCATTGAACTTCATCTATGTCTATCAGTGAAACTCATATATTTATTTCCCAAACCACGTCAAACATATATTTTTAAATAAAATGCAATTTATTAATTTGAACGATGTCATCCGAAGGGCTCTTGTCTCTATAAATGTTCCCTCGGGTTTAGAGCCTTGTGGAATATTGAGAGAAGATGGCAGGAGACCCGACGGTATGAAATTGGTCCCTTGGGAGAGAGGTAAAGCCCTAGTGTGGGATGCTACTTGCGTAGACATGGCGGCCTCTCATCTCAAGGGTACTTCGTTTAGAGCCGGGGCGGCATCAGAGGCAGCTGAACTGATTAAGTGGCGCGAATAGTCTCTGAGAGATGACTACATACGAGGGGTGATCCAAAAGTAATGATAATGAAAATAAAACACGGTAATTAAAGTTAAAATAATAATTTATTTTTCTACATAGTCTCCTAACAAATCAATACATTTAGTCCATCTTTTTTCTAAACCCAGGATTCCCTTTGAAAAAAATTCTTTGTCTTGACCCTCCCAAAACGCTTCAACAGCGGCCATAACTTCGCTATCGTCTTCGAATTTCTTGCCTCGGAGGCGTTCCTTGAGCTGAGGAAAGAGGTAGAATCACTAGGAGCTAGATCTGGCGAATAGGGAGGGAGTTCGAGCAGCTCGAATCCAGTTTCTTGAATGGCAGCCATCGCAACTGCGGCTTTGTGAGCCGGTGCGTTGTCTTGGTGAAACAGCACTCCAGCTCGCAGTTTGCCGCGTCTTTTTTCCTTAATGGCCTCCCGTAATCTTCTTATTTGGTCTGCGTAGTAAGAGCCCGTAATAGTGGCCCTTTCCAAATATTCCACATAATTATGCCTTGAGCGTCCCAAAAACAGATGCCATAACCTTCCCGCCGAACTTGAAACTTTGAATTTCTTTGGCGTCGGTGAGGAGGCTCGCTTCCAAGTCATCGATTGTTGTTTCGTTTCAGGATCAAAATGGTGGATCCAGGTTTCGTCCATAGTCACAAAACGGAACAAAAAATTTTCTTGATCTGCTTGGAAATTTTCGAGATTGACCCTCGAAATGTCAACTCGATTTTTCTTTTGCTCGTCGGTTAACATTCTGGGTACCCAACGCGCAGAGACCTTTTTCATATGCAACTCATTCGCAAGGATTCTTTGAACGCTGCCATATGAGATCCCTGTGACCTCAGCTACATGCCTGATAGTCACTGATCTGCCAACACAACATCTTCGACTTTTTCACGTTGTCTTCAGTGAGGGACGTGGATGGGCGTCCTTCGCGATGTTCATCTTCAGTGGATGTTCTGCCCAGTTTAAACTCCTTGGCCCAGCGTACAACTGTAGAATATGGAGGAGCAGAGTCCCCAATGTTTCCACTAAGTCACTGTGTATGTCTTTTGAAGACATTTTTTCAATCAGAGGTACTTGATGACAGCTCTAATTTCGTTTTCTCCATGTTGATGTTATCTCTTTGACAGTTCGTATTCAAATGAATGTATCTCCGGAAATGGTGATCTATTTATATGATTTTTAGGCTGACGTAGTGAGTAGGTATATAAGCAAGCAAAAAATATTTTTTTTGGATTTTTATGCGGACCTGAAGTAACCGATTATCATTACTTTTGGATCACCCCCCGTATTTGTGCCATTTGCTGTAGAGACTATCGGTCCGTGGGGTCCACGTGCGGTGAAGTTCCTAAAGGAACTCCATCCGCGACTGGTCGTTGCTGCTGGTGATAAGAGGGCTGGTTCTTTTCTCGCTCAAAGGCTAAGTAAAGCCATTCAGCGGGGAAACGCAGCCAGCGTTCTTGGCACGATACCGCGGGGAGTTTGTAGTACAGTCCTACTGTATGATAATTAAGTTACTAGTTTTAGTTTTTTTATTATAGTTTTTAATATTATATATAATAAAATATTGTATATTACTCTTAATAAATATATTACTATGTTTTATTTATTATCAAAGGCACCACTGGAAAACTGACTGATATAAAACTAAAAAGAAACACAAAACAAAACAATATTTAAACTTAGCAATATCTACATTATAATTATTCTTACTACTTCGATTAGGTAAGAAAAACGAAGTTATTCTTCTAATTTAGCGCCATCATCAGCTTCTGATTATTCCATGGCGCTGCTATGCTTTATATTTTTGTAAAAATCGTGGTATCTTGGTGGGATTAAATTTTGTTGACACAAAGACATTAAGTCGTTGTATTTAGCTGTAGTAATGGGTAAAGTCTCTCTAAAGACTTGCAAAACTCGTCTGCTTGTCCTATTGCCCCCTTGCTGCGTATGATCATTTTCTAAAAATCTATGACACCAAAATTTTTGGCTACATGTATGTAAATACATAGCAAAAACGATACGGTTACGGCTTTGGCCTCCGCAATTATCCGACCATAAGCGTGTATCCTTTACTCCCTCTTGGCTTTTTCTCTTTATGTAGTTGTAGAGGCAACTTGATACTTCATTTGACCCCCTTCTAGCTGTTGTCTCATCAAAATGTAGCAAATGGCCTTTTTATAGCCATATCAAAGACCGTAAAGATACAAACAGGTAATTTTCTTTTGTAATAAAACGAATTAACTTCACCATTAGGAGAGTTTAAGATTTTTTGAAAATCAAATGTTGCAGCAGCGATATTCGAGGGACTGTTCTGGGATTGTTGCTTATCTTCAGTTTTCAACTATCTGGCCACATTTTTGATTTGAATGTGTTTGTCGTACGTCATTTTATCTTGAGATTACTTAGGTGGATTTTTTTTAATTAGCAGTGCACTGATCACACTGATCCTTTTTTGGCACAAAGAAGTCTACATTCATGTAGGAACTAACAACATCCCTGTACTGTCTCAATGTATTGACAATTTCTGTGAGGTTTTTTTTCTTGAGCCCATGTTTTGTATATTTTGAACATGACACTGAAGTACCCTGAATAACCGGAATAATAAGTACACTGAATAACCGGTACACACTAGAATGTTACAAGTGACTGATGTCTTTGTTGACATTTCATTCATCTGTCAAAGCTTCGAAGTAAAGGCGGACAAATTCAAATGTCCGTTTCTACTGCGATGTTTTTTTTTTATCGAGTGTAGATAACTTCATTTACGTGCCAGATTTTCTTCATTATTTTGAAATTTGAAATAATCTTAATACAGACATGTAGATAGGATTGATATAATATGCTCATTTTTATAAAAAAAGCATTTTCATAAAAATGTAGATGTCCGTTTCTATTTTGCTGCCATCGATATGTCATTCAATTTTAATGAATGTATTATCATTCCTAAGTATATACTAAATCTATGATAATTCCTAATTAAATAATATAACCCTTCCAAATTTAATACGATATTTCCACAAATATTTTTTCTGCGGCAGCAACGCGCTGAGTACCACCTAGTATAATATATTATTTCCTAATTTGCCACCAAACCACGGTACACTGATTTTTACGGTTTGGACGGTAAGAGAAACCTAATAATGAAGGGGGTCACGACTTTTTCTTTACGCTTGGGATGAAATTTTTGACAGATTTCATAGCGGGGGAAAATAATTTGTTATAAAAGTGTGGATTTTATGTTCATTAGATTCGAAATAGATAAACCAAACTACGGATATTTATAAAAGTAAAAGAACTAAAAAAAAGTAAAAATATTGGAAAAAAAAAGTGTGTTTTTGTTTGTACTTATGTACGCACGTAGGAAGTTATACTTCTTTAGCGTTACAAAACAAAAATAACTAAATATCATTTAAGATCCTGGTGACAATTAATTGACGGCTCCGTGGCGCAGTGGCTTAGCAATGAGTTGCAGCGCTAAGGGCCGCGGGTTCGATTCCCGCACCGAACAAGTATTTGTATGGCCTACAAATAAATGTTCTGCGTCTGGATGTTTCCGCGATGTAGGAGAAAATCCTAGTGTGAAGGCAAAGTTTTTTAAAAAAAATGTAATTTGTTTTTATTAAGATTTTTAAACTTTATATTTACTCTTAATATTCCTTCAGAAAATAAACATACATCCATCACGTCTTTTGATGGACAAATTTAACCTCTTTTATCTTCATAAAGATATAAATAAATATAATATATACATCATATAACGATTTTACATCATTATGCTGAGAATGCAAAACTGCGATACAATCTCCACACTTAAGTTTGTTTTACAAAACTATTCCTCTTTATTCACCTTTAATATATTGCAAAACAATATTTTTTCTTATGTGCATGGAAAGAAAATCACTTAATGCTAATATACTTTGAAGTGGCAGAGAATTTGTATTATATAAATATAATATATATTGTGTTGAATTATTTTAGATCCTATACTTTCTTTTGAGCATGTCCATTTTTTAACTTTTTTCTTTGTGTATTCTTCTCTTTAATTTAGATATTGTTTTTAACCTTTCCCTCTTTCTTGGTGTCACTTCAACACCACTGATTTATGTAGTATAAGCAGATAAGCTAGGTACAGGTTCAATATCTCTGTACTGATATGTAGATGATCTACGTGGAAGATGAAGATCAACCTGGAATTCAAACAAATTAAATAGATAATTCAGATTTATTTCACAGAACTTATGTAATGCAAGGGCAATCTAACATATAAGTGTCTAGTTCTAGTATCTAGTTTAACAATAATATAAAGAAGAATAATTCAACTTCTATACTATTATTTTGTCTACACAATTCTTAATGTATGCAGTAAGATATTATGAACATCGTTTTATTGTTATAAATGTAATACAAAATTTATGAACTATATATTTTGAAACACCCATTTTCAGTGTTATCGATATAGTTACAGGTTTCATTATTTATTTCACTTTCTTTCAGAGAGGAATGTCAGATGATTTGAATTATCATACTGCCTTAGATTGACCGCTCTCATTGGTATATCATTTAAACACCCTATATTATAATCTCACAAAATCAAAAAATCGTATGATATACCTTTTCTAAATTGTCATCCACCTCCAAGTAATTGTTGCTGTTATATTATATACTCTTACAAACACGTTTTAAATGCCCTTTTTTATTACACTTTTGACAAAAATAATTCGCATATCGACATTTATCTTTAATATGGTACTTATATCCACAAAACAAGCAAGATATATTTTTTTCTGTAGTTTGACGAACAGAATTTTCTTTGGCTCGTAAAGCGAAAACGGGTTGCGTTGCCGCTGATGATATTGCTGCTCCCTCATCTTGCAATGACCTTTGAACTGCAACTCGAGCACATCGCATTGTGCTAATTTCAACGCCTTTTTGAAAGTCTTTTTTGAATTTTTCCTCGCCATTCGCTAATCCTAGCACAAACTTATCTCTTAATGTCGTCTCGAGTTCTATTTTAAAACCACAAAACTGTGTGAGATGACGACCTCGGACCGCCCATTTAGTTACGTTTTCGTCTGGTCTTTGTTCCGCTTTATAAGAAACATATATTTCCGCAAACATAAGTACACTTCTTTGAGGAAAACTGGTTGTCAATCTTTTCAATAAGAGTCTTATATCAGGCAATAGGCAAATGATTATATCTTATATAATCATTTGCCTATTGAAAGACGCAGTTTTCATAAAGGCTTTATGAAAACTGCGTCATTCAATTTAAAACTACCAGGAGCGGAAAAATATTTTGTAGGCTATAAAACTTGTGTGCAGGATTCGAACCCTCAGCCCGCAAATTTTGTCTATGTTGATGGATTGAAATCAACATCTATTAAAATGGAAAGCAAGAGGTAGTGATTTCTTTATAACAATAGAAAAGTCTAATTGATTCACTCTTGATTTACATCCACATAAAGTTTAACACATCGTGCGAGTTGCCGAATGCCTTCGTTATATCCGAATATTCTAGAAGTGAATGAGAATACTATCACATAGTATTCTAATTCCGTATCCATGACTCACTAGAATTGTTGATCTACTAAGCTGTTTTTGAAACTATACTCGTCTGGATACAAAATTTTAATAAACGAGTACCTAGTAAGAAGCTTTTATTTAAAAGCCTAGCGGTCATCACGCAAGTTTAGGTTCAATCTATGTACTGTAGTCTATATATGTTCCTCCACAAATAATCCAAACAACTTCGAGTGCTAAGTGCGTAGAATCCATATTGTCTTATTCCAAAATCAGAATATTCTTATCATGCATTGTTATTTAATAACCTATTTTCGGTAACTTTGAATACACGTTATTCCGAATTTAGTTTATTATCCAAGTCGTAAGTAAACATGATTCCAGGAAAAACGAAATGTCATTCATCCTAAAAGACATTTCATTGTTATGAGGATATTCTCATTATTTCGTACAGTAATGCTTAGCCGTGTGTAATATATGGGGAAGTATTTGAAGAGCAGCGTGAAGGACCAATTGAGCCCTAACTCTCTCAAAAGTGAGAGGCAGCTTGTGCCTAACAGTTATGCGTAAATGGGCTGTAACTTTAATTTATTTTAAAGATATAATATACCATATAAAACTAGATGAATTATCAAAACTATACTATTACAATCCGGATATGGGAATGTAAACTATATTAAAAAATAATAATATTAACCGATATAGTAGGTGATAGCTTCATGTGGAAATGATGCTGAATCCAAAATCCGAAAGTTTTTAATAAAGAACGGACGTTTTTCCCGCAAGATCGACTATCACCGAGCCTTGCTCAACAAATTGATAAGATTTACGATGTCCCAAGAAGTTAAGCGTCACAATATGATTTACACCGATTGTGCCCGTGTTTTATAGTTACGAGTAAATTTTTCTAAGGGAATGCATTCACCGTTTATGTTAGTATCAACGGGAGTCTTTTACAATAGGGAATGTTTACCGTTACCGTTACAGCCTATTAAAGTACACTGCTGAACATAGGCCTCCCCCATAGATTGCCTCATAGAGGGGGATATTTGCCATAGTTGCCACGCGAGTTGGCAACTGCAGTTTTTTATTTTGAGTCGTTATTGGAAAGACGCTGCTGCCTATCTCCTGATTTATTTCCCTCTGTCGCCTGTTACGAAGGCCACGGGATGATATAGGGTAGTGGATATTCTTACACCGGCACTACACGTTAAAGAGGACGTTTTAAGGTATTTTCATTTTCCATCGGGGATTTATTTAAATATGGGTTCAAAGCTCAAGTCTATCAATTTTTTGAAATTTTGAAGGGATTTTCTTAATAGATCACCTCCCTAAGAATACTCCTAAGAATGCGGCGTATTATTTTGGACTTCTAACAATGGTTTTGAAGCAGGTTTGAGGAAAAAAGAAGATATAAAAGAGTGCAGATTTGGCATCCAGCGACTATTTTCTGTTAATCAACGTTAGTGTTCTTTAGAGTTTCTTTTTTATTTAAAAAGTACTTGACATCAAATATACATTTTATATCTTAAAAATGACTTATTAATATTTTTAATTTAATACATACGTCGCAAACTTATTACTTTTTTGGTCTTTACTTTTCTACCATCGATAGTTGACGACTACCTTGTAGAGTTATTGGGGGCAAAGAAAAGGGCATAAAATATTAGCCTCGTTTTAGGCTCTTGGGTAAATAGAATTTTGATATATATGTGTTGATAACAAATGAAAACATTTATTCGGTGTTTATCGTACTAATTTGACTCGACAGAAGGTGGAATAATGAAATTCATTAATTGTCACTGAAAAGTTAAAAGCATTACATCTTAGTCCTCAAAAGTGATAACGCATTTATAGTGCCTGTGTATTTATTTGAAGTTAGCGTCAGGTGTACATGAGCTGCAATAGCCAATTAACATCAGGTGGACTGTAAGTTCGCTTATAACTAAAATTTATAAAAAATTACAATATGTTTCTACAAGAACTTCAATCTATGTTGATATTCTTCACCGCTTCATAATAGTGGTTTCTGTATTTCGATAACATCTGAATTATGTCCTCTATACGTAATTGAAAGCACGAAACCTTCAGTATAGAACTAAATAAAGAAAGTCCTCTATATTATTGTCTTGAGATTAATGGCAGACCGAACAGATTTGTGGCTTTACTGTAAAAGTATTTCCTTAGAACCTTTGTTTCGCTGTAAAGTTTCATTTATTGTAGGTAAAGAAAAGTTATTCAGTGCAGTTTTTCTATCGTAAATCGTACTTTATTGAGAACATTAAAACATCTTCTAATCAGGAACTGAAGTTAACCCCTCATAGCATAAATTCTCAAAGTATTTCTATTTTTATAGAAGTTTGTTTACAAACGTGCACATAGTTCACTTGATGGTAAGTGGATGTTTTTTTTTTTTTTTTTATAGAATAAGGGTGACAAACGAGCACACAGTCCACCTGATGGTAAGTGGTTGCTGTGGCCCATAGACATCTACATCTATCTTCGTTTGCGAATTTAAATGCAGATGCGTTGTCAGCCGTGAGGACTAAGATAGAATGCCTCTTTTCCAGTAAAAAGGGTCTCCGGTTCTCTACACTCACCATACGAAACACAGCAGCATTAAGCTGCTATTTTACGCTGGTATTCTGTGAGAGCGTGGTCCTTCCCCGGTCGAGCCGACCCATTCGTGCTACAACTATACTATTAATATAGCTGCAGCATGGCTCTACCACGTAAAATTGTAGAGTGTATTGTAGAGTGTAGTGTATTGTTGTCCATGTAGTAAACGCTACATTGATTAAGACTCATTTATTTATAAGTACCGCCAATCACGTCCAATATTATTAATTATTACCTTCGATATACTATTATACATATTATACTACATATACTAGAGTCCATAGACACCTATTATATATTAGTGAAAAGCGTAGGCAGTTTTTGACAATATTCGGAAAGTCCACGGTAGAAATATGCTGCTACATTACGCTGGTATTTTGTGTGAGCGTGTTCCATCCCCAGTCGAACCGATCCATTCGTACTGTAGCCATAAAGGGCTCTGCCACGTAAAATAAGTCGGGTTGTCAAATTAAATCCTGGCCGAAACAAACATTTGTCGAACGAACGAGCAATATAAGCTGTTCGTTTCGTCATTCCACATCCAATATTAACAACGCTGTAATATTTTAAAAGAAAACTAACAATCTTGAAATTAATTTGCTACCTTATCAACGTGAAGGAGTGAGCGAGCCAAATATAAGTTCAGGCATTCCAAGTTAGTCCTAAAGGGGTGACAATGCACCTGTAGCCATCTTTATTTTGAAGTCGATTGTAGGTGTACATGACCTATTAACTATGATGTGGTAGCGGCAAGACACAAAGTGGGCTTTTAATTCTATTTAGTAAGTCAGAATATGTCAAAAAGGTACTTAATATGGCAATTTACAATGTGTGTTAGGCCCTATCTTGATGTATGGTAGTAAAAGCAGGGTGTAGCAGAAGAAGCATGAGAGTACAATTAATGCTGTAAAATGCAGATTAAGATGTATCATTATATGAATATAAGTAACTCTGAATAAAATATGGTGGATACAAGATGTATGATTTACAAGAAGATGTTGTAACCAAATTTAATAAAGGAATGCGTTGGTGGTTTGGAAACATAGAAGAATGAATCCTTTTACGACGGGATACCTTCAGGAGGATTTGTTCAGAGCTAGATTATGTATATGTATATGGGCTTCTTTGAGCAACGTTGACAATATCCCTCTTATGAGACAATCTATGGGGTATGTTATGTTCAGCAGTGAACTTTCGATAGGGTGCAATGAATGAATAGAACTTCTAAGGGCTAAAATATTGAAGTCGGTAATGTTCTCAAGTGCTTACTTGGGTTTTTCACGTAATTTACACTACTAAACTAAATTATATAACCGTGTAGTGACGTGTAAGAATATCCACTACCCCATATCATCCCGTGGGTGTCGTAAGAAGCGACAGAGGGAAACAAATCAGGAGATGGGCAGCAGCGTCTTCGTAATAACGACTAAAAATAAAAATAACTATGTTTGCCAACCGCTGGCAAGCGTGGCAACCATAGTATACTATAATACATACACAATAACGGAACGGAACGAAATTAAATTACTATTGCTACTTAAATAAGTCCTTTATTTAGCTAAAAACAATATTTGTGACAAAATGCAAATTACTTTTTTAAGCCAGTACAAGTTGTGAGCATACTATAATTCGCTCGTCAAGCAGCAGTACATACTGCGCTCCTTGGTTTTGAAATAAAGTTTGTTTTTTAAAAAAATCGTTTGTCAATGGCATATTTTTTGACAAGTTATTTGAGATGGAATATTTCTGATTGTAAAGTTATTTCAAAAAGCAATTCATTGATGCAATGCTCGCCGCTTCTGGTGCTCATATGCTGCAGAAGCCACTTACGATTAGCTTACATTAGAGTTAGGTAATTTGTTTTTCTGAAATAATAAAAAGTCCTGTGCCTAGCCTAAGCATTAATATGATTTATCTTCTGATAATCATTAGATGTCTGAAGAAGAATGAACCTCCTCTTATTGTTGAAACATGTCTACTTCTTCTTCATCATCAGTCCTTATAAGTACACTGCTGAAAACGAGTCACTTTCTTTGTAGGGATAATTTGCCTTAAATGTTACATGCGGCAGGCGGATTGACCATTGCAGTTCCAGACGTGAGCACATTTGACCCTACTGGCCGTTGCCTGTCTGAGTTATCTAAGCATCTCAGATCTCAGAATCGGTTAGATAAAGAGGTAAATATGATGCACGGACACCTTTTCTTTTAATAGATTATTTACTTAAAGATTTACTTAGAAGATTAAATAAGCGCAGGCGGACATACCATTTTCGAATAATTTTCTTGAATGAAAGAAATAAGAACATAATTAAAAGAGAATAATACAGTTATAACATGGTAGAGCCACGCTGCAGCTTTGTTATGAATGTAGCACGAATGGGTCGGCTCGACCGGGGAAGGAACACGCTCTCACAGAATACCAGCGTAAAATAGCAGCTTAATGTTGCTGTGTTTCGTATGGTGAACCGGAGACACTTATTACTGGAAACGAGGCATTCCATCGTAGTCCTCAGGGGTAATAACGCATCTGCATTTTGATTCTTAATCGAACATGGAGGTGTATATGGGCCACAGGAACCACTTACCATCAGGTGGACTGTGTGCTCGTTTGTCACCCACATTCTATAAAAAAAATACAAAAGACGTATCATGACTCTACAAATTAATTAGTAACTATAAGTAGTAGTCGAATGACGGATACGAAATTGCAAATTTAATGTAATATTCACTTACCTATTTGCATAACGTACTCCGAAAGTGGAAATATGAAAACGTCAAATACTTTGAATCTTCGCAAACCCTTATAAGATACTGAGTATGGAATACTAAATTAGTCTCTAAATGCGTACCTACATGACGTTCGCTAACATTCCTCTATATCTACGAGCTCGTTACCGTAGATGGAAACTTCGAATATATTATAAAGTTCTTTTAAGAAGAGAGAGGGAGAGACATCCGAGATATTTTTTGTTTTATTTTTGCCTATACCTATAAGAATAGATTTTAGCAGGATACCCAGAAAATTGATAAGTGATAGCAGACTCATCGCATACCCGTGTACCATGTGGTGACCGCTAGATAAGTAGTTTGAATTTGTACGCCAATCTGAATGTAAATACCACTGTTTTTGAATTGATGTACATAATATCAGTATATGGCCAAAAATTGTTTACATTAATTACGAAACTTTTGTTAAATTAACACTTAATAATATTAATATTCATCTGGTCTTAAGGCACGTTTTATGACTAAAAGTGATAAACCGTGTTGTTGGAAGATAAATTTACCAACGTAGCGATTTAATGTTTAATTTATTTAAGCGCTATGTAATATTATAGAGAATATACACTAACTTAAATCGTTATATAATTTTCTTTTTTTTTTCCAGAAAATAAGCATTACTGCTTTAGTTTTATGAAAATATTATCCAGTGTGTATACAAATATTGGCCTTATAATAATATAAGTGATTCTAAACTTCTTGAGTCTAAACAACAAATATACTTAACCACAGGCGTTGAAATAGACTGCCTATTTGTGTTATTTTGGTTATATTTCAGAAAGTGTGCGACTACTACTGGAATGTGGATGTATTTTAATGCAAAAGTGAAAAAACATTTTCTAGGTTTAAGTCCTTACCATCTGCGACGCTATAACCCCCGCTTAAAATCAGATTATTCGTTATTTAAAAATACATAAACGTTGACTTGGACAAGTTTTAATTTAAAAAAGTGACAAATTTTCACAAACCTTATTTCCTACTCCCATAACAAATCAATTTGGGTTTTCTTTTTTATTACATTTTTATAGGTAAAGTAGCTTTTGTTCAAGCTGTTGTATTTAAAGTTAGATTTATAATTTTATCTAAAGCTATTTTAAGATTATTATCAATATCTATTAAAATATCCGAACATTTCCAGACTTGACTCGAGCGGATTAAGTAAGTAAATCTAGGTACAAGGAGAAAATATTTTAAAATAGTAAGAGCAATGTGGGGTTTTAAGATATACTATTTATCAACGTGGTTTAAAAACTGATTAAATTTTATTTTTAAAACCAGTTTAATACTATCGAAAAACAACAGAGCACCTGCTAGGTATAGCTTTTCCGTACTCACAATTATAACTACAAACAAATAATGATTTTTTATATAGACTCGAATTAAGATTTATCGCATTTAATTTTGACTTATTTTTTATTCTTGTCGTATCTCGTGTTTCAAAGAAAGGATACCGGGAGGCTGAGGCAGTTAACATCCTGATGTCATACTTAACCTAGTTTACCCTTAACTTTTAAATATTACTTTTTACCTTAACTACACTAACTTACAGTTATGTTAAAAGTATATTTGGATTTGAATTTAATTTTATTAATTATAGGATCCCAAACAGATAGTCCAGCCGTATTCTTCATTAAAAAGTAGTATTTTTCTAACTCCAGTAGCCTGTCCTGAATCCTGAATCCTGAACACATTTCACGATCCTGTGCCTGTGAACATATTCAGCATCTTCCCCACCATCACATAAGATTTAATAAACCAAAAAAATTCTCGAAAAAAAACCCACTGAAACCTACCAAGGATGATTCATGAAACTTTTATAATTAAACAAGTCTACTACTGAACATAGGCTTCCTTATTGAACCCATTTATTGCTTATAGTTATGCTTTGACGTAACTGTATTTGTACACGATTGTAAGAATCTTTACAATTACTCTGTATTTAAAACTTGTTGATTTTGTGTGTATACAAATAATATACATTTTTATAAGTGTATGTTTTCATAGATTCTGTGGCCTCCACAAAAACAAATTATATCAGTATCTTTATTCCAATTATGTAGAAAATTTAATTTAGACTTAATTTAATTTGGTATTTAGTTGAGAATAATAAAATATAAC
This sequence comes from Parnassius orleans, assembly GCA_029286625.1. Lineage (NCBI taxonomy): Eukaryota > Metazoa > Arthropoda > Insecta > Lepidoptera > Papilionidae > Parnassius > Parnassius orleans. The sequence goes on along the minus strand of JAGSMP010000312.1, from coordinate 429,315 downwards.
TTTATTGCTAATTATTACAGATTAATTTTATACAAGCTGTATCTACATATATATTAAGAATACAAGTTTTGAAACGTTGTTTTATATAATACCTGTCAGCATGTGTAATTGTGTTCAGTTTTGTAGACCAAAAGTGTTGCACTGCCACTTTATTTTTGTAGATGTTTTCAGTTTTCGATTGTTAAATTTAATTATGTAGTAGATTCACACAAACATACATACATAAACATACATACACAACATAAGCATGACAGTAATTCATCATTAAAGATATAATATTTTTCGAAAACGGAAAATTAAATGCAAATTCAAATTTCTTTATTTACCATAAAATTATGTTTTTACAATAAAAATAAGTTGCTTAAAGACCTGTTTAGCCATGAGATACAGCGTGCAAATTTTTAAAATTACCAAATATATGTGGTAGTAGATTCTAAAATTTTAACTTATTTAATGTAACTTATATAATTCAAAATGTCATAATTTACAATATCAACATCAGAATTTAAATTTAAATGTATTCATTAATTAATTAAAGGTCAGATAAAAATAGTGATACGCAGTGATACACACAGTAATTACGTCCATCATATGGCAACATGCATATTATTTGGATGCGCCAGGTGTCGCCTCCTGCCATTATCTTAAATAATCTATTTCGCCTCGGGAGTTGCATGTCATGACCTTGTGGGCAACACCCTGTCGACGTAGTCGCGTTCCAACTGTGGGCGCACGCACACGCGTCATTTTCGTCGCGCAACGCTAGTCGCATGTTTACGCGTACGTCACCTACCGCTTGCTAGAGGAACACGTCGTGCACGTGTAGCGACACCGAAAAACTATAGAACTGTCACCAGTAACACTGTGTGATACCGCAAGTACGCCGCGCTGCCCCGCATCCGAAGATCGCAGGTGAGCTTATTTGGTCTTATGAACATGCAATTACCCACTGGTCCTTCGAATTTATCTACTTAACTTGAATCATCCTCTACCTAGGGGCCTGAGCTATCGTAGGAAATTGTTTAGCTCCCACCGCGTGGGTGCCTCGTGAACCACATCTCCAGAATAAAATACAGTATGAATTTTTAAGTCGCCATCCATACTTTCGACTCAATTACTTTTTTAAGTCAAATTTAGGACGAGGTCAAGACAAATGAATATTAATTGGGTAATCAAAATTTTGAAAAGATGTCTCTTTTAGTTGAGACGTAATTGATTTATTTATTGTTTCATCAAAATGAAAATTCACTTTTCACTATTAATGAAACAATTTTGAATAGTGCATGATAATGCTTTAGCAAGCTGAATCCTCGCACCTCTAGGAATTCTTTTAACCACTGGTACATTACGATGGTAATTGTAAATTTTACCACTTGTTTCGGATACTTCAATATAAATTATTAAGGATAACTCAAAAACTATTGGTCAAACCTAGATCAAATTTATATGAGACCACATGAGAAGCACCGGCTTTCAAATAAAAAAAAATCATCGTAATCGGTTTTCCTTGAAAAAAGTTATGAGGTAACACATATTAAAAATACAGTCGAATTGAGTACCTCCTCCTTTTTGAAGTTGGTAGAAAAGGGAAAAATTTGTGTCATTAGAGAAATTACTAATAGAGTTATGAATTTCTACGGTAGTCTGTGAAGCCGAAATACTTTTACTATGGCATCGTTTAATATGTATATTTTAATACCCTTTTACTTTTAAACAGCCTACCGTCGGTACAATTTTGACACTGTAGGAAAGCCGGCTGTGAATGTAGCGGAGCGGAGATATTCATTAAAAAATCTAAACAGATCTCTACCGCACTCAAAAGTCTTTATATTAAATAGCTTCATATTGACTTTAAATTCACTTTGTGCTGTACCTCGCAACTTTACCAGGATTTATTCCATATTAGTAAAAATCGTTGCTGCTGGTGATAAGAAGGCTGGTTATTTTCTTGCTCAAAGGCTAAGTATAGCCATTCAGTGAGGAAACGCAGCCAGCGTTCTTGACACGATACCACGGGGAGTAGCACTGTATGATAATTAAGTTATTAGTTTTAGTTCTTTTTAATATTGTTTTTTAATATTGTATGTATTTGGTAAAAATTGTATGTAGTCCATAGAACACAATTACTCTCTACCAAGAGAAGAACGCCAACTTCATACTAAAAAGGAAACACGTGTTTATGAATGTACACGAAAGCGCCTGGTGGGCGCCATATAAAACTTTTGGCAGAGATTTCAAACCTTTGTATTGTGTAACTGAACTTTTATTTAGGCATATGAGTAATTTGGCTCAAGCCTCACAAACCTATGGGGTAAATTCCCATACATTTGAGAGGTTGCACCAAAATACTCAATTTACTAGAGAGTATGTGGGATAAATAAAACTAAAAATAGGTATAGTTATGTAATTTTATTTTTGGAAGATATTGTTTTATACTATATATTATATTATATGTTCTCTATTGCTTTTGCAGATAATATTTCCACAATATTGATTTATAACATATGTTATCGTGAGAGCTATTCTTCACAGAACATTAACGTAAATTTAAATCAGCAAAATTCTCATGTCGAAAACTTAACTCAGCCCAAATACATGATCTGAAATAAATAAAATTCGAGATAATATAGTAATAATCCCTACAAATAACGATGAATAAATTCAAAATGCTTAAAGACTTACCACAATATTATCAAAAGTTTTCTATTTTTATTGTAGGAAACCTGCAGAAAGTGATCGGATGATTTTGTGGTTTTGTTTTATATTTTTTTAAATAATAAATTAAATTATAGTCAATATCTCATACAGAGTCAGTATCTCACAAAAATCTTCACACACACAATCGCGAAGAATTGCCTATAAACGAAAATGAAGTATTCTGAACCGATAATAACTGAATTAAAGCAAAACGCAATAACAAGTATTAAAATCTAAATCATTTTAAATAAATTTGAATCAATTTCAGAAAATATTTTCAATATGAAAGACGTTGACAAACAAATGTCATTTTTTTCTTCTTTTAGTTCATGGCTTCTCTTGATAGAATTCTGCTAATATTTAATAATTTAATTTTAATCAATTAGCAGGTCAATTAATTGTGCAAACCTCAAAGTAATATGTATATAATTACTGTAAGGTGCAAACAAAAGAAAAAATATAGCATAGAATTAAAAAAATTCAGTTTCTTCCGATATAATAGTTATGTATATTTGTACCTAATTTTTAAAATGGCAATCTGAAACAACGCGAAAGAATGAAACGGCGATATCTTTTTCTCGCTTTAATTTTACACGCCCACCCCACACATAGGTAAAATTATGATTGTGTGCAAGTTTCTCGGGCTTCATACAGAGTTGCATCACCCTGATGTAGTCGTTATGCTTTGACAGCTGACAACGGCTTAGCAAAAAGATTTTCCTTTATAAATGAGTGTTATGTCTGAAATCAAAAAAAATGTTATCTTTGTTATATATTTATTGATCTTTTTATTGTATTTTTTTGCCAAAATTGGCCTCTAAATAACAAAATAAAATAAGTTAAATACACGTAGCTTTTAACAGTTGAATTTTTTCCAACTGTCAAAAGTCAATATTTTAAATCTGTAAAATATAAATTATTAAAACTTTTTCAAATATGAAATAAAATAAATGCAACTAGTTTTATTTAAAATAATAATATATTCAGCTGCAAAAACTAAAAACTGAAATGAATATCGTTTGAGGAATAAATATGGAATCTCATTGAGAAGTAAAGGAAACAAGCTACGATAAATTAAATTAATAAATTCTCGAAGTCTCGAGTCTTGTGAAGCTCACGGCAGTATAATAAAACAAAGATTCTTTTAAACACGGCACTAAATTATGAATTGTTTTATTCCACTTTTTATTTTGTTCTGTATAGTAATCCAGTTAAAGAGTACTAATAAAATAGAGCGTTTGAGGATATTTCTTTCAGATGGTCAGTCTAATACATGTTATTAGCGCCATCATCATTTCAGCCTAAAAGTCCACCGCTGATAATTTTAGGCCTCCCCTATAGGTTACCTCATAGAATAGATATTTTCCATAGCTGTTATCAGAAAGATGCCGCTGCCGATTTTCTGTTTCATTTCTGTTTGTAAGTTTGTCCAAGTTTGTAAAAGTCGACAGAGCGTAATAAAACAGGAGATAGGCAGCAGTAACTTCCTCATAACAACTCAAAATACAAAACTGCGGTTGCCAACCCGCCTGTCAAGTGAATCAACTACGGTAAACATCCCTAAAGGCAATCTATCGGTGAGGCATTTGTTCAGCTATAGGCTTAGGAATTTCATATCTTGGACGTATTAATGCTTTCCTTTATCAGTAATTCAAACTGCAATTAACTATTACCATAATGTTAACATGTATTTAGTTTGCTGGTGAACTTAAAGCGAGTACTCTAACTATTTATATATCAGAACAAATAGTAATTTGCTACACTAAAAGGATGTCGTTTTGAATTAACCGTTAATAAATCACCTTAATGGCGAATACAGTTACATTTATTGTTGCTTTCGCCTCTGATTAACCTAAGTGACAACATTTTGTGGTTATTTGAGTAGTATAATATATAACATATTGATTATTGCTGTTATTCACAGATTGTATTGAAAGAGTCCAAAATATAATTATGATTATTATCTACATTGTTGTCTTCCTCTATTGTAGAGGTAATCTGTATTTGCAAAGCAACTCTTGAAGATAAACAAAAGACAGCGCTCTCACCGTGTTTCAACACAGTTAAGCAGAAATATCCTACATTCTGCTGTTCAGATTTATTGCAAGCAACTGGATTTTCAGACACCATCCGCAATAATATATTTGTTATTTTATTTTACTTTTATTGTATTTAATTTTTATTCATAATATTCAATAAATGGCTTATTAAAGATTATTTCTATTATTTTAAAAATGAGCGGTGCTTCAATAATAAAAAAAGTATATTCATAATCTATACAAATATGTAAAGACGAACTACTAGGTGGCAGTACCTTTTCTGCCAAGAAATCCGTCAGAGTAGATTTTTATCATATTACAGGCTGTGTGGCATTCCATCTAAGTGAAAAAAGAGTTGACTACGAGAAATGCCAGAAAATATCTTTGCTATCGACTGGTGGCAGTAAAGTCATCTAGTTTATTCCAGTTCTAAAATATCCATATCGGCGACGAACAGCAGCGTCAATGGTATGTGACGTGTGATACTGCGATTGTGAATCCACCTGCAAAATGAGATGATTAAGGTAAATCCTCCCTGCAACAGAAAATACCCATATCCAGCAGTAGTCTTTAGATGCTAACGTAGTAATAATGTCCTTCAGACCGAATTTCGGTCACAAGTGTATGCGCATGCACAATTGCACTCTCTATTCCCTCACTCTCATAGTCCGATGGGATGGTAATCCGAGACGACCGAGAAAGATCAGGCACAGGACCAATGCCTTTACGTGTTTTCCGAGCCACGGATGTGTAACACCGCCAACTTCCTGACTCCGGGCTGCTATTAAGAATTTCTTGACAGAAAACCCCAATGACTGATTTTTGGCTCAACTCTAGGACGGGATTCAAACCCAGGACCACATGAAAGCAATGGCGATTACGACTACTAAACCAACGAGACAGTCAAATGTGGTAAAAGTAGTAAGAGTGGTAAGCGACAATAATCAAATAAGGGATTCAAAGTTACAACTTTTAATGCCGCTCCGTATCTTTAACAATAAGTTACTGTCACTTGGAATAAAAACTTTCTTTGATTAGCTGTAATCATTACTCAAATTGTTCGTAATTTAATTTTAATTTTAAATATTTGAAATATAAAGTTTGCTGGATATTATATTGAATTTATCATAATAAAAAAAAAAAACGCTGGGAAGGAAAGACATCATTTTATCATTGCATCCGCTTACAATTACGTCCGCCACACAACATTAGCTTCTGACAAACGTATTGCTATAAATATCCGTATCGTTCGAGTTCCTGCGTGTTCCACAAGGATTTCATTTCCTCTAGTAAAGGATCCATTTACATTTATTCTGCTGGTTTTTGGCTTCTGATTCCAAGGCTGCTGCTTGAACTTAGGAACTTTAATGATATTTTTATATTACAAAAATTAAACCAAGCCGTAATAGCACGGGTTCTTTTTATGTTCTGCCTCTTTTTCTTGTTCATTAGCCCGTAAATGTCGACTACTGAAAAGCGTTTAGCGTTTAAAGAAGGAGGTTCTGATGTGTTTTTTTTATATATGCTAAGCAATATCTTCTGCAATCGTGAATCGATTTTCATATAAAATTAATAGTATCATTCCTAAATATGTATGCCAAAACAGGCAATGATTTTTTTTTTTTTCTATAGTCCCCTCAAAAGGGTTTATAAAAAAGGCATATCTTGTTGCACCAAGCAACGCTGGTGATGGTCGTAAGGCGACGAACGTGGCCGTCGAGGTGAGTCTGCCCATAGTAAAAAATAGACGAACAAATTATGTAATATATAATAAAATGATCATGGAACGAAACTTTGCTCCAATCATGATATTCAATTTTAGTAAATTGGACTGAGAAGTATATTTAGTGCAAATGGTCAAATTCGACTTCAATACGATTGATGAGAAATAAATTGTTTACGATGTTTCCAACGACTCAATGTATTATATGAAAATTTATGAAGAGAAAATTCGAATGCAATCCATGCCGGCATAATTGCAACTGTCAATTAAAGGTTTAGATTTGTATTTGCGATGTGATCAACGGTAAAGAGGAAGCGATGACACTTTACAAATTTTGTTTTTAGCTAAAATATTTTTTTATCCCAATTGAATTTATTTAGACTTTTTTCAAGCCAGAATATATCCTTTTCATTAAATTAATCAGCAACACATTATGTCAAAAAAATTGACTTTGCTCTAAAGTAACAAATGTCCTTGTTGTGATTTATTTTACAATATAAATCGAATCGAGTGAAACATTCTAAAGGATTTTTGGAAACCTTTTAGAAGTCCCTTTAAATAATAGTAAATGCGAACATATGATGTTAAGGTGAGTATATATTAAGATCGAAATATTATTGATCCAGTCCCTCTTTTTCAATGTTTTAGTGAATATGGCCATTAAACTTGCTACGGTAGTTTAATAATTGTGTTTATGTTAATCATTAAACAATTTAAAGCAGGAAATAATCATACTTAAATTGATCGCAAATAACATTTTTTTTGTAAAATTGAAGTGATAAACGATTTGATGGTAAGTGGCTAAAGAATACTACAAATGCGTTGTCATCTCTTAGGAATAAGATGTTTGCCTCACAGCCTGTAATTATACTGGGTGTCTATACTATTCAGGCCGGAATAGAGCGGTGCACTGCCACTTGGCAGCAGAAATAGGTTAAAGGGTGATACCTACTCAAAAGGGCTTCTAGGTATAATGGTGTCCTACTACCTGGAAAAATCGATACACAGTCTAAAAATGTATTACAATAACTTTTATCAGCCGGTTATTTATTACTGGAATAGGACTTTACAATAACGCACTGAATAACATTAGAAAACTTTTTGGAAGGTCTATGTTACCCATAATCACACCATAGACAAGATGGAGTAAACGCAGTATTAATGCTCTCACCCTGATGATGCTGCTATCCGTCACTGGTCTGTGGGAATTGAGCTCGGCATGTTGAGATTTTCCCAGCATTTTTTCTGCTTTTTTCTTACCTCATACAGCTGAGTGTACCAAATGTACTCGTAGGTCACGGTATTTGAAATACAGTTTTATACGTGGTAGGAGAACCACGGGACGATATGGGGTAGTGAATATTTACACACTTATACACCGCCACTACACGGTAAAGTGGAAGGACTGTGCTCTTATAGAGTGCCAGCGTAAAATAGCAGCTTGATTCTGCTGTGTTTTGTATGCTGAGTGTAGAGTACCGGAGAGCCTTTACTGGAAACGGGACATTCCATCTTAGCCTTTAGGCGTGACATCACATCATCGCATTTTGACCCTTAATCGAGGATATAATATTGACTGTTAATAGAAGTTTAAAGGCTACAGAAACAGAAACTTTTTTATTCAATATAGATTATAAATAATACTTATTGAAAGTCACTCTTTTGTTTAATTACCACTGGTTCGAAAAAAAACCTGTCCTGGGAAGAACCAGCAAGAAACCCAGCGGGACTTTTTTTTTTAAATAACAGCTTACAATCATGTATGTTACACAATTAACCACACAAAACAAATTAGAAATAGCTTGGTAGCGAACACCTCATTCCCAGAGGTTATCATCATCCATAAATTCCTTAATATTATAATAAACCTTTTTATACAAACTATGTTTAATAAAGCTTTTGAATTTTGAGCAGGTTGAATTTTGTATATTTTCTGGAATTTTGTTGTAAAAGCGTATACATCGCCCCAAGAATGAATTACTGACTCGGTGGAGTCAGTGACTGGTACTACTAGCTTGTGTTTGTTCCTAGTATTTACAGAATGAATATCACTTATTTTGTATAACTACTTTTATTTTTTGTGTACGTACATTACATTTTCATAAATGTATTGAGAGGCCAAAGTTAATATATTAATATCCTTAAATTTTTGTCTGAGCGACTCTTTAGGTTTTAAATCATAGATTGCTCTTATGGCCCTCTTCTGTAAAACAAATATAATTTCAGTGTCAGTTGCGTGTCCCCATAGCAAAATACCATACGACATTATGCTATGGAAATAGCTAAAGTAAACAAGTCTAGCTGTTTCCACACTGGCAAGATTTCTAATCTTTTTTACAGCATATGCTGCAGAACTAAGTTTTTTTAACTTTGATATATGGGGGCTCCATTGAAGCTTCGCGTCTAGTGTTATTCCAAGAAAAATGGTGGTATCGACAAGACTCTGTTCCTCCCCATTTAAGATTACATTAGTATTTAATTGTCTGACATTTGGAGTCATGAACTTCATACATTTCGTTTTAGTGCTATTTAAATGCAAGTTATTAACATTAAACCAATTTACTAATTTAGATATAGCATTGTTTACTTCGTCATATTTTAATAATTGTTGTTTTAATTTGAAAATTAATGAAGTGTCTTCAGCAAATAATACTATATTATGGTTATCCCCTACTATGTAAGGTAAGTCATTAATATATACAAGAAACAGAAAGAGGCCGAGAATTGAGCCTTGAGGCACGCCCATTTGTACTATCGACCTGGAAGAGCTCATACTATTAATGACAACTTTTTGAGTTATGTTACTTAAATATGAAACAATTAATTTAAGAGCATTACTTCTTACACCGTAGTGTTGTAGTTTCCTGATTAATGTTTCATGGTGAACACAATCGAAGGCTTTGGATAGGTCACAGAATATACCCAAAGCATCCTGTGAATTCTCCCATGCTGTGAAAATATATTTAATCAGCTCAACACCAGCATCAGTTGTCGAGCGACCCCTTGTGAAACCGAATTGATTTTTATGAAGTAAATCATTAATATTAAAAAAAATTAACATTTGATCAAGAATAATTTTTTCAAAAATTTTACTTAGTGTTGGCAGTACAGAAATGGGTCTAAAATTGGCGGGGTCTAATGTACTACCAGATTTAAATAAAGGTATTACTTTACTATGCTTCATCAAATCAGGAAACACACCATATTCGATACTAGTATTAAAAATAATACCTAGTTGAGGCGCGATTATATCGATTATAGACGCAATAACTTTAACGGAAATGCCCCACAGATCCGCAGTTTTCTTAATATCAATAGTTTTAAAATATTTTACAATATCTTTTGATGATATTTTATAAATGTAAAATTCTTTGTACGCATTTACATTTTGTTTAAGCAATGATTCGGCGACGGCAGGAGAAAATTCAGTGACATAGTGGTTAAGATCGGAATATCCGTAAAATACTTCTCAAAAACCATTGCAACATCCTAATCTGATTCCGTTAATTTGTTGTTAAAACTCAACCGGTAGTTTGAATTGCGAGAGTTGACCTTACCAGTTTCACTATTAATTATACTCCACGTCATTTTAATTTTATTAGAAGCCGTCTTAATTTTGTTGCTCAAATGCAAAGACTTGGCTTTGGAGCACACTCCTTTAAATATTTTTGAATATTTTTCAACATATTCCCTAAATTCGACGCTAGGATTATATGACCTTTCATGGTAAAGTTCATATAACCTTTGTCTGCTCTTATGGACTCCTACTGTCGCCCATTCATTGAAAGCCTTCCGACTGTTCAAGGAGAACGTTTTATAAGTAAAAATATTTTCAAATTCATTGCAAATAAGTTAAAACACTGTTCCATACAAAAAATTAGGATCATTTTGTTATGAAAGTGATGGAAGTTTCTTCACTATTTTACTTCTAAACTTCTCCAAGCGACGTGCATTTACAGGAACAAACACAATTTTCTCATCTACTTGCTTTTTGTGAACATAAGGTAACGAAACTAACTGTCCACAGTGATCAGAACTCAATTTTTTAATTATACATTTATGCAACGGCTTAACATTTGTAAAAAAGTTATCTATATATGTTGCACTACATTCAGTAATACGCGTTGGCTCTAAAAATAAATTAAAAAGACCATGTGATTTAAACAATGATCTAAATTTAATATTGGTGGAGGAAGCTTCTAGGAGATTGATATTAAAGTCTCCCCATATTACAACAGATTTATTCTGTTTATTAAGCTTAACAAAAACTTCCTCCATAATTTTTTCAAAAGTATTGTATATAGAACATGGGGGTCTGTAGATGCTCACAACAATGAGGTGCTCAAACTCAACACATGCCATTTCTACAGTTCGTTCAACAGAGAGGCTCACAATATCTTTACGTTCCTTACATGATAATAATTTACTAGCTAATATTAACGAGTCACCTCTTAAAACCGTTTCTCTATTGAACGAACTGACCACCTGGTGATTACTGAAATTAAACATTATGTTATAAGCTTTTAACCAATGTTCAGTAATACATAAAATATGAATATTGTTGCTATTTAAGAACAATTCAATTTCTAGCTCTTTGCCTGTCATGCCTTGTATATTCTGATGCACCAGGTGTAAACAATTTTTATTATCACTCTGTGGAGTCATACAATGAAGGTTTTGTAAGCTACATTCTAAATTATTTAAATTATTATAACTGCTAGAGATTACCTCTATTGTCTCATTTTCTAATTTAAATTACTTGGAACTGATTCCAAATTACATATTAAGTCATTACTCTGCTCAAAAGAAGCAGATGTCGGTGTAGCCAAGTCCTTGGCTGAGTTAATATATAAACAATAAGATAGCACACTTGCTATCTGTCTTAAATTATATTTGGATAGGTAATACCTATCTCTAGTCAAAAATTTCTTAATTAAATTATTTATGTCTATTAAATTAATTATATTATTATAATTATAACAATTAGATGTCTAGTTTATATTGTTATTAAATGAAAAGTTATTCATTAATAAATAAACTGTACTGTATCCACTTACCATCATGTGGTCTGTGTCGTTTGTAACTCTATTTTTTTTTGTAATTTTGTATACTTCCTAAATAAACACTTCGTATGAAATATTTATTTGTTTAATTGTTACAAAATGTTTCTTTAAAATTTAAAGGCTTGGTAGTGCATAGGCTTAAAAGTTTGACAGCGTGCCGAGGGTCACAGGTTTGATTCAATTTTTGACAGAATATTAATCACAAGAACCAATTTTAACGGAGACCAGCTTTCTCCGAAGGACATGATTATAGTGCACCAGTGTGTGCGCAAGCACAGGTGCACTCTCTGTTCACTCAATCTCATATTCCGATGGAAGACAACCAAAAATAAGGCGCAGGACCAACGGCTTTACGTGGCAGACCCCGGTTACGGTCAAAAATCAATTATTAGGCACTTCTGTCTAGAAATTCTCAGCAGCCCAAAGTCAGGAAATTGGCGGTGTTTCGGTCCCGTGCCTCTGAAAGCACGTAAAGCTGTTGGTTCATCGCCCAACTTCTCTCCAGTTATGTCGGATTGTCGACCCATCATACTATGAGAGTTAAGGGAAAAGAGAGTGCACCTGAGCATTCTCACATTTGCACAATATTATAATATAATAATAGTAGAATGCCATTCGCAAATTAAAATGTAAGGCTTTGATTGCATTAGCAACTATGCCGATCTGTGTCGATTTTTAGAATATCTAAAAAAATATCTAAAATCACAGTTTTAAACTAAGATATCTTTAACAAAAAGTCTAGTAGGAATAGGCGAACTAAAATAAAAAAAACATGTGTGCAGTTCACACGTGGTAGAACTCAAACTCAAACATTTTATTGCGTTCATGTGGTTACATAAATAGTTATTATGTTGGATATAATAGAGCCAAACAAGAGCCTGATAGGGCATAGCATCATCATATATGGAATGGAATTATTTATTCCATCATCTGTGGTGCCTATCGGAGGCAGAACTCTGCCATGGTTTGGTCACTCCTGTAAAATTGCATCACGCTATAAGCAGGAGTGCTACCGGGCCTGAGCTGACGCATCAACGTCCCGGGATGTAAACACTAGCGCTCTTAAAAAGAAGTATAATTCCGCCTCCAGGTCCTTCAAAAGCGTCATTGCCAAGGCAAAGTCAGAGCACATCGACAGAATTGGCGAGAAACTATTTCACCTCCCTTCAGTAACACGAAAATTCTGGTCTCTCGCCAAGGCTGTCCAAGGGAATTTCTGTCAGCCATCTCTGCCATCTCTGCACAGGTTTGACGACTCACTGGCCCATGACGCAAAGCAGAAGGCCGATCTGCTAGGCTCTCTTTTTGCTTCCAACTCGACTCTCGATGACGGGGGAACACACCGCCAACCATCCCGCGGTGTGAGTGCTCCATGCAGGAAGTGCTGTTTCCACAGCGCTCGGTGCGTAAAGCACTCCTCTCCCTGGACGTCAACAAGTCGAGTGGGCCTGATGGAGTCCCACCTATTGTGCTGAAGACGTATGCTCCGGAGTTGGCACCGGTTTTACCGCGTCTTTTCCGGTACTCCTACTCCCTAGGTGTAGTCCCGAACTCATGGAAGACAGCTTTGGTACACCCGATCCCTAAAAAAGGCGACCGCTCAGATCCGTCCAACTACAGGCCTATCGCTATCACCTTCTTGTTCTCCAAAGTAATGGAAACTATTATTAACTGTCAGCTCATGCGGTACCTTGAGGATAACCAGCTGATTAGTGACCGCCAGTACGGTTTCCGTCGAGGTCGCTCAGCTGGTGATCTTCTAGGTTACCTAAGTCATAGATGGGCGGAGGCAGTAGAGTCCAAGGGGGAGGCGTTTGCCGTTAGTTTGGACATAGCGAAAGCCTTCTATCAGGTTTGGCACAAAGCGCTTCTTTCGAAGCTCCCTTCCATTGGGCTTCCCGAGAAATTGTGCAATTGGATCACCAGTTTTTTTGCATATCGGAGCATCAAGGTCGTAGTAGACGGTGCATGCTCCGATTACAAGCCCATTAACGCTGGTGTTCCACAAGGCTGCGTGCTATCACCAACGCTGTTTCTTCTGCATATCAATGATATGTTGAAAACCGGTAACATTCATTGCTATGCAAATGACAGCACTGGTGATGCTTTATATACCAGCCGTGCCAATATTTCTCGGGAAAACGTCGCCGAGTACCGGAACAAACTTGTGTCTGAATTTGAGACTTTGTTGAACAAAGTCTCAGACTAAGGGCGACTAAATATAGTCTAGTTAAATCCCCAGAAGACACAAGTTTGCGCGTTTACCGCTAAAGAGAACCCCTTTGTCGTATCTCCTCAGTTTCAAGGCACTCCCCTTGTTGCCTCAGCCAGTATCGGAATCCTCGGTGTCGGCATATCGAGTGATGTGCAGTCTCGTGGTCACTTGGAAGAGAAGGCCAAATTGGCCTCTAAAAAGCTTGGCGTGCTCAGAAGAGCGGGACAGTATTTTATACCGGCACACCGCTTGCAACTTTACAAGGCGCAGGTTCGGCCCCACATGGAATACTGTTCCCATCTCTGGGCAGGGGCTCCCCACTGCCAACTCCTTCCACTTGACCACATCATATACCATCCATACCATCTGGATGATTGGCGGTCCACCACTGTGCGATTTAAAAGAAGTTTTCTTCCTCGCACAACTTCCTTGTGGAATCGATTACCACCACCGATTTTTCCGGACCGATACGACTTAGGAACCTTCAAGAAAAGAGCCTACTCCTTTTTAAAAGGCCGGCAACGCATCTGCAATTCCCCTGGTGTTGCAGTTGTTCATGGGCGACGGTAGTCACTTACCATCAGGTGAGCCGCATGCTCGTTTGCCTCCTCTCCTATAAAAAAAAATATATCAATTTAATTTAATTGATTTGGAAAGCTGAATTAGATATTTTATTTACTTAAGCTAAACATTACTTTTAGATTTAATAAACATTTGCAATATTTTGTTAATACAATGATAATAAAACGTATATATATATTCAATTAAACAATTATTATTTTTCACCGAAAAACTCTGACAACCAATAGAAACTTTTTCAATTAAATATTTTTAAGCTCTCTTTGAAATTTATTTAATGATTCATCTTTTTGTAGACATTTAGGGATTTTATTATAAATTTTTACACACATACCATAGGGTCCTGATTTGACTGTTTGTAATTTTGTGATAGGTGGAGCTAATTTATTATTATGACGTAAAAAGTGAGGCCTATAGTATATTGAAAAAGTTGAAGTTGAAGTTGAAAAACTTGAAGTAGAAGTTGAAACCTTCAAATGAAATGAAATTTAAATGAAAATATTTCAAGGCAAATCATTTATTTACTATGATCATTTTCAAGCACAAGTGCGGCATAAAATAAAACATAAAAGTTTAATTTTATTACAAATAAATGTTACAATCCTTATTTTTGGATTAAATTTTAAGGTAGTAAATCAAAAAAATATTTTCTTTCGAGTAAAATTGTTTTGTAATAGCGCCATCTACTTCATTCTATAGGTTTTTTTGACAAACGAGTACACAGTCCACCTGATGGTAAGAGGTTGCTGTGACCCATAGACATCTACATCTATCCTCAATAAAAAATCTAAATGCAGATGCGTTGTCACCTGTGAGGACTAAGATGAAATGCCTCTTTTCCAGTGAAAAGGGTCTCCGGGTCTCTACACTCACCATACGAAACACTAGGCTGCTATTTTACGCTGGTATTCTGTGAGCGCAAGGTCCTTCCCCGGTCGAGCCGACCCATTCGTGCTACAACTATGCTTCTAATATAGCTGCAGCATGGTTCTACCACGTATAAAAGGTAAAGTCATTTTATCGAAAAAAATTGATTGACTCAAGTTGGTACGTATACAAGTTGTAAAATTAAAACTTTTTACAACTAACTTCAATATAAATAAAATGAGTAGATCATCAATGTGGTCGAATTCAATTAAACATGAATTATTAAGAATAACTCAAAAACTACTGGTCAGATCTTAAATAATATAAACTTAAATCATATGGGACCACGTGAGCAGCACCAGCTTTCAAATTAAAAAGTAAAATCAAAATCGGTTTAACTAGAAAAAAGTTCTGAGGTAACACACATAAAATATACAGTCGAATTGAGTACCTCTTCCTTTTTTTTTAAATAGACTCAAGATTGCCTGAAGTTATGAAATCGTGGATTCTAATAAAGGGATTTGTATATAAAGATAATTTTGTTTAATATGGTTAATTTTATTTATTTATTAAATTTGTAATTTTTTTATATACTTTATTTTAACAGTTATAATTTATATTAACCATCTTTAAAGCACCGCACAAAGAGGAGAAAGAGATAATAGGAAACACTGTATTTTAAAAATAAATACCAATTAAGTATTTTTAA
Source organism: Parnassius orleans (assembly GCA_029286625.1). Lineage (NCBI taxonomy): Eukaryota > Metazoa > Arthropoda > Insecta > Lepidoptera > Papilionidae > Parnassius > Parnassius orleans. The sequence goes on along the minus strand of JAGSMP010000312.1, from coordinate 413,423 downwards.
ACAAAAAAGGCAATAGTCGAATGGCGGATTCGAAACCACAACGTTTTTGAGTTCGCGGTCTACACTGTATTCTATCTCATTCTCTCGCAGGCTAAATCTTATATATGTATATGTTTGTCTCTTTTTTAGTGTCGCTTTTTCGTTTCATCTAGTTTCAAATCACAACGATTCTAAAAAAAATTCACTTCAAAAATGTAATGTATGAAATTTGGCATCAAATGTCAAATTTTCCTAAGTACTGTGGCGCCGAGGATAAGGGACATTTTCAGTTCGAAGGACTCTTTAGAACCCCAGTTCAAGCCTAAGGCTATTAATAAAGTTTTAAAATAATCAAATTAGTGAAGTTTTGTGTCCGTAAATAAAGGACGAAGCGTTAGCTCGTCTGCACCTTGGCGGAATCTCTCTCCGGAGCGTGGAAGACCTACGAGGTAACAAGGTAGGTGTGCAATTTATTTAACGAACGCCCTTTCTCTCAACCAGCATCACTTTACAGTTCAGGATCAAAGACCACAAGCTTTGTCATTAAATTTCTCAATCCATAACAAATATGTTGCGAAACTAAGAGCAGTTTCTGCCGGTAAACTATTTAACAGTTTAGCAGACTATGATAAACATAAAAACATAAACATTAAACACTCACGCCTGTCACACAGAAGGGTAGGCAAAGATTTCCATTTGGCAGACTTTAATCTGTAAAATATTCTCATATTTTGATGTAACTGTGAATAAATAAATAAATAAAAAGTTACTATAATGTGAGCTCGTTTTAACCCTTAATTCTTACTCTTTCTTCTCCTACTTTGGGTCTCTTAACCATCAAATTGAATCATACAAAAGTGGTAACACTGCAGTATGATGAAAAGTGATATTCTTAAATATTATAATAATAGTATATATTATAATAATAAGTCTTTAACCAGACAGACTCCCGGACAGACAAGTATTATTGATTTTGAAACTGAATCGAGTGGAACACACTGCTGGTCGTATGAGAAATGCCTCAGCCGGTATCGGAATCCTCGGTGTCGGCATATCGAGTGATGTGCAGTCTCGTGGTCACTTGGAAGAGAAGGCCAAATTGGCCTCTAAAAAGCTTGGCGTGCTCAGCAGAGCGGGACAGTATTTTATGCCGGCACACCGCTTGCAACTTTACAAGGTGCAGGTTCGGCCCCACATGGAATAACACTATTTTACGCTGGTATTCTGTGAGCGCAAGGTCCTTCCCCGGTCGAGCCGACCCATTCGTGCTACAACTATGCTTCTAATATAGCTGCAGCATGGTTCTACCACGTATAAAAGGTAAAGTCATTTTATCGAAAAAAATTGATTGACTCAAGTTGGTACGTATACAAGTTGTAAAATTAAAACTTTTTACAACTAACTTCAATATAAATAAAATGAGTAGATCATCAATGTGGTCGAATTCAATTAAACATGAATTATTAAGAATAACTCAAAAACTACTGGTCAGATCTTAAATAATATAAACTTAAATCATATGGGACCACGTGAGCAGCACCAGCTTTCAAATTAAAAAGTAAAATCAAAATCGGTTTAACTAGAAAAAAGTTCTGAGGTAACACACATAAAATATACAGTCGAATTGAGTACCTCTTCCTTTTTTTTTAAATAGACTCAAGATTGCCTGAAGTTATGAAATCGTGGATTCTAATAAAGGGATTTGTATATAAAGATAATTTTATTTAATATGGTTAATTTTATTTATTTATTAAATTTGTAATTTTTTTATATACTTTATTTTAACAGTTATAATTTATATTAACCATCTTTAAAGCACCGCACAAAGAGGAGAAAGAGATAATAGGAAACACTGTATTTTAAAAATAAATACCAGTTAAGTATTTTTAAACAAAAAAGACAATAGTCGAATGGCGGATTCGAAACCACAACGTTTTTGAGTTCGCGGTCTACACTGTATTCTATCTCATTCTCTCGCAGGCTAAATCTTATATATGTATATGTTTGTCTCTTTTAGTGTCGCTTTTTCGTTTCATCTAGTTTCAAATCACAACGATTCTAAAAAAATTTCACTTCAAAAATATAATGTATGAAATTTGGCATCAAATGTCAAATTTTCCTAAGTACTGTGGCGCCGAGGATAAGGTAAATTTTCAGTTCGATGGACTCTTTTAAACCCCAGATTAAGCCTAAGGCTATTGATAAAGCTTTAAAATAATCAAATTAGTGAAGTTTTGTGTCCGTAAATAAAGGACGAAGCGTTAGCTCGTCTGCACCTTGGCGAAATCTCTCTCCGGAGCGTGGAAGACCTACGAGGTAACAAGGAAGGTGTGCAATTTATTTAACGAATGCCCTTTCTCTCAACCAGCATCCCTTTACAGTTCAGGATCAAAGACCACAAGCTTTGTCATTAAATTTCTCAATCCATAACAAATATGTTGCGAAACTAAGAGCAGTTTCTGCCGGTAAACTATTTAACAGTTTAGCAGACTATGATAAACATAAAAACATAAACATTAAACACTCACGCCTGTCACACAGAGGGGTAGGCAAAGACTCCCATTTGGCAGACTTTAATCTCTCATATATTCTCATATTTTGATGTAACTGTGAATAAATAAATAAATAAAAAGTTACTATAATGTGAGCTCGTTTTAACCCTTAATTCTTACTCTTTCTTCTCCTCCTTTGGGTATCTTAACCATCAAATTGAATCATACAAAAGTGGTAACACTGCTGTATGATGAAAAGTGATATTCTTAAATATTATAATAATAGTATATATTATAATAATAAGTCTTTAACCAGACAGACTCCCGGACAGACAAGTATTATTGATTTTGAAACTGAATCGAGTGGAACACACTGCTGGTCGTATGAGAAATCTCAAATTCATTCATCATGTGATGGAAAAGATAACCCTTTCCAGCTCGAAATTCGTATGCGGGATAAAAATCGGTAGCAAACATACATAGCAGAAGAACAACATTAATTGACATTGCCTAGCGGACTAGTAAGATTCATATAGCCTGAAGAACCGACAAACGATGGGAAAGAAAGGCTCTCGAGGTGACCCCCCCGCCCCATTAGATAAAAGTTACAGCCTTGGCACAGGCCTCCTCTCATTCTGAGAAGGTTTTAGGGCTAGGAAAAGTCCGCTGCGCTGCCACAATGCGTGTAGGTAGACCTTTGTGGTAATCTATGGGGGAGGCCTACATCCTGCAGTGGACTTGTGATTTATTTATTTATTTATTTCATAGACAGTAGGAAGTATAACAATTAATAAAGTGTAAACATAAACTCTTTTGAGTTTTACCGTACACCCACGCCGTCGATATACAATAATAAAGATTAAAACTATTTATAACAATATTTGCTACACACTTCATATATACATATTTAAGAAACAATCATAAGACAGCCACACATTTTATAAACACCATGCGGGTATATCATAAAATAAAGTTATGTAAAAACCTTTTGTGGACGTTCCTATGCAGCACTGTCTTCATTAATTGATACTTTTTTATTCTACAGGTGATATAAAGTGTGGTTTGTGATTATTATTATATAGTGTTGTTAGTTTATTATTTATTACATATGTTTATGTTTTGTATGTGGATAATTTTGTTTTCATATTATAAATAATAATATTTTAGTGTTTATATTATGTATATGAATACGTGAATTTATTAATTGCTATTATGTAGATAGATATAATTATGTTCAAATGTATTAGTTAATGTGTATTATTGTGTAAATAATGCTTAAAAATTCTGATGTATGTTATGTGTATTTTTTGTTTATTATTTGTAGAAAATATTGTTTCAAGATGTTTTTTAGATTTTCATATGTTGTATTTTCTCTAATAGCATTAGGTATAACGTTAATTAGGTAAGGTATTATGTAATTTAATCGTCTTTTACCATACAGGTTATTATAAGAAGGTAGTTGTAGTCTAAGGTTATCTTGTCTACGGATTGAATAATTTTTGTGTAGTTTTGTAGATTTTCAGTAAAATAATATTGTGATAAAAGAGTAAGTTCTACTTTTTCATGAATTGGTAAAATTTTACAAATTCTGTAGTGATAGTTATAGTGACAGTCAGGGTTAAATACTAAGCTGAAGTTGTACCATTACCTTCAGGTGAGCTGTTGATTAGTTTGTTGTCGTTGAAGACTTAAAAAAAATCAGTCTTGTATTTTAATTTTGATGTTATTAAAATTATCTCTATACGACATTTTGATGTTAGTTTACCATTGAAAATGATGTTGAATATAACAATTATTATATTACGACTTTAAAATGCTTTTCAAATGGATGAAAATATATTGCCTCATTCTATGATTTTAATAATTTAAAAGCGCTGGGAAATACACACATGCATAATTTAACACGCAAACGAAATCCATTGCATGTTAAAAGAGGCATAAAATATGTGCCAAGAGTAACATAATGTGTCCTGTTCTACGCTTTACCCGCGCGTATTTCAGATATGAAATTTAGTTGATTTTAAGCGGAGAGTTTAAATTGTCTTTGTATGATTAAATTCCTATTTTGTTGGATAGTTGGTTTAGAGAACTTCATGATCCACAGCCAATATTGAACTTTTCAAGAATATGCCAGCTGGCACATGAGGAAATGAGGTCTTTCTGGCCTTTTCCAGTCGTCGTTTGTTTCGTCACCCACTTGATAAAATGTGGGGATAGGTGTTTTATGCCGCAATCCACAAGGCCATATATTAAATGAAGGAAGTTTCACAAAAATGTTTTTCACGAAAGGAAAGAACTTGTTGCGGTGATAGGTAGGTTCCTAAATCCATTTGTTTGAGGAAACAGCCATTTGATTTGCTTTTAAAATTGCTACCACATAAAAGGCAAATATTCATGTACCCATATACTTTTATGTTATGAGTAGTATAAGTAAGTACTTTCTTGCAATTTCATACTAAATAATAATTCTCATCAATATTGATGAGAATTATTATTAGAAATATATTTTATACAATATTGATGAGAATTATTTTTATATACTTATTGCAATCTATACTAAATAACGTTTACAATATTCATTACCTTTTTTTTAGGTGGATTGCTTAGAATAAATGTGTATGCCTTGCAGGCTGCAAGCTTGCAGAGCTGTCCAAGGCAGAAACAAAATGATAACAGAAATATGAGAATACAGGCTATGGATATTGAAGACAACAGTCTTATCTCATATCTCTTATCCTTGCAAAATGTCCTTCTGATTCATAACAAAATCACAAATAGACATGTTATCATCAAGTTATTTTGGTGTGATTGTTGTTTGGGATTTATATAGATCCCACAATGTTCTTGTTTCTCTGTGCTGCTTTTAAGATTTTTTTTTAAAATGATGTACTTTCTGACTCGGGGCTGCTTCTGATTTTAGAATAAGAAAAAAAAAGAAGCCTCTTGCATCAGCTTCTCCCGACTCCGTATTCTAAACCATGATATTATCAGCAACAGCGTTAACAACCAATAGACCAATGAGGCATTCAAGGCATACAAAGCGTATAGAAGGATTAAAGGCCTGACTCCAGAATGAGAAATTATATAATTCATTTTAGTTCTTTGAAGTAAGCTTTTACTTTTTAATAAGGCTTAACTTTTTACCCTTTTGAGTAGACTAAGTAATAACAGAAGTTCAAGATAGCAACTTGAATGTCGTTTTAGAAGTTACTTTAAAGCGTCTATAGGTAATATTATAAATGGACATATTATTCCTTACATCATCTTGGCTTTAATCATATTTCTTTAGTTACGGTAATGTTGTTTGGGATCTATATTCACTAATCAAATAATACATATAAAAAAGAATTAAAAATGAATAAATAATTCGTTAAAATATAAAAATGGTAATGGTGTTTGGGATCTATATTCACTAATCAATCAATACAAAAATGTCAATCAATCAATGTAAAAATGCATGATACAAAAAGTGAGGTTAACATAAAATTAATACTAAAATTACACCCACGTGTTGAATCTTACAAAAAAATATAATCACTCTCCCTTTCACTATTAATTCACTTGAATTCAAATAAGTCTTTCTATTTTATCACTTTATTATAAGAAAAAAAAAATTTAAAGTCACTACTACTGAATTTTGGTAAGATGGTAAGAATCATGGCCAATCATGGCTCGCGTGTAATGGTGTGCGGAATCGATTATCAAAAATCGATGGATCGATTATCAAGATGATCGTTTTCAATCGATTATCATTTAGATAATCGATTAAAATCGATTATTACGGAAAACCATATAAGTTACGGTAAACTTACTTATAAAGGGAATCCCCGTTACTTAGTAATGTGTAGGTACTACGCAGTAAAGTGCTCTATTATAGGGGAAATCCCGAATAATGTTTTTGGCATTGTTTTACTGTTTTATTTAGTTAGGTTCATAAGTACATGAGACGTACACGATCTCAGACATATACAAACCTGAATCTGTACAAATTACATTTAAAATATTAGTGTATCCCGTTCCGTTCAGAGAATTTTCTAAAGCAGCTTGACAAATTTAAGGAGTTAAGCAAGGCTTAGATAAGCCAGTTTTTGATAAGCTTTTTATTGGCCTCATATAAACTGTTTTTCAACACAAGCTAGCGCTGGCTACCAGCACTGGCGGGAATAGAGCGCCTGCTTATTTTTTAAGCAAGTGACCTCCGCCCGCGTGCCCCGCACCCCCCGCGTCAACGTGAGAACGCGTGTAGACACATCGCGCCAGCCGCTGGCGCTTATTCGTATATTGTTGACGCGTTTTGTTTTTGTAAGATTTTCCGCGATGGCAAGGATATTGAATGAGAATGAAACATTAAAATTTGTTCAGCTGTACTGTATTGTAATTTATAACTCGTCATAGTTTTCAGTCCTAACTCACAATGCCAATCTGTACTCGGAAGGATCTTCTAATCTTAGTTGTTCTAGCAACAAAGCGGAAGCTCCAGAGTTACGACTTCCGCTTAGCCATTTTCTCATCCAAAGTATTTTATTATTTACGATTTCTTCCTCTAATATATTGATCAACTTTTCTCTTAATAGTGCAGAGATGTTTTTTATACATTTCTTTTTTAACCGCCGCCGCATTTGTCCCGAATTCATTTTTTAAAACACAAAACGTGTGCACACCACCAGAATAATCCAGGATTGAAATGAATCCATTTGGCCTCATCTAAAGAACACAGGCCAGGCCAGCGCAGGCTTGTCTGAGGACTGGCGCCAGCGTTACCGGCTTCTTCTAAATCTTACTTAACCGCATGCTGCAAAATCTTTTATTGTACATAATTTATTGACACTGATTGGAAATTGACAACTGCTTGATGTTAAATGTAAATAATATTTTTTTTAATAAATAAATGTTATAATTCTGTTATTATTGTTTCATTTTTATAATCTGTAGATAAGACAATTTTCAACTATTTTAATTTCGAACTAATAATCGAACAAAGTCGATTAATAATCGATAGCCTTAGTTCGCATTATCGATTAATCGATAAGATAAGTAATCGAATCGGCACACCATTGACGCGTGACGGTCGAGCGTAACAGAAAAGTGTGACAATTTTTTTTCTTCCATACGTCGAAAAAGAAGTTTCACTTCAAAAATTATATATGATTCCGGTGACAATTAATTGAGTTTGCGCTGTGGCTTAGCAATGAGTTGACAATTAATTGAGTTTGCGCTGTGGCTAAGGGCCGCGGGTTCGAATCCCGCACGGAACAAGTATTTTTATGGCATACAACTAATCGTTCTGGATGTTTCTCCTTGTGAAATCTATGTATGTAAACAGCCTCCACGATACAGGAGAAAAACCTAGTGTGGAGGTAACGTTTTTAAAATTTTTAAGATTTTTAAACCTTATATTTACTCTTAATCTTGTTTCACAAAATAAACATACATCAATCACGTCTTTTGATGGATAAATTTAACTTCTTTTATCTTTATAAAGATATAAATAAATATATTAACGATTTTACATCATTATGCTAAGAATGCAAAACTGCGATACAATCTCCACACTTAAGTTTGTTTTGCAAAACTTTTCCTCTCTGTCCACCTCCAAAATACTGCAAAACAATTTTTTTTCGTATGCGCATGGAAAAAAATCACTTAATGCTAATATTCTTTGAAGTGGCAGAGAAATTGTATTATATAAATATAATTTATACTATGTTGAATTATTTTAGATCCTATACTTTCTTTTGAGTATATAGGTCCATTTTTTAACTTTTTTCTTTGTCTATTATTCTTCTCTTTTATTAAGATATTGTTTTAAACAGTTCCCTCTTTTTTGGTATCACTTCAAGACCACTGATTAATGTAATATAAGCAGATAAACTACGTACAGGTTCAATATCTCTGTACTGATTGATATGTAGATGATCTACGTGGAAGATAAAGGTCAACCTGGAATTCAAACAAATTAAATAGACAAGGCAGACTTATTTCACATAACTTATGTAATGCAAGGGCAATCTTACATTTAATCTAGTTTAACAATAATATATAGAAAAATAATTCAACTTCTATACAATAATTTTATCTACATGTATGCAGTAAGAAATTAAGAATATAATTTTATTGTTATGAATGTAATTCAAAATTTATGAACTATATATTTTGAAACAAACTTTTTCAGCAGAATAGGTTACAGCTTCCATTATTTATTTCACTATCTTTCAGAGAGGAATGTCAGATGATTTGAATTATCATACTCCCTTAGATAGGTCATCATCATCATCATTACAGCCCTTCACAAGTCCAAGGAATGCCACAAAGCACGGTCCTGAGCCACCTGCATTCATCGACGTCCTGCATGTCTTACCAGGTCGTCACTCCATCTAGTGGGGGGTCACCCTACACTTCGCCTACCGGTACAAGGCTGCCACTCAAGAACCTTTTTTCCCCATCGGTTGTCGGTTCTTCGAGCTATATGGCCGGCCCATTGCCACTTCAGCTTACTAATCCGTTGGTATATGTCGGTTATTCTGGTTCTACTGCGGATATCCTCATTTCTAAGTTATCACGCAGAGAAACTCCGAGCATAGCCCTCTCCATAGCTCGTTGAGCGACCTTGAGCGTCCTCATACGGCCAGCAGTGAAGGACAAAGTCTCAGATCCATAAGTCATCACTGGCAACACGCACTGGTTGTACAATCTAGTTTTCAGGTTTTGAGGTATACCTGACGAGAAGATGTGTCGTAATTTCCCGAACGCTGCCCAGCTGAGTTGAATCCGTCGATTGACCTCTCGGTCGAAGTTGGACTTACCCAGTCGGACTATTTGTCCCAGGTAAACATACTCGTCAACAACTTCGAGCTTAGTGCTCCCAACAACTACTGGCATAGGTGTGACATGGACATTAAACATGATCTTTGTTTTGTCCATGTTCATCTTAAGACCTATCCGTTGGGAGACACTATTGAGGTCATTGAGCATAGTGCTTAGGTCCTCCAGCGTTCTGCCATAAGGACTATATCGTCGGCAAATCGAAGGTGAGTGATGTACTCGCCATTGATGTAAATACCGTATCCTTTCCAGCTCAGTAGCTTGAAAACGTCTTCCAATGCAGCGGTGAAGAATTTCGGGGATATAACGTCACCCTGTCTTACACCTATCTGCAGTTGGATAGGTTTCGTACTCTGGTTTTGTACTCGGATAGCCATCGTAGCCCTACTGTACAAACACTTCAGCACTTTGATATACCGACAGTCAACTTGGCACCGCTGAAGGGACTGTAGCACCGCCCAAATTTCGACGGAATCAAAGGCTTTCTCATAATCCCCATACGCAAGGCAAAGTGGCAGATTGTACTCTTCTGTCTTCTGTACAATTTGCCGAAGGGTGTGTATGCGCTCCATGGTACTAAAGCCTCTTCGGAAACCGGCTTGTTCGGGAGGCTGGAAGTCGTCGAGTCTGCGTGCGAGACGATTCGTAATGACTCTCAAAAACAGCACGTAGACGCGGCTCAGAAGGAAAATCGATCTGTAGTTTTTCAAGAGAGCGTTGTCGCCTTTCTTGAAGAACAAGACCACTGCACTTTTACTCCACGCCTCCGGAGTAGTACCACCATGGAGGATGGAATTAAAGAGCTTCTGAAGGACTTCAAGTACCGGTTTTCCACCCGCTTTCAGAAGCTCCGCTGTAATTCCATCCTTACCTGGGGCCTTGCCGTTTTTAAGGTGCTGGAGAGGCATTCTAATCTCGCCCAGACTGACGTCAGGGATATCATCGGAATAGTGTCGGATAAGACTCGCTCTTGGATCGTTACTCACACTTTCGTATGGCTCCAACGATGACGTGTACAGCTGCCCATAGAACCTCTCAATCTCACTCAAAATTTCAGGTGTCCCGGAAACGATGCTGCCACACTCGGTCTTCAGCTTTGACAGTTGGCTCTTTCTGGAAGACAGATCTCTGGCAAAGACTTTGGAGCCTTAGTTCCGCTCGACCGCTTCTTCAATACAAGCTGTATTGTAGTTGCGTAAGTCCCGCCGCATGCATTTGGAGATCTCTCTATTCAGTTGCCTGTATGCTGTCAAATCTGTTGAAGACTGCAGCTTCATTTCCCGTTTAACAGCCATGAGATTAAGAGTGTGATCGGAGAGTTTTGTGCTCTTCTGCGGCGGCTCTTGCAGAACTTAGCTCCGACCACATGGACAGTTTTCACGAGCTTGTCATTCATATTGTCCACTTCATTGCAGTCTTCTAGGCACTGAAAACCGTTTTGTAACTCGAGCTGAAAGGTTTCGGGACTTTGGATTAGAGCGCGAGGGGGACGGAGCGTTGACTTCATTAGACGAGACCTCTCCAACTTAACGTTTAGATTCAGTGTGCCTCTAACCATTCGGTGATCGCTACCAGTTTTCACCCTCGCGGTCACTGAGACATCTCTGAACAGTTGTCGTCTGGTCGTAATAATGAAGTCAATCTCATTTTTTGTCGAACCGTCGGGGCTCGACCAGGTCCACTTCCTTTGAGGTCGCTTCTGGAGTTCAAACGAGTTCAAAAGAGTTCAAAGAGTTCATCATAAAGAGTCCCTCTTTCTTTATGAAGTCGGCCAGCTTCTGGCCCCTTGGGTTCCGTTACCCTATTCCAAATTGCCCTACCTTCAGCTCACCATTCTCTCTTGAGCCTAGCTTTGCATTGATGTCTCCCATTAACACCGTATAGTGGGTTTTGGAGGAATGCATGGCTTTAGAGATATCCTCATTTATTTCCTCCACCTCCTCATCTGGATGTGCCGAGGTTGGTGCGTAAACCTGTATGACCTTCAACGAATACCGTTTGGTGATTCTGAGTATAAGGTACGCAACCCTCTTCGACACATTCACAATCTTTACAACGTTGTTAATGAGAGACAAGTGGACGATAAATCCGACACCTCCTTGGGACAGATGGTCGTCCTCCCGGTGATAGAACAAGTTGCCGGATTCGAGGATTACCATGTCCTACCCCTCTCTTCGGATCTCGGATAATCCTATAATATGCCAGCGTAACTTTTCTATCTCTTCTTCCAGCTCCAGGATCTTCTCGTCAGTCCTTAGGGCGCGTGCGTTGTATGTTGCCAGGTCGAGTCGTCTTAGGTGACAACCGAACCTCCACCGGAGATTCTTAGCACCCCCTGCCCCGCCTTTACCATGGTCGCCACCGTAGCCAGGAATAGCGGGGCCACCGGGGACTGGGGGCCGTCTCTTCGTAACTCTCATCATGGGGGGATATTTGCCATAGTTGCCACGCTTGGCGAGCGGGTTGGTAACCGCAGTTTTTTTATTTTAATATTGCTGTTATCAGAAAGATGCTGCTGCCCATCTCCTGCCTGTTTCCCATTGTCGCCTCTTATGACACCCACTGGAAGACACGGGGTAATGGATATTCTTAACCGCCACTACACGGCTTAGATAGGTAAGTACATCAAAATGAGTTTTCATAAAATTGACAACTCAACATGAACATACTATCATTATTGTTTAATTTTACAAGTGTAACACATAGGTAATCTGAGTCATTCAAAAAGGCTATTTATTGCTTTTTCTTACCTATGCCGGTACGTTAGCAAATGGTTGAAACAGAACCACTTTGCAAATTTCTTCTTTTTTGACCAGAAAAGTAGTGTCGATGAAAGAGTGATTGCTACATATCATAGAAGATTCATGTGGTATTCAATTTTATCTATTTAACATCCGCAACCACTTTTCTTCAATCTCTGTATTTAAAGGGAATCTGCAAATAATATGTTGTTCGCTTTCAATAAATGGACAATTCACATAATATTATCATAACCATGTAAGCTTATGTTAATGGTCAGTGCAGTAGTTGTCCCTGTCATTATTGAATATTGGTTTCTGTGTCAATCTAAACCTAAGTTCTTCGTAACGTTTGTAAACACTAATTTTCAATAGAAATTCACATAAATAGATAATCTTATTGAATCAATAGCAACAACTTTATTTATAAGTACCTCAAATACCGAGCGTGAGTCTGACTTAATAGTAAATAATAGCTCTATGACGTTAAGGCCGGCTACATATGTACATACGGAATTCTGTTTTGGGATTCCGTTATGGAATTCCAAACGGGTCGGCTACATACATTCGGAATCCCGGTTCGCCCGCAAAATTTCGAACAGAAAACTACTTTACGTGTGTGATAGGTCCTTGATTTTATATGGATGTGCTGCGTTCGGAATCCCGAATCAGAATTCCAAAACGAAATTCCGAATGTATATGGCGGGCCTAATAGTACAAATATAACTTACTAGTTATCATTTCAGTGTGAAATAAGTAAAGTTATAAATGCCCTCATATTTCTCTATTTGTTATGCTGATTTATCTCAATACTAAATTAAATTAAATTTTCATTAAATTTTCTACAAAGTCGGAAAATTTGTGAACTACTATTAAGAAATAATATTCTTATAAAAGAATAATTTAACTTCTATACAACTGGGCCGTTATGTACCGGTAGCTAATATGTGTTTAGTCTCGCCATAGATAAATAATAATTTATAATGTAAACAAATAAATAAAAAGAATACATACTGACAGTTAACCTCAAATCTATAAACCCACTTTAAAAGTTTATATTTTATTATAGTATTTGAATAACTACCTTGAATATAGTTATCAATTCTCACGAAAACTTGAGAGACAATTACCAACTGAAGGTGTCGCTATTAGGTGTCGGTGTGTACGCGCATCGTAACAACTTTATGGTGTCGTTTTAGGTGTCGGTGTGCGCGCCCATCGTAAAAATTCACTCTCATAATTTTTCGCAAACGCGACAAAAGAAGTATAACTTCAAAAAGCTTACTGATCCGTGTATAATATTGAGGACAATGTTGAGTGGAAATAGCTCTTAGGCAAGTTCCCTGGTTACTAATTTTAATTTGTCATAACTAATATTTTAAAAATATGTATTGACCTTTGAGTCTAGTTATTCTATTACAAATTGTATTAAATTAAATTAATTATTGTTGTAATTTAAAATAGCTTAAAAAAGAGTTTTCTGCTGGTTCTCAGATAAGGTCTTGTTTTAGCGAACAGGTGTAGATTCTAACGATCATAAAATCTTTAAATAAACCTAAATTGTATACCAAGCTAATGTTAAAGACAGTAATTAAAAACCCGACTGCGTAAAACAGTTTACTGAAAAATAAGAATGGTTGCTAACCAACTTTAAATCTTTATAGATCCAAAGTGATCATTCAAAATGAAAAATATATTAAAAACCGAAAGATGATTTTTAAAGACTTATTTCATGATACCCCACTTGACAAAGTTCGTCGACTTTCATTTTTTTTCTGTCTCACAATATAGCATCTGTCTTCTAAATACTTTTATTCCTCAGAATTGCAGGCTCAAAAAGATTTTCTTCACCGCCGAGCACTTGTAATTAAGAATTTAAGTTATTTTTACTTATTTAAATTTCGGATGCCTTACAGCCCCTTTTTTCTTTAATATGGCCTTTGATATTGTGGTTACCATTACCGTTACCGTTACAGCCTATTAAAGTTCACTACTAAACATAGTCCCCCCATAGATTGTCTGAAAGGGGGGATATTTGCCATAGTTGCCACGCTTGGCAAACGGTTTGGCAACCGCAGTTTATTTTATTTTTAGTCGTTATTAGGAAGAAGATACTGGCCATCTGCTGATTTTTTTCCCTCTGTCATCACTTACGACACCCACGGGAGGATTTATGTCGTAGTAGATATTCTTACACCAGTACTACACGGCAAACCGCCGAGCACTTGCAATTAAAAATTTAACTTATTTTTACTTACTTGAAATTTGGGTGCTATATAGTGCATATATATTTTCTTTAATATGACTTTATATCTTCGATATTGTAGGTAGGTCACAATAATTCTGCCAATGTCCGGTTACAGCGACCCGTATTCGCGGGGGGACAGGTGTTTGACGTCCCGATGTCGTAATTAATCCGAGCTAGCTTGAGCTTTTGAATATTTATTTTTGGTCCGATCTACGCGGAATGTTAACTGATGTTAGCATATAGTATCTTGAAGTCTTGCAGAGTTATTTTTGCAGCGGTTGTGGTCAAATTCAGGTTGCTCGCGTACTTCGAAAATGACGTCGAGCGTTCAATCCCTAAGATAGAAGCAATTAAATTCCACAATACGCAAGCGACCTGGGTTCAGTCCCCACCGGCACGGCATTAATGAAATTGTTAATTGGTGTAGGAAAACATGATGAGAAAACTTGCATGTCTGAGGAATAACAATATTTCGAAGATTTGTGAAGTCCGCCAACACGCACTGGAGCAGCGTGTCAGGCTAATTGCACCATAACACTCTCAGAAATAATAGAAGGCAGTGACCAACAGTCGGAAGTATAAAGGCTGTAACCTTACCTTACTCTTAAAGCCTAACATGCTTATGAAGATAATTTACTAAATCACCTACGGTTTTAGGATTCGCAAAACTAACTTTAAATTTCGGTAAAAATTTATTTGTATCTCATAAAATAGTTTTATATATAGTAATGAAAATAGATATTTGGATAAAAAAATGTAGGTACCAAATCCTGTATGACCAAACTGACCTCTGTGAGTTACTTCGCTACTAAGCCTACCTGAATGACGTAGGGCAGTTATGAATGTCCGTCCTTTTTGGCGCTTTTATAACTTGAATTTGAACAAAGGATTCATTTCGGCATACTTACACGTCTAAGTAACATGATTTTCAATGCTGAATTTTGTTTTGTGTATATGAGTTTAATAATTTTTTTATAGGAGAATTTTGTTAATAGGAGAAGGGCAAACGAGCATACGGCTCACCCGTGTTACATGACTGCCGCCGTCCATCAACAAGTGCAACACTAGGCGAATTGCAAGTGCGTTTCCGTCCTTTTAAAAATGAGTAGGCTCATTTTGAAGGTTCCTAAGTTCTATCGGTCCGGAATAATCTCTGGTGGCAGCCGGTTGCACAAAAAATCGTGGGAATTTCACAACAAATTTTTATTAAACATGTTTTATAATACTTTATAAAGACGTATATTAAAACTATAAAAAATTATAGTAGTAGTCTAAATTATTTTGATTGATTGATTGAATTTTTGACTATGTAGTGGCCTCATAAGATTATCCACTACCTCATATCGTCCCGTATGTGTCGATAGACGTGATAGAGTGAAACAAACCAGGAAATGGGCAGCCACGTCTTCCTATTAAAACTAAGGCAAATATCCCCCTTATATGCCAATCTATGGGGAGGCCTACGTTTAACAGTGGACTTTAATAGGCTGTAATAAATTAATGAATAATCTAGATTATAAAATATTTACGGCCAATTTTGAAACTATTATATTGCAAAAATATGTCGGAGTCGATGGGATTTTTTTCTACTTATAGTAAGTAGAAATAAATCCCATATTCTCTACGTACTACGTATGGGAGATCACCAGTAATAAAAATCCTAAAAGCCTCCTGAAGATGCTTTTATCTTTATCTTCATTAAGATAAACGTTACGCCCACTAGGATTTTCTAGAGTTTTGTTGACGCGTTTTGTATACATAAATCATGTATGGATAAACATCCAAACCCGACCTATTGTTGGTAAGCCGTACAAGTACTTGTTCTCTAGGGGTTTGAATTTGCAATTCTTAGTATATATGTTTCTCGCAAACGGTTTTAGCGATTTGTATGAAATTTTGTATTTAGATATCTGTTTACTTTCCAAAATTTAGATAGATAGCCCATATACCATAAAATATTTTAGCGAAAGTGTCATTCGTAGGGGTTATACTTCTAGTAACATATAGTATAAATGTCACGTTATAAAACTCAACAAGTACGTTAAGCGCCGCTTAACGTACTTATTTCTTAACACAGTTAAGAGAAGTTGCAGATGTTTCAAGAAGGAGAAAATATTCGAGGCGCGCACCTGCAGGTGTCGACGTGTATTTCTCATGGCACATGCGAGAACTTTACTTACTCTTCCTTAATATAGTTAGAAGTTATACTTAATATAATTAGAAATATAATTAGAAGTATATGGTATGTTAACGGTATTGATGTAAGTATTTTTTAATTTGAATTAAACCGGTAAAAAAATTATATTAATTAAAAACAACTCAGAACTTCAGGCATTTGATGGCTCCATGATGCTGTGGCTTACCTTGAGTTCGGGGTTGAGGGCCGCGTTTTTTTTACTCGCAAACAGGTTGAGCGCGGCGAGGACACGGGGAACAGGTGATTTGGTGCGTGCTTATGGAACGGCAAACAGTTTATGCTTTGCTAAACCAGTAATACAATATTATTTACTCGGTACAAAATATCAACACAGCACTTTAATCTGAAGTGTCAATCTTCAAGCAAGCATTTCAGCAAACGCATTTTTTTTAAATGCGTTTGCTGAAATGCTTGCTTGATATAGATTATTACTGGTAACTAATAAATATGGTTGATATACATTCAGTCAAAAAAGTATCGGGAATGGATGATTTGTTTATGGTTCCGAATTAAATTTTTTGTTTTTTTTTTGTTGATGATAGATTGGCACAACTGTTTTCCACTTTAATGCGGAGTTTGAGTTACATCTGTTATTTAGATGAAATACAGTGCTGTTTTAGTTATATCACATTTAGTGTGTATTGCGAATTTCGCAATGGACAAAAACATCGAACAAACAGTTTGTCTTAAATTTTGCATCACCAATGGAATTTCATGTTCGGAGTCACTGAAAATGTTATAGAAGGCTTATAGTGAATCGACTTTATCAAAAACACGTGCTTATGAGTGGTACAAAGCGTTCGAAAGCGGTTGAGATGGATGGAATATTTGCCTCGCTCTGGTAGGCCATTAACGTCTGCAACTGAAGTTAACATCGCAAAAGTGAAGGAAATAGTGACTGAAAATCCCCATTGAAATTTGAGAGAGATAGCTGCGCAACTTTCTGTATCTCACGAGTCGACCCGTATGATTTTAAATAATCACTTGGGTATGAATCATGTTGCCACTCGGCTAGTCCCAAAAGACTAGAATTTTCTCCAAAAACTCAATCGCATAAGAGTCGCTGAGGACATGCTAGAACGAGTCAGTCCCAACCCAACATTCATGAAAAGCATTGTTACTGGTGACAAGACGTGGGTTTACAAGTTTTACGTGCAAACTAGTCAACAAACTTCGGAGTGACGCCTTCCAACTGAACCGAAACCGAAAAAAACACGCCAAAGTCGATCAAAAGTCAGTCATGTTGACTGTTTTCTTTGACTATCGCGGTGTTGTGTACTCGAAATTCTTGTCGGGAGGTCAAACGGAAAATAAAGAATATTATTTTAGCGTTATGCGGCGTTTAAAAGAGCAAATTAGACGAAAAAGGCCAGATTTGTGGAAAGAAAATTCTTGGATTTGCACCACGATAATGCGCCTTCGCACAAGGCCATCATTGTGAACGAAGTTTTGACCAAAAACTCAACAAATACCTTCGAGCAACCACCTTATTCACCAGATATGGCACCAGCCGACTTCTTTATTTTTCCTAAATTCAAATTACCACTTCGTGGCACCCGTTTTCATTCGGTAGAAGACATAAAGGAGAATTCGCAGCGAGAACTCAACTCAATTCCGGAAAAAGCGTTTAAAAAATGTTTTGATGATTGAATTATTCGTTGGAGAAAGTGTACCGTTTCTGAAGGAGCATACTTTAAAGGTGATAAAATAAACTTGGATGAATAACTAACATTTTGTGTATTATTGATCTTTTCCCGGTACTTTATTGACTGGGTAGTATATGACTGTTTATTACACGACATAAAAAAAAAAAATTAAAAATGGGGTTCCTTTCTCGCCGCAAGCTAAGAATAGCCCATTCAACAACCAGCATTCCTGGTGCCCTAGGATTAGGCCTAATATAGGCCTAATACAGGCCTCCAAGATAATTAATTTTATTTATTATTAATTTTTGATGAAACATGCAACGTATGGCAGTGAACTTATGAAGAGCTGTAATGTTTTTTTTTTATAGGCTAAGGGTAACGAACGAGCACACAATCCACCTGATGATAAGTGGTTGCTGTGGCCCATAGATATCTACATCTATCCTCGATTACGAATCAAAATACAGATGCGTTGTCACCCATGAGAACTAAGATGGAATGCCTCGTTTCCAGTAAAAAGGGTCTCCGGTTCTCTACACTCACCATACGAAACACAGCAGTATTAAGCTGCTATTTTACGCTGGTATTCTGGAGAGCGTGGTCCTTCCCCGGTCGAGCCGACTCATTCGTGCTACAACTATACCAGTAATATAGCTGCACCATGGCTCTACCACGTAAATAATCGACCCATTCGTGCTACAACTATACCAGTAACATAGCTACTGCATGGCTCTACCACGTATAGCCGACCCATTCGTGCTACAACTATACCGGTAATATAACTGCAGCATGGCTCTACCAAGTGATGATTATTTGACGTTTTTATAAAACTAAAATAGAATCTTGAAGATGATGATGATGAAAATGACGTACAAACTTAATTTTGTGATAATCTAAAAGGCCTACGGTTAGCAGTAGGCTTCCAATGGGCTGCAACAATGACGAAGATGTTGCAATTTTTTATGCATATAAATACACTATATATATAATTCCGGTGTGCATGTGTTCATAATTCTTTTCCTCCTAAACGGCTTGACCGATTTTGATGATTTTTTTTATATATTTACATATTTTATTACATAAAAATACAGTCGGTTGTACCTTAAACTAATTTCGCCAAACTACAGGGCAATTTGTTTAATACATCACCTACTTACATCCTATATACATTCCTACTGTAATATTAATATCCTAATCTTGAATTTAAACTTAAAATAGAAACATTAACTTTAAACTTAAAATAGTAATGTTTTATATTTAAAATTATTAATAAATAGACCATTTTTATGGGGTCACATCGATGGTTCTTAAGCTAATGTAGACACCCGGCAGGAGGCGCTGTTTTCAAGACCCAGAAATTACCTATGTGGAGCCGGGGTGGATCGCTAGTACACGATGTAAATGAATAAATAAAAAACAAAACAAAGTTTGTATAATATTTTGGCAGCAAAGTGTGTGCGAAACGAAATATATCACTGCAACAAAAAACAGTTTCTTTTACTGAAATAACCAAAGAATTCTCTGACATGACGACGTCAGAAATGAAGACGAATTGTTACCTAAAACAAGACGGCAAAAAACGAAGCTCAAATATTACTCGCAACTGAACACGAGGAAAGCGGAATGTGGGGCACGATGCTGTCTTAAAGGTACTAAGGCACGTTTCTTAAGATATCGTGTAATAGCTCATAAGTATAAACAGGTTTGGCGGCAAATATAATGTGAACAAGAGTGTGGTATAAGAGATGATCCTGGGCAGTAGTCACTTACCAACAGCGGAGCCGCATGTTTGTTTATCTCATTATACTTCCCATTCTTCTAAAAAAAAATAAACGGTTAACGGAAGCCCAAACTACCCTATCTCTCAAGTTGGACCAAACTGCTTAAAGTGTGCAAAACTTCATTGAAATCAGTTCAGTAGTTTAGGGGTTCAACGAGGACAAACAACGTAATTTTTATTTATAAAGATAATATCCTATTACATAACACTGGCAAAAGTACAATCGACAACAGCCATTCGCTATTACCAAAAGAAAAAAAGAATTAATTAATTAACTTCATTTTCCGATGACATTCATATGTATTAAATATGTATTTTAATCACAACAAACGTTATTTTCCTGGACAAGTGACAATAGCCATTTGCCATTACCAAAAGAAAATCAGAATTAATTAATTTACCTCTTCCTCTATGACATTCATCTATACATATAATAATCTATATTACTTATAATAAATCTGTAAAAACGTCGTGTCTGTAATTCTAATATACTCTTGAAAAACAAGTTCAGGGGACTAAATAAAGGGTACTGAAGCCAAGTTAGTGGTTTTTAGAACTTTTGTCTGTCTGTCTGTCTGTCTGTGTATTACTGATTCACGCAAAAACTACTGGACCGATTTCCATTAAATTTTATATATAGGTAGTTAGTAACCTCCCCCCCGAACGGGTTCCCGCCTTGTCGTGGCGGCGGTGGCTTGGTCACCCGCGGTTAACAAAGAGGAACCCGTTGGCTGCCCCGTGGTGTAGGGCCAGCACGAGGTGGCCACTCCGAGTGGGCTTGGCGAGCCTATTTCGGATGTGTGTCGTTACGCAGGTGGAATTGAGTTTGGAGACCGTGGAGGGGGGCGTGCCTTGTGTTCCTGGTGCGCCTTACCTGAGAAGGAGAATGGGAGAAGAGGTCCTCCCCCGAGGAGGCTGTTTTTTATTGTATATGATTATATTTGTAAATAAAGTTTAAAATTTGTTATAATTAAAACGATATACGTTTTAATTATCAAACAGCGCCATCTATCATCAAATGAAAAAAGCCTATATTTTGCCTTTAGTAACTAATAAATTAAATAATTTAAATAACTTACATTTATATTTTTAAATAATTAGATTTATAAAATTATTTAAAAATCCTAACGTTTAATTCTTTAGTTTTTTCGATATTTCATTTTAAAGGTGTAATAATTAAAATTTAAAAAATAATAGATAATATGACATCTGTCAAACGTATGAAAATTGATATTTTTTTGAACTAAAAAACATATAAATTTTCATACGTTTGCTGCTATATTATCTGTATGTAAACTGATTAAAACTGGTCTGCCTGCCATTATTGCAAAATTATCATTAAATCATTATTTCGTAAAATGGTGTCATTTCATGATATTTATCACTGTTTGTTGACCATGTCATGATATAGCTTAGCCAAATCAATGAATAGAGATGGTTTAAAGATATTAATAACTAAACACAACATTGCTATTTCATGATAATATGGTCATATCGTCAAATAGTTTTTCACCGCTAGCGGCGTTGATAGCAAGGTTTTCAACAAAAACAGATTTTTAACAGAATCAACATCACTTTCTGTCTTTTTTATATAATAAATAAATGTTCGCGGCTTTGGGGTGGCTCTTGAGCCAGTGGCACCCCAACCTTCTATAGCTAATATTACTAGATAGTATAGTTTTGACTTTCATAGTTTTAATGTAATATAGCGCCTTCTACTTTATGCTAAATAAACTAATGATAAGTAACTTATTCGTATACTTATTCGTGCAGCATCAAAAATTATCACACTTAAAAATATCTAGATCGGTGGCCATTTTTGGGATGATTTACCACAATTACATGTACAACAACACTGTTATACATGTAACACGTGTAGTGTACGTGTGTTTTGTGTGCACAGTATCCAATACTGTGTAAACAAAACTGTGTGAGATTAAGAGAGAAACTCTTTAGTTGAATATATTGGGTGTCTGTCGGTATAGGTTTCATTTTACCAACTTCATATTATGTTATCACGTTATCTGATGTACATAAATGAAAATTAAATGCACTGTGAGATTTTATCTCTATTTGATGGAATATTTCGTGGCACCGTTGGGTTTCTAATTACTAGGTAGATATGGTCAACAATCGTACAAAAGCTTTGTTTTAGTTTTTATGAATTTTATTTAAACAAATACGAGAGCCGTGTAGCTCGTCGCGCCGTGAGATTTTATCATGGCACGGCAGCAAAACGTGTACGAGTCCTTTGAGGACAAATTAATCTGTTATGCGAAATTTTAAGTGCTGACTTACCACGTATCTGGTGAAATGGTGAAGAATAACTTCGTTGGCAAACCTAAATGTCTGAGTAGTTAAAAAAGTCGTAGAAATGTGAAAACCGTTAATACGCATTGAAGCATTGCGGCATACTCTTTTCTGCCCACAAAACACTATAGGTAATGAGGAGCCCTGTGCACAGTAGTGAGACGTATGTAAGTTACTACTATAGTTTTTATACCTTAATGATATTTATAAATCAGTTTGTCATTTAAGATTTTTGTTTTTTTGTGTTTTCATATTATCAGACAAATCAAGATATTTGTGACAGTACTGGTTTCATAGATCAAATGAGATAATATGTGAATGAACAGTGAAACAACGAAAATACTTTAATTATAAACAATAGAAGATTTTACTTAAACAAAGGTTTATTTTATTTTACTTGTCAAAGGCGGTAATCAAACTGATACAAACGAAAATTTCATAGTACATAAGCATTATTATATATTTTTACATATTTGTTAATTGCAATTTGAAGTGTCGATTTACCACGTCCTCGGCGGTGAAAGAAAACCTGCATATCTGAGAAGTTCCCAGTTAAGGTGATCGCGCGTTGGCACTTTTTTTGGCCAAAAGCTCTGTGGCCTGTTCCCAGTAATGATATGTATGTGTAGGCTGCTACTATTTATTTTTAATGGGTCATTTATGCTGTTTTTATTTCATTCATATTTTCGGAGATGTTACTTTTTTGTTTTTACACTACCGTAAATATTAACGGTAGCAAAGATTCGAAAGAATGGAACTTATCATCGTTATCATTACAACCTGTCAAAATTCCACCGAACTGAAAAAAGGCCTCCCCCATAAAGGCGGGTTGGCAACCGCAGCCTTCATTATTTTGAACTGTTGTCAGGAAGATGATGTTACCCATGTCCTGTTTGCTTTCTCTGTTGCCTCTTAGGATACACACGGAACGATATGAGGTGGCGGATCCTCTTTCGCCGCCACAACAAGGCGAACATTTTTCTGCTTCCGATCATGAGTGTAGTTCTACCCACGTTCACTGCGAATGGAACTTCATCTGCAATAAAAGTAATCTTAAGGATTTTACCGTGTTTAATTTTAACTTTTTTAATTCCTGACGTTTTTGGCACTTTAAAGAACCCATGGAGTTGTTTGACGTCCTGATGTCATAGTTTACGAAGACTACAATCTGCGACACGAATATTTGCATTGTAATAATAATAAGTCTAGTCCTATTTTCTTTATATCTTAAGACATATAATAAAGTAATAAAAATAAATAACTAAACATAAACGAGTATATCGACGTCAATTGTTGCTAACATTGCGAACGAAATCACTAAAGGTTAAAGACATGTCTTGTGAAATAACTTTACACATAATACTACTACAATAGGGATGTAATTTTTTTAGTAAATCCGAAGATATGAGTGTACTTACTCTCATATTTGGCATAGTATAAATAGACCAAAGATGACCACTTGTCACTTAAGCTCTAATTAATAGTGCGGAATTCCGATTATTCGACTACGTTTTTGTTGTAAGATGTCAGATGAAGCTTCTATCAACGTTCATTGATTTATTTAAGTATTACGAACCGGATTAATCTAAATCTTTAATATAACTAAGTCATAGACTATATGAATTTATCGATAACTTCGTTTTGTTTCACTAATAGCACATCCATACAGGTGTCTATGGAATGGAAAAACGGCAACAACTTTATATAAGAAAGAAGGTGAGAATAGTATAGCTATCTTATTTTGTACCACTTAAAACGTCATATCTATAAAGAGTTCAACTAAAATAATTGACTTGAATTCAATTAAATATGCATTATTAAGGATTACTCAAAAACTAATGACTTGGTTTGGTTTGGTTTACTAAAATTTATTTTTATTTCACGGTTCACCTAGAAAAAATTTTCTGAGGTAACACACATTAAAAAATACATTTGAATTGAGAACCTCCTCCTTTTTTGAAGTCGGTTTAAATGATTTTATGCTGCCCCGATCACAAGTATGCGAGAATATACATAGGTACTCACTTGTCGTAACTACCTGTACTCGATATAGAACCTTAGCATAAATCTCAGTTCAGACTACGCTGTAGTATATACAATAATAATAGCAAATATTATACAGCACAACAATACTGCTCAGGAACAATTATTGTAGACGGGTTCCGCTATGCTATGTTATTTGGTATTGTATTGCTCGAAAGCATTATGCTATACTATATAGCAGAATAAAATAGCGTAGTATGAATTGAGCCTTACATCGAGCAAGGCTGCAGTTGAAGGTGGCCTGAGATTATTAAAAAGGGAAAAGGGAAAGAAAAATTATTTAGTAGAAGTGAGTAGAAGAGTTGGCAATAGCAATGGCAAGTAGAAGAGTATGCACTAGACGGAAGTTTATCTACCACTTTGGCGATATATTGAACCTATAACCGATGACCGCCTTGTGGTGGCGGCATAAGAGAATCCAGAACCCCATATCATCGTGCCGTAATAGGTGATAGAAGGAAACTATATGTGAAGCAATCTATGGTGGAGGCCTATGTTCAGCAGTGGACTTTTGATAGGCTTTAATGGGTGGAATGAATGGATGATAGCCGACGAGCATTTGCGTTTGAAGAAGCGAGAGAGGTGTGTTAAGATCGTGCCATGTGAAATTTGTAGTGATTTATGCCCCTCAGGGGGACAAGCGTGACGGTTCGTTATATATGTATGTAGCCTGAGATGCAGTGTCAAAGACAAGGGAACAATCACAACACAATCAGACTGGAAACCCAACATCAAAAAAATCCAACAACATAAAAAACAAACACTTAGCATGTTTTCTTGAGGAAATATAAGGTGCGACAAAAACACGAGTCCGCGAACTATGAGCTTCAACCGCTATGCCATGCTTACGATAAATTGTTTGAGTTTCAAGCAAAACTAGTTTACAGTTCTCCACTTATAAGAAAAGAACTTGAGGTACGCTCAGTTGTGGTCCCTACGGGCGTTGTCGCTTGTCGCTTTCTAAATTTCATTTCGTATGACGATCGAGAATAGTTTTACTTTGTGTTTATTTATGTTTGTAATACGTCTCATTCATGCATTTAATATCTGCTTTCGAACTTTAACAAAATGTGGTAAGTTTTATTTACTTATGTTTGGGTAAAATATGTTAACTTCTACTTTTTGTGTTAAATTTAGTGATTCTAACACTAAATTTACACATTATGGTAACGCCTTCGGTCTGTTACAAAAGTTTTTCCATAAACTATTTGACGTAAGATATTTAATTCAAGTCGAGATAAAATGGTTTTTTCTTACTTCTTTACTTTAATGTACTTCCCGTCTATAATATGAACATTAGTGACTTAAAATTATTGTTTCGTCGTATATATAATTGCAACTAAGAAAAAATATTAATAATTTTGGGTAGAATCTGAATTCCCTTAGCAAATATAGAATAATTATAATATTGATACCTAATATATGAGAATTTTTGTAAAGATATTGATAATGTCCTACCTGGTGATACAAATATTGCAATCACTTTAGTTGTGTTTACCTTCAAGATCTTTTTGTACCGCTTAACGATAATTCGTCATTATCTAACAAATAGGTTAAAAGTTCTTAACGTAGTAGAATCACATTGCGTTGTAATATGGCTGCAGCACGAATGGGTTGGCTTGACCGGGGAAGGAACACGCCCACACAGAATCAGAATAATTTATTCATCAAGTTCAACTATGTCCTACCCTGAAATACGAAGTACAATATTTTTTGCAAATCAATGAAAGTTAGCTCCTAAAAAAATAACTGTATGAAATTCGAATGCAACATAAGCAAAACATTAGTGGATACAGAATTTGAGGAAAAAAGTCATAGAAATCCAGCATAAAATAGCAACATGCTGCTATTTGCTGCATGCTTCTGTGTTTCATTAGGAGAGAAAATAAAACGGAGAATCATTGTAGGTAATAAAAAAGTTGCCCAATCCGCAGTCCGGCAAATCACGTCCAGAGTGGGATTGCCAGTCCACTCGGTGTAGTCAGCCACCTCAGCTAGTTTGGTTGGCCAGTTCCTTTCCGTTCACGTAGGTGACCAAATCACGAAAACTAGGAAACTTTTGGAAGGGATCACGGTCCTTAGTGACCTGCATCCACCAATTACCTACGTGTTTCATTAGATTTTCACACCATAGAGTGAAATATGAAAAATGAAGTAGTTTTATTTGGTCAATGTAGACTTTAAACATTTATTAGTGAATGTTCGTTTAGTGTAAACTATGTTACGATAATTACGCACTGAGTAATGTGGCTTCCCCCCAAAATATATGCGAATATAATTTGTGAGTATTTGTGGTAATTGAAACGCATTAAATATTTAACGATATTTTAACGTATTAGTGCGTTTAAATATCGTTAAATATTTATGTGCGATATTTAAACCCGTGTAGTGGCGGGTTTAAATATCGCGTTAAATATTTATGTGCGATATTTAAATAACTCACTACCCCATATCTTCCCGTAGGTGTCGTAAGAGGCGACAGAGGGAAACTGAGGCAAAAGATGGGCAGCAGCATCTTTCTGATTACAGCAAAACAACAATAAAAAAACTGCGGTTGCCAACCCGTTCGCCAAGCGTGGCAACTATGGCAATATACCTGGCAACATAAAACGCACGCACCCTGAGGACTGACGAGAAGATCCTGGAGCTGGAAGAAGAGATAGATAAGTTACGCTGGAATATAATAGGACTATCCGAGGTCCGAAGAGAGGGGAGGACACGGTGATCCTCGAATCCGGCAACTTATTCTATCACCGGGAGGGCGACCATCTGTCCCAAGGAGGTGTCGGATTTATCGTCCACAAGTCTCTCGTTAACAACGTTGTAAAGATCGGGAGTGAGTCGACGAGGGTTGCGTACCTTATACTCAGAATCACCAAACGGTATTCGCTGAAGGTCATACAGATTTACGCACCAACCTCGGCACACCCCAATGAGAAGGTGGAGGAAATGTATGAGGATATCTCTAGAGCCATGCATTCCTCCAAAACCCACTATACGGTGTTAATGGGAGTCTTCAACGCAAAACTAGGCACAAGAGAGAACGGTGAGCTGAAAGTAGGGAAATTCGGAATAGCGCAACGGAACCCAAGGGACCAGCAGCTGGCCGACTTCATGAAGAAAGAGGGACTCTTTATGATGAACTCTTTCTTCCAGAAGCTTCCCCACAGGAAGAGGACCAGGTCGAGCCCTGACGGTTCGACAAATAATGAGATTGACTTCATTATGACGACCAGACGAGAACTGTTCAGTTTTCACCCTCGAAAACTGGCATCGATCACCGAATGGTAAGAGGCACACTGAACCTAAACGTTAAGTTGGAGAGGTCACGTCTAATAAAGTCAACGCTCGCCGCGTCCCCCTCGTGCTCTAATCCAAAGTCCCGAAACCTTTCAGCTCGAGCTACGAAACTGTTTTCAGTGCCTAGAAGATTGCAATGCAGTGGACGATTTGAATGACAAGCTCGTGGAAACTGTCCATGCGGTCGGAGCTAAGTTTTGCAAGACCCGCCACAGAAGAACACAAAAACTCTCCGATCACACTCTTAATCTCATGGCTGTTAGACGGGATATAAAGCTGCTGTCTTCAGTAGATTTGACAGCATACAGGCAACTGAACAGACAGATCTCCAAATGCATGCGGCGAGACTTACGCAACTTTAATCCTCTCGCTCGTATTGAAGAAGCGATCGAGCGGAACCAGAGCTCCAAAGTCTTTGCTAGAGATCTGTCTGCCAGAAAAAGCCAACTGTCGAAATTGAAGACCGAGTGTGGCAGCGTCGTTTCCGGGATACCTGAGATTTTGAGTGAGATTGAAAGGTTTTCGAGAGTCATTACGAATCATCTCGCATGCAGACTCGACGACTTCCAGCCTCCCGAACAAGCCAGTTTCCGAAAAGGCTTTAGCACCATAGACCACATACATACCCTTCGGCAAATTGTACAGAAGTCCGAAGAGTACAATTTGCCAGTATGTCTGTTGTATGTCGACTATGAGAAAGCCTTTGATTCCGTCGAAATTTGGGCGGTGCTGCCGTCCTTCATCGGTGCCAAGTTGACTGTCGGTATATCGAGTTGCTGAATTGCTTGTACAGTAGGGCTACGATGGCTATCCGAGTACAGAACTAGAGTACAAAACCTATCCAACTGAAGAGAGGTGTAAGACAGGGTGACGTGGTATCCCCGAAACTCTTAATCGCTGCATTGGAAGACGTTTTCAAGCTTCTGGAGTGGAAAGGATACGGTATTAACATCAATGGCGAGTACATCACTCACCTTCGATTTGCCGACGATATAGTCCTTATATCAGAATCGCTGGAGGACCTAAGCACTATGCTCAATGACTTCAATAGTGTCTCCCAACGGATAGGTCTTAAGATGAACATGGTCAAAACAAAGATCATGTTTAATGTCCATGTCACACTTATGCAAGTAGTTGTTGGGAGCACTAAGCTCGAAGTTGTTGACGAGTATGTTTACCTGGGACAAATAGTCCGACTAGGTAAGTCCAACTTCGACCGAGAGGTCAATCGACGGATTCAACTCGGTTGGGCAGAGTTCGGGAAATTACGGCACATCTTCTCGTCAGGTATACCTCAAAACTTAAAAACGAGACTGTACAACCAGTGCGTGTTGACAGTGATGACTTATGGAACTGAGACGTGGTCCTTCACTGCTGGCCGTATGAAGAAGCTAAAGGTCGCTCAGTGAGCTATGGAGAGGGCTGTGCTCGGGGTTTCTCTGCGTGATAAACTTAGAAATGAGGATATCCGCAGTAGAACCAGAGTGACCGACATAGCCCAACGGATTAGTAAGCTGAAGTGGCAATGGGCCGGCCATATAGCTCCAAGAACCGACAACCGATGGGGAAAAAATGTTCTCGAGTGGCAGCCTCGTACCGGCGGACAAAGTGAAGGGCGTCCCCTACTAGATGGAGTGACGACCTGGTAAGATATGCAGGAAGTCGGTGGATGAAGATGGCTCAGGACCGTGCTTTGTGGCATTCCTTGGGGAGGCCTATGTTCAGCAGTGGACTTGTGAAGGGCTGTGATAATGATGATGAGGATGAAACGCATTAGTGTAATGCCCATGCATAAAATCAATGCATATGGTATTTTAAAACAATCTACATTGCTTCTATATATTGTAACTAGCTTTTTACCCGCGGCTTCGCTCGCGTGAGCTTGAATTAGGAACATCATTAAATGCTTTTCCGTCCAAATTTTGAAAATTTCGATCACTTTTAGAGTCACCTTGGTGTCTGTGTCTCTATATCTGTAAAGATTTTTTTTTGAATTCTAAAAGACTATAAGACGTAGATTATTGGTATTTGGGATAGATATAATATGCTACAGGAACACGTGAATATATGTTGAATGTAGAAACATCCAACTATTTTTTATATCGGGCGTGTCTTCCGATGTATCCATAAGTAAGGTAAATTGTCTTGGAATAAAAATTTATTATTATTATTTACATTTTACATTTTACTCTATACATACATTCATAATTAAATTTAATTTAGTTTTAACAAAATAATGATGAATATCATGTTCTTCTATCAATTTACGGTATAATAATTATTTGAGATATTTTATGCATATCATTGGTCCTATTTAATATTGATTGGTACCATAAAATATATGTAGATATTTTTTTACGTTTGAGTAGACTTCAAAATTTCATAAATGCAAATGGAATAAAAATATTATTACGACTTTTATCACGATTAATTGTAACTTTCTTTACATGGGGTTTTTTTACGCATCTTTGGATGAAAATTCCATAAAAACACGCGTAAAAGAACATATTGTTGATGTGAAGCACTGACGTTTCGGGAAGTCTAAAGTATGTCGACATATTTAGTATCATCCTAACCATTTTATCGGATCTGATAGACAACAAATCCTCGCAACAGAACACCAATTCCCATCAATGATGATTCGCAAGGCTATTAAAATTTAAAAAAAACATCCTAATTTTAATAGGGACGATAGCTGAGTGCTACCATCTGCTAAGGACCCTATAATTAATTAATTTAAATTCAAACCCAAGCATACTACTGCATTTATTCCATTCTATTTTATTCTTATTCTATTCTATGACATCAGGTCGCCAAACACCTCAGTCCTCCCGTGACCATAGGTGCTGTAAAGTGCCCAAAACATCGGGAATTAAATAAGTTAAAATTTAACGCGATAAAATCCTTAAAATTAGTTTTATTCCTTATAAATTTTATTCACAGTGAACTTGGAAAGCATTGTTCTTGAAATAGAATCCTCCACCTCATATCGTCCAGTCGTAAGAGGCGACATAGGATTGCAAACAGGAGATGGGCAACGTCATCTTCCTGACAACAGATCAAAATAATAACTGAGTTGCCAACCCCCTACCAAGCGTGGCAAAATATAGAAAATATCCAGCTACTTGTCAATATATGGGGGAGGATTTTTATCCAATTACGGAACTTCATAAAAAGAAGGTTAAATATTTTCCTTCCTTTAGATGTTAATTTTCTATTATATCTTAGTTATTGGCGGAATGATGGGTGGTTTTTAAATAAATACCATATTTATAAATAAAGTTAAATATTTAGTTATAACCTAGGTAAAATAATTTGAAACTACACCGATTTAGTTATCAAAACAGCGCCATCTATCATCAAATGGAAAAAGTAGTATATTTTGCCTTCAGTTACTAATAAATTAAATAATATAAATAACTTACATTTATATATTTAAATAATTAGATTTTTAAAATTATTTAAAAATTCTGACGTTTCGTTTTGTAGTATTTTTGTTACTTTATTTTTAAAGTGTAATTATTTCAATAGATAATAGTGACGTCTATCAAAAATAAGAAAATTGATAAGGTTTTTATTTCTTTTATTACTAATCTGTACGTAAACTGATTGAAACTGGTCTGTCTTCAATTATAACAAAATTTTATTTATCATTATAGTTTATTAAAGAGATTTTTATATATTATGTCGTGGCCAGATCGTAGAATTGATCATATATCATAAAGTAGTCTATCATTTCGTGAAATGGTGTGGTAATTTCATGACATTTAACACTGTTTGTTGACCTATCATATATATAGCTTGATCAAATCAATTAATAGAAATCGTTTGAAGATATTAATAACTAAATACAACGTTGCTATTTCATGATATGGTCATATGACGATATCATTAAATCGTTTTTCACCGCTAGCAACGCTGATAGCGTATTTTTTAATAGAAACAGAACTTTTAACAGAATTAATATCACTTTATGCCTTATTGATATAATAAATAAATATTCGCTTCTATAGCTGATATTACTAGAAAGTATAGTTTTGGCTTTCATTATTTCATCCAATTTTATCAAATAATAGCGCTATCTACTTACTTCTATATAAACTAAAATGGTAAGTCACTGATAAAATTAAATAATATAATGCTACTGAATATACGATGTAAATAATTGACAATTCGTTCGAGGCTTCGTTGGATGTGTAATTACTAGTAGATGTGGTCAACAATCATGCAAAAGCTTAGTTTCAGTTTTTATGAATTGTATTTAAACAAATACGAGGGCCGTGTACCTCGCCGTGAGATTTTATCATGGCACGGTGCAAAACGTGTATGATTCCCTCGAGGATGAATCTGTTATAGAAAATTTTACGTGCTGGCTTAACACGTGTCCGTTAAATTGGTGAAGAATAACTTCGTAGGGAAAACTAGATGTCTGAGTAATTAAGGTAGTCATGGAGATGTGAAAACCGTTAATATGCGTTGAAGCATTGCGGCATACTCTATTTTTCTGCCCACAAAATATTGCAGGTAATGAGGAGCCCTGTAAATAGTAGTGAAACGTATATTAGCTGCTACTTTACTTTTTTACCTTTAATGAGACATATAAATCAGTTTGTAATTTAAGATTGCTTTCATATTTCCAGACATATTAAGATATTTGTGACAGTCCTGGTTTCACAGCTCATATGTAAATGAACAGGTTCTTGCGGAAAAATACTTTAATTAAAGAAAGCAGATTTTATTTAGACAAAGGTTCATTTTATTTTACTTTTCAAAGGCGGTAATCAAACTGATTAAAACTTAAATTTCATGGTACGTAAGCATTATTATATATTTTAGCATATATTTTAATTGCAATTTGAAGTGTCGATTTACCACGTTCTTGGCGGTGAAGGAACACCTGTATATCTGAGAAGTTTCCCAGTTGAGGTGATCCCGCGTTGGAATCACCGCAGCGAACACTTTTTTTGGCCAAAAACTCTCTGCGGCCAGTGCCCAGTGGTAACATGTATGTAAGTTGCTACTTTTTTACTTTTCATGGGGCAATATATGCAGTTTTTATTTCATTCATACTTTCGGGTATGTTAATTTTTTGTTTTCACTCTACCGTAAATATTCAGGGTTGCAAAGATGGGTAGAACTCACTATCGTCAACCTATCAAAAGTTCCCTGAAATGAACTCCCCCATATATTGTCAAGTAACTGAATATTTGCTATATTTGCCACGCTTCAGAGGCGGGTTGGCAACCGCAGCTATTATTATTTTGATCTGTTGTCAGGAAGAGCATCATCTTCCTGAATTCCATGGATATTTGCTATATTTACCACGCTTGGTAGGCGGGTTGGCAACCTCGGCTATTATTATTTTGATCTGTTGTCAGGAAGATGACGCTGCCCATCTCCTGTTTGTTTTCCTATGTCGCCTCTTAAGACTGAACGATATGAGGTGGAGGATTCTATTTCAAGAACAATGCTTCCCAAGTTCACTGTGAATAAAATTTATAAGGAATAAAACTAATTTTAAGGATTTTATCGCGTTTAATTTTAACTTTTTTAATTCCCGATGTTTTGGGCACTTTACAGCACCCATGGTCACGGGAGGACTGAGGTGTTTGACGACCTGATGTCATAGTTAGAATAGAATAGAATAAGTATAAAATAGAATAGAATAAATGCAGTAGTATGCTTGGGTTTGAATTTAATTTAATTAATTATGGGGTCCTTAGCAGATGATAGCATCAGTGATAACCTCAGCCATCGTCCCTATTAAAATTAGGATGTTTTTTTTTTATTTCAATAGCCTCGCAAATCATCATTGGTGGGAATCGGTGTTCTATTGCGAGGATTTGTTGTCTATCAGATTCGATATAATGGTTGGGATGATACTAAATATGTTGACATACTTTAGACTTACCGGAGCGTCGGTGCTTCACATCAACAATATGTTCTTTTATGCGGGTTTTTATGGAACTTTCATCCAAAGATGCATAAAAAAACTCCACGTAAAGAAAGTTAAAATTAATCGTGATAAAAGCCATAACATTTCTTAATTCCATTTGCATTTATGAAATTTTGAAGTCTACTCGAACGTAAAAAAAAATATCTACATCTATTTTATGGTGCCAATCAATATTAAATAGGATTGATACAATGATATGCATGAAATATCTCAAATAACTATTATACCGTAAAATGGTAGAAGAACATGATATTCATCATTATTTTGTTAAAACTAAATTAAATTTAATTATGAATGTATGTATAGAGTAAAATGTAAAATGTATTTTAATGTATTTTTATTCCGAGACAATTTACCTTTCTTATGGATACATCGGAAGACACGCCCGATATAAAAAATAGTAGGTGTTTCTAGACATATATATTCATATGTTCCTGTAGCATATTATATCTATCCCAAATACCAATCATCTACGTCTAATAGTCTTATAGAATTCAAAAAATAATACATTTGACAGACATAGAGACACAGACACCGAGGTGACTCTAAAAGTGGACGGAACAGCATTTGATGATGTTCCTAAATTCAAGCTCACCCGAGCGAAGCCGCGGGTAAAAAGCTAGTTACAATATATAGAAGCAATGGAGATTGTTTTAAAATACCATATGCTTTGATTTTAAGCATGGAAATTACAATAATGCGTTTAAATATCGTTAAATATTTAATGCGTTTCAATTACCACAAATACTCACAAATTATATTCGCATATATTTTTGGGGGAAGCCACATTACTCAGTGCGTAATTATCGTAACATAGATTACATTCAACGAACATTCACTAATAAATGTTTAAAGCCTACATTGACCAAATAAAATTACTTCATTTTTCATATTTCACTATATGGTGTGAAAATCTAATGAAACACGTAGGTAATTGATGGATGCAGGTAACTAGGGACCGTGATCCCTTCCAAAAGTTTCCTAGTTTTCGTGGTTTGGTCACCTACGTGAACGGAAATGAACTGGCCAACCAAACTAGCTGAGGTGTCTGACTACACCGAGTGGATTGGCAATCCCACTCTGGACGTGATTTGCCGGACTGCGGATTGGGCAACTTTTTTATTACCTACAATGATTCTCCGTTTTTTTCCCTCTCCTAATGAAACACAGAAGCATGCAGCAAATAGCAGCATGTTGCTATTTTATGCTGGATTTCTATGACTTTTTTTTTCCTCAAATTCTGTATCCACTAATGTTTTGCTTATGTTGCATTCGAATTTCATACAGTTATTTTTTTAGGAGCTAACTTTCATTGATTTGCAAAAAAATATTGTACTTCGTATTTCAGGGTAGGACATAGTTGAACTTGATGAATAAATTATTCTGATTTTGTGTGGGCGTGGTCCTTCCTCGGTCAAGCCAACCCATTCGTGCTGCAGCCATATTACAATGCAACGTGATTCTACTACGTTAAGAACTTTTAACCTATTTGTTAGATAACGACGAATTATCGTTAAGCGGTACAAAAAGATCTTGAAGGTAAACAAAACTAAAGTGATTGCAATATTTGCATCACCAGGTAGGACATTATCAATATCTTTACAAAAATTCTCATATATTAGGTATCAATATTATAATTATTCTATATTTGCTAAGGGAATTCAGATTCTACCCAAAATTATTAATATTTTTCTTAGTTGCAATTATATATACGACGAAACAATAATTTTAAGTCACTAATGTTCATATTATAGACGGGAAGTACATTAAAGTAAAGAAATAAGAAAAAACCATTATATCTCGACTTGAATTAAATATCTTACGTCAAATAGTTTATGGAAAAACTTTTGTAACAGACCGAAGGCGTTATCATAATGTGTAAATTTAGTGTTAGAATCACTAAATTTAACACAAAAAGTAGAAGTTAACATATTTCACCCAAACATAAGTAAATAAAACTTACCACATTTTGTTAAAGTTTGAAAGCAGAGATATTAAATGCATGAATGAGACGTATTACAAACATAAATAAACACAAAGTAAAACTATTCTCGATCGTTATACGAAATGAAATTTAGAAAGCGACAAGCGACAACGCCCATAGGGACCACAACTGAGCGTACCTCAAGTTCTTTTCTTATAAGTGGAGAACTGTAAACTACTTTTGCTTGAAACTTAAACAATTTATCGTGAGCGTGGCATAGCGGTTGAAGCTCATAGTTCGCGGACTCGTGTTTTTGTCGCACCTTATATATCCTCAAGAAAACATGCTAAGTGTTTCTTTTTTATATTGTTGGATTTTTTTGATGTTGGGTTTCCAGTCTGATTGTGTTGTGATTGTTCTCTTGTCTTTGACACTGCATACATATGGCTATATACATAATTATATAACAACCGTCACGCTTGTCCCCCTGAGGGGCATAAATCACTACAAACTTTCACATGGCACGATCTTAACACACCTCTCTCGCTTCTTCAAACGCATATGCTCGTCGGCTATCATCCATTAATTCCATCCATTAAAGCCTATCAAAAGTCCACTGCTGAACATAGGCCTCCACCATAGATTGCTTCACATATAGTTTCCTTCTATCACCTATTACGGCACGATGATATGGGGTTCTGGATTCTCTTATGCCGCCACTACAAGGCGGCCATCGGTTATAGGTTCAATATATCGCCAAAGTGGTAGATAAACTTCCGCCTAGTGCATACTCTGCTACTTGCCATTGCTATTGCCAACTCTTCTACTTACTTCTACTAAATAATTTTTCTTTCCCTTTTCCCTTTTTAATCATCTCAGGCCACCTTCAACTGCAGCCTTGCCCGATGTAAGGCTCAATTCATAATACGCTATACTATTCTGCTATATAGTATAGCATAATGCTTTTAAGCAATCCAATACTAAATAGCATAGCATAGCGCGAACGCGTCTACAATAATTGTTCCTGAGCAGTATTGTTGTGCTGTATAATATTTGCTATTATTATTGTACGAGTATATACTACAGCGTAGTCTGAACTGAGATTTATGCTAAGGTACTATATCGAGTACAGGTAGTTACGATAAGTGAGTACCTCTGTGTATTCTCGCATACTTGTGATCGGGGCAGCATAAAATCTTTTAAACCGACTTCAAAAAAGGAGGAGGTTCTCTATTCAACTGTATTATTTAATGTGTGTTACCTCAGAACGTTTTTCTAGGTGAACCGATTTTGATGATGACTTTTTTTTTTTTGTGCTTCATACGTGGTGTTATATAAATTTTAGTAAACCAAACCAAACCAATTCATTAGTTTTTGAGTAATCCTTAATAATGCATATTTAATTGAATTCAACTACATTGATGGTGTTCTCATTTTATATATATTGAAGTCGGTTCTATACATTTTTTTTATTTTACCACTTGTACGATGTTAGTTACTTCCAAAATATCAGTGCCATATCTGCTTAACAGATTGTTTTTGAAGACAGTGCTTCATTTAGAGTAAAGTAATTCTTACAGTAATTACCTCAGAATAATCACTAGCACATAGGGAATTCTAAAATAAGAAGTCAATTCTTGTAGTTGAACTCTTTATAGATATGACGTTTTTATGGTATAAAATAAGATAGCTATACTATTATCACCTTCTTTCTTTTATAAAGTTGTTGCCGTTTTTCCATTCCATAGAAAAACGTATGGATGTGCTATTAGTGAAACAGAACAAAGTTAGCGATAAATTCATTTAATCTATGACTTAGTAACATTAAAGATTTAGATTAATCTCGTTCGTAATACTTAAATATATCAATGAACGTTGATAGAAGCTTCATCTGACATCTTACAACAAAAACGTAGTCGAATAATCGGAATTCCGCACTATTAACTAGAGCTTAAGTGAAAAACTAATAGTCAGTCAGGTATGAATATTAAGTCTTGACAGTCACACGGTACATAAGCCAGTTGGATCCCATTTGTAATCTCAATTTTATATGATGATTTACTACTTGCTTAGCGAAAATAAAACCATCGAGAAAGCTATATCTGCTTGGGTGAAAGTGTTTCGAAATCATGAATTGAAGGCAGGATTGATAATTCCGTGTAGCGGTGGCATAAGAGAATCCACTTCATCCTACCAAAGAGTATATATTATTACGTAGAAGCTCTAAGAGCCCATACCATCCAGTAGGTGTCGTAAAAGGTGATAGATAGAAATGAAACAGGATATAGGCAGCAGTAATTTCCTGATAATAACTCAAAGTAATTAAAAAATTGCGATTGCCAAACCACTTGGTTAGAGAGGAAACTTTGACAAGTTTTCCCTATATGAGGCAATCTATGAGAAAGAACTACATTCAGCAGTAGACATTTAATAGGCTGTAATGAGTGAATGAATGATGGACAATATTTTGAGGAAACAGAGAAGAAAACAGGTAATACGTTCGTAATAGATTTATTGGTAGTTGTGATAGAGCCAGAAAAGCTGGGACAAACTGCGGTCGTGTCGCGGTTTTTTTTATAGGATAGGGTGACAAACGAGCACACAGTCCACCTGATGGTAAGTGGTTGCTGTGGCCCATAGACATCTACATCTATCCTCGTTTGCGAATCAAAATGCAGATGCGTTGTCACCCGTGAGGAATAAGATGGATTGCCTCTTTTTAACAAAAAATTGACAATACCAAGAAAATATTTCTACATGGACAGATATTGTAGATGTGTATAAGACAGACTGTGAACATGCAGAAATACGGTTATTACAAAAACTTACGACGAACATGTTATTCATGTAAAAATAAATAAAATATGTTATAAAAAATTGTAATTTTATTTAAATTACATGTAGTTAAATTTTTGTACATGTAATAGACTTTTTCCTAATTAAATTCTTATGGATTATTTGCAGGTTAAGAATTGTGTTTGTGTATTTAGTAAAACTGTGGTAGGAGCCTTAAATTACACTTCGGCATTTTGTAAGTTATTCTATTAATTATTTTAGTAAATATATTTATACATAGCACCATAAAATTGTAGTGTTTTATATGGTTAGTGGAGAGAACCAGAGACCCTTTTTACTGGTAACAAGGCATTCTTTTGTCTTCAAGGGTGACAATGCATTATCATTTTGATACTTAATCGAGGATTAATGTAGGTGTCTGTGGGCCACAGCATTCACTTACTATCAAGTGAAATGGGTGCTTGCTTGTCATGCTTAATTCTATAAAAAAACGTAATCTTCTTCTGTAACTTAAAAACACTGTACAGAGTACTTAATGATATTTCATTTAATAATATTTCAAATATTTATTACAGCTCATTATTGGGATGGGCGGCCAGTGAGCAAAACACTGAAAAATACCGCAGAAATAGTATATTTTATGGAGGACCTATTTGAGAGTGTGAATGGAAGTGCAGTGATAAAAAAAAAGAAGGAAAGATTTAAGAATTGCTGTTACAGAAAAAAGCGGATACCATGCATTCTGGCAGCAAGCTTTCTTGAAACTACAAAATTTAAAATTTATTAATAAAAATGGTCATGAATGTACAGTGCCCAGTATAAAGAATTGGATACGTACCAAAAAAAGTTATATGAAATTGTGGCAGTTTTTGTCCAAAAAAGCATAAAAATGATGAGATCCCGCTATATACATTCCGATGCAATCGAAAAAAATTTCGGTCAAATAAGATCATACAATTTTAGGAACAATAACCCGTCTTGCCACAATTTCATAAATGCTTTTAAATCTTCATTAATTAGAGTATTCATTAAGTATCACTTAATGAATACTGTAATTAATAAAGATTATCTTTTAATTGTAAAGATGATTTTAGTGCACAATTATTAAAAATAAAAAGCCTGTTTAAACGACATGAAAAGGAAGTGAGTAACGAAAGTGGTGAAACTGGTGAATCTTATATTGATACTTATCCATTAATTCTAGAAGCAATGCGCGGGCGTCTCAAAATACAGTCACGTGGTTACACTGCAGAGTGGGTCATAAGAAAACTTGTTTCAAAAATCAACTGCCACTTATGCAGAAAGGACCTCACCACAAAGGAATATACCGAGGTTTATAAGTGGATAATACATATTATAGAGTATAAAAATATAGCAAGAATAAAGTTGACATATGCTGCTGAGGCCATTGTTAGATATTTTGGTGATGTTTTTAAAGAAACTAATAAATATCTAGACAAACACCCCCTTTAAAAAATATTGGTCGTAAAATAAAGCTTGCAATATTAAATAAATATCGCTTTGAGCATATTACATGCCGAAAGCATAAGACTGAAGTAATAGACGCCTTTTTATCGATAATAATAAAATTAGGTATAAATATTTTTTTAACTCATGTTTTACAAAATAAATATCTTAATCTTTATAACTGGTGCACTATTATCAATTAAATTTTAAAAGGTGTAGATATTGTTCGCTTAGAAAAAGGCAGCTGCCAGAAATGCAAGATAAAGTGAATAAATCGATTTAAACATTGTTTCATTTGTATTGTGTGATTGACTATTATTTGGGACGTCCTTTTCATCGTGTAGCTGCTTAGTAAAAAAATGAAGAATAAAAAAAAAGAAATGTCATGTATCATTTTTCTACAACCAATCTGGATGCAGAAGCTAAATGCGAAATACTCAAACGCTACTCAATTTTAAGAAACCGTTAAGTCTCGTGCTGTCTCTATCACTTTATATCGAAGTGACTGTGAGAACACGAGACATAACGACATCTTAAAATTGAGTAGCGTTTGAATATTTGGCCGTATGTAGAGTAAATTTAGTTCATGAGATGTCCGTCTGATTCGGTAGAATCTACTATGGTCTAAGAGCCAGTGAGCGGCAGACTTACGGTATTTCAACAAGCTTCACGTTTTTTTCAGTTAATCCCCCATACCTGAGGTACATGAAAAGGGGACTCTTTAGTTTGACCGGCGGTTGACATAGAGACGCTCAGGTGTGAAAGGTTTAAAAAAATGACCGAAAAATACGCGAAAGTAATAAGTCTGCCGCTTTGACATCTTGAAATATTCAATAAAAGTTACTGAAAAATAACATTGGCAGACACCTATGGCGGTTCCAAGGTCATGGCAGATAGGTTGAAAAATATAACTTTTAAAGCTGCAATTTATATATGTTGTTGATAATATTATTTGACATATATATTTTGCATAGCAGACATATATTGAGGTTCTATCACCCAGGCAGACAACGAACTTCAGTAGCGTCCATAAGCGCGTACTATATATAGCACTCGCTCTAATCCATTCATTCCATTTTGGATTAAATTAAAATTTCTATTACAATAATTAAAATACTTGTTTTCAATTGTTCTTTAGTATTAGACATCATTATCATCGTCATAATTATAGCCGTTTACTTATTGAAATACCTTAAGTCTGCCGCACACTGGCTCTTAGACTATAGTTAGTCTGTGGCAAAAACCTTCTAAAATAAAGAAGGTGAGAATAACATATGATCTGATCATAAAATTTAACCATAAATTAGACGAAAAACATAACTGCTACGAAATTACTTATTGCGTAGAGCTGCTGTAGACCGTAATGTTGGCGATGCGGGTGTGGTCTATTTACAAAATTGCGAAATGCTCGCGGCTAAGGCTGAGTAAACATCAAAATATTTATCGTGCAATTCGTGATATAAATTTACTATTTTTTAACAGAATAACAGTGACCAAAGAGCACAAAGTCTCCATTATATGAATGGATAATGGCTTAATCTATCTTTGATTGAGACTCAAAATATAGACGTGTC
Source organism: Parnassius orleans (assembly GCA_029286625.1). Classification (NCBI taxonomy): domain Eukaryota; kingdom Metazoa; phylum Arthropoda; class Insecta; order Lepidoptera; family Papilionidae; genus Parnassius; species Parnassius orleans. The sequence continues at coordinate 372,151 of JAGSMP010000312.1, read as the reverse complement.
ATCAACCTTGAGAACTAAAATGCCTCGATACTATTAAAAAGCGCCTCCGGTTCTTTAAATTCATCATAAAAAAACACAGCAGCATTAATCTCTACTTTACGTAAGTATAAACACCTCGCAATAAAATATTTAACAAAATTATAATTTGTAGAAATAACATTGTTATGTAACTAATTGTACGTCTTTGTCTCCGCCACGCATTGGAAAAATTCGCACACAGGTTAATGCTTCAAAGACTACAGCGCTAAAAGCTAGCTTGCATGCGTTCGATATTAAAGGAACAATTTGAAGAAAGTTAAAACTGGTTAATTTGATGTTGGCATTAAGTATGGTATCTTTTTTCAATAAAAAAAAAATCGTATATAACCCTGTTGGCGACAATTTCCTGATATCAACGAAGCGACATTATGCACACCCTTAAGTGTTGGTTTCATATTTTTTGTTCATTTTTCATCCATTCGAAAATAGCGAAACCAAATCTTCAAGATTGGTAATGGGGAATAAAACTACCAGTGCTAGGGTCTCAGCACTGCAATTTATCCCGCCTGTCCAGCATAATGCACACCTGATGGAGCACTCTTTTAATCTCTGTGTCCAGTTGTAGACTTTAAAAAGGCTGAACATGATATTGATGATGAATAGATATCAATCCTTTTTAATAATATTTCTAATATTGGTTTATTTCATAAAATAAATATGTGAATAAAAGGAAAATAAATTCCATGTTATTGTCAAATTGTTATCCATAAAGGCAAGTCACGCGTTACGATCTAAATGAAGATAAGTTTGGTTGTATTTGCGTCGTAATTAATTATGCCCTTAGAGAAAATTGTTTTCTTTGGATAAGGTTTCTTTGAATAATTATAACGTTATGAAAATTAAGCCCAGTTTAAATGGTAACATTTTTGCTCTTCAAACTGACACATAATAATCCTTCTATAAAATAAATCTACAAACATCATCATCATCATCATCATTACAGCCCTTCACAAGTCCACTGCTGAACATAGACCTCCCCCACGGAATGCCACAAAGCACGGTCCCGAGCCACCTGCATCCATTGACTTCCTGCATGTCTTACCAGGTCGTCACTCCATCTAGTGGGGAGACGCCCTACACTTCGCCTGCCGGTACGAGGCTGCCACTCGAGAATCTTTCTTCCCCATCGGTTGTCGGTTCTTCGAGCTATATGGCCGGCCCATTGCCACTTCAGCTTACTAATCCTTTGGGCTATGTCGGTTACTCTGGTTCTACTGCGGATATCCTCATTTCTAAGTTTATCACGCAGAGAAACCCCGAGCATAGCCCTCTCCATAGCTCGCTGAGCGGCCTTAAGCTTCCTCATACGGCCAGTAGTGAAGGACCACGTCTCAGTTCCGTATGTCATCACTGGCAACACGCACTGGTTGTACAATTTCGTTTTGAGGTTTTGAGGTATGCCTGACGAGAAGATGGGTCGTAATCTACCGAACGCTGCCCAGCCGAGTTGAATCCGTCGATTGACCTCTCGGTCGAAGTTGGACTTACCTAGTCGGACTATTTGTCCCAGGTAAACATATTCGTCAACAACTTCTAGCTTAGTGCTCCCAACAACTACCGGCATAGGTATGACATGGACATTAAACATGATTTTTGTTTTGTCCATGTTCATCTTGAGACCTATCCGTTGGGAGACACTATTGAGGTCATTGAGCATAGTGCTTAGATCCTCCAGCGATTCTGCCATAAGGACTACATCGTCGGCAAATCGAAGGTGAGTGATGTACTCGCCATTGATGTTAATACCGTATCCTTTTCAGTCCAGTAGCTTGAAAACGTCTTCCAATGCAGCGGTGAAGAGTTTCGGGGATATTACGTCACCCTGTCTTACACCTCTCTGCAGTTGGATAGGTTTCGTACTCTGGTTCTGTACTCGGATAGCCATCGTAGCCCTACTGTACAAACACTTCCGCACCTCGATATACCGACAGTCCACTTGGCACCGCTGAAGGGACTGCAGCACCGCCCAAATTTATACGGAATCAAAGGCTTTCTCATAGTCCACATACGCAAGGCAAAGTGGCAGATTGTACTCGTCGGTCTTCTGTACAATTTGCCGAAGAGTATGTATGTGGTCTATGGTGCTAAAGCCTTTTCGGAAACCGGCTTGTTCGGGAGGCTGGAAGTCGTCGAGTCTGCATGCGAGACGATTCGTAATGACTCTCGAAAACAGCACGTAGACGCGGCTCAGAAGGGAAATTGGTCTGTAGTTCTTCAAGAGAGCGTTGTCGCCTTTCTTGAAGAACAAGACCACCGCACTCCTGCTCCATGCATTCTGCTCCACGCCTCCGGTGTAATGCCACCATGGAGGACGGAATTAAAGAGCTTCTGAAGGACTTCAAGTACCGGTTTTCCACCCGCTTTCAGAAGCTCCGCTGTAATTCCATCCTCGCCTGGGGCCTTGCCGTTTTAAGGTGCTGGAGCCATTCTAATCTCGCTCAGACTGACGTCCGGATATCATCGGAATAGTGTCAGATAAGACTTGCTCTTGGATCGTTACTCACACTTGCGCGTGGCTCCAACGATGACGTGTACAGCTGCCCATAGAACCTCTCAATCTCACTCAAAATCTCAGGTGTCCCGAAACGATGCTGCCACAATCGGTCTTCAGCTTCGACAGTTGGCTCTTTCTGGCAGACAGATCTCTGGCAAAGACTTTGAGCCCTGGTTCCGCTCGATCGCTTCTTCAATACGAGCTGTATTGAAGTTGCGCAAGTCCCGCATGCATTTGGAATCTGTCTGTTCAGTTGCCTGTATGCTGTCAAATCTGCTGAAGACTGCAGCTTCATCTGCCGTCTAACAACCATGAGATTAAGAGTGTGATCGGAGAGTTTTGTGTTCTTCTGCGACGGGTCTTACAGAACTTAGCTCCGACCGCATGGACAGTTTCCACAAGCTTGTCATTCATATCGTCCACTTCATTGCAAAATTCTAGGCACTGAAAACGATTTTGTAACTCGAGCTGAAAGTTTTCGGGACTTTGGATTAGAGCACGAGGGGACGGGCGTTGACTTCATTAGACGTGACCTCTCCAACAACGTTTAGGTTCAGTGCCTCTCACCATTCGGTGATCGCTGCCAGTTTTCACCCTCGCGATCACTGAGACATCACTAAACAGTTGTCGTCTGGTCGTCATAATGAAGTCAATCTCATTTTTTGTCGAACCGTCGGGACTCGACCAGGTCCACTTTCTGTGGGGCCGCTTTTGGAAAAAGAGTTCATCATAAAGAGTCCCTCTTTCTCCATAAAGTCGGCCAGCTGCTGGCCCCTTGGGTTCCGTTGCCTTATTCCGAATTTCCCTACTTTCAGCTCACCGCTCTCTTGTGCCTAGTTTTGCGTTGAAGTCTCCCATTAACACCGTATAGTGGGTTTTGGAGAATGCATGGTTCTAGAGATATCCTCATACATTTCCTCCACCTCCTCATCGGGTGTGCCGAGGTTGGTGCGTAAATCTGTATGACCTTCAGCGAATACCGTTTGGTGATTCTGAGTAGGTACGCAACCTTCGTCGACACACTCCCGATCTTTACAACGTTGTTAACGAGAGACTTGTGGACGATAAATCCGACACCTCCTTGGGACAGATGGTCGCCCTCCCGGTGATAGAATAAGTTGCCGGATTCGAGGATTACCGTGTCCTCCCTCTCTTCGGATCTCGGATAGTCCTATTATATTCCAGCGTAACTTATCCATCTCTTCTTCCAGCTCCAGGATCTTCTCGTCAGTCCTCAGGTGCGTGCGTTATATGTTGCCAGGTCGAGTCGTCGTGGTGGCAACCGAACCTCCACCGGAGATTAGCACCCTGCCCCGCCGTTACCATGGTCGCCACCTTAGCCAGGAATAGCGGGGCCGCCGGGGACTGGGGCCGTTTCTTTTGTCGTCGCTCGCGGGGGTATATTGCCATAGTTGCCACGCTTGGCGAGCGGGTTGGCAACCGCAGTTTTTATTGTTTTTGGCTTTTATCAGAAAGATGCTGCTGCCCATCTTCTGTATCAGTTTCCTTTGTCGCCTCTTACGACACCCACGGGAAGATATGGGGTAGTGGGTATTCTTACCCGCCACTACACGGGTCTACAAACAAGATAAAGTTTATTTTTAATTATTACCGTCATAGTAGGATCTTCCCTTGTATTATGAAAAAACATACATAATTGCACATGGACAAACAACTAGACCCGGAATAATTATTTGTTAGCCGTACAATAACTCGTTCCATGCGGGATTTGAACCCGCGGCCCTGCAATACTTTGTTATATTAAGTATGTTTCACCGTTTGTTTTAGTTTTATTACATAAATTAAGTAAAATCATAATTGAGTACTATTGTTATTTATGTTGCAAACCAAAATAAATCCACAGAATAAGACGTTACTTTAAAGATGTTAAAAATGAAAGTAAAATGCGTCTTTTCCTTAGCTTTTTTAAAAATCAATTAGATTTTAACATAATTAATGTTTGACTGTGCAAGTGTGGTTGCATTTTATATCTTACTAGCAATCCGCCCCGGCTTCGCACGGGTGATTTATGTATCTCGACAACAGCGCCACCTACCGGGTTCAATTGTGAATCTAAGCCATCCAGGGACCCACTCAAACACACACAAAAAAAAATCATTAAAATCGGTCCAGCCATTCAGAATTTTTGCGAGACTAACGAACAGCAATTGATTTTTATATATAGAGATAAAGAGTATTTTATACTGTCTATATTCATGTCACGCGTTGCTTTGGACGCTGCTTGTAACACTTTCTTTGAATGAAATTTTGACACGTTCGACGTATCAGGGAATAAACAAATCATCTGCAGTATAAATAATTTTCAATTTTTTTTTCAAGATGTGTTATGTTATAATATTTAGTGACATAATCATACATTTCAAAAATTAAATTCCTCTGATAGCTAACGTTGGCTGTTGTATGCATGTCAATTTAACGCACTATTAGATTCGCGAAAGCTAGAAGCGAAGAAAAAAAGTTTTAGTTTATGATCGTACTTTCCTATCGCTTCTGTTTATGTTTTGAAACTGGTTATTTTAGTTTATAATTGGAGCTTAGAAGGCACGCGCTAAAATAAAGTAATTAAGACGCTAATTACAAATTAGCGTCTTGATTACTTTACAGCGCACGTCCGCACGTATTTGTGAGCAGCGAGTATACAATATACATCCTTGTTGAAGCATATCATTTTCATTAGGCCAAATTAGGTGTAGTAATTTAAATATGCTATCAAATATTTCATAATTATAAGGAAGAAGTAGCTATCCGCCCCAGCTTTTTCTGAGTAATCAAAGACCATTTATTTTAACAAGTTTTCCTTTTTTTTAAATAATATCTCCAAGATTTTCGGATAAAATATAGCCTAGATCACTCCTGGCATTGTTTTCTATCTGTTCGTGAATTTTAATTACAGTAGGTTCAGCCATATCGCAGATTAGCCTGAACAGACACAGACAAAAATTTTGAAAATGGCTATTTTGTTTTAATGACATGCAAATAATCCCTCCATACAATTAAGTCAGTTATTTCTATATTACACACAGATACTTCAATTGAATTCACATGTATAGATGTATATGTAGATATGTAAGAAACACAGATGTATTGCGCTGGCCTCATATCAATAAAGCGACTTATCTAACCTGTCGTCAAGTACGGTGGTGAAGAGCACATTTGTTTTTTATCCGACACCAAGAAAAGGAGGAGGTGTTCAATTCAACTGTATCTTTTTTGTTTGTAAGTATCTTACGCGATATATTCGTTAATTTTAAACATATTTTAATGAATATTTTTTATTAAATGGGTTATATGGAGGTAGTCCCATATAAATTTGGAAAAAGTCCAACTCTTAGGGTGGCAGAATCGGGGATAAAATTTTTGATGTAAGTATTTAGAAAATATTCGAGTTGTTTCGTTATGCAATTGGCTTTTGTTTAGCTAGAAAGCAATTTGAGTGAGATGACGATTTACCATCTAGGGCTTCGTTACGACTTATCACCGGGTGGGATTGTGGTCAATCACTGGTTTATTAAAAAATGCTCAAGGGGTCAAAAAATGACTTTTAGTAAAAAGTAGAAGTCAGCTACAAAGAACTTAAATAATTTCCTTATAATACCTTCTGAAATTGGAGCTATATTACTTCTGTACACTTAGTCTTAGCACCGACTTCTGAAGTTATTACGTAGAAATTATTTTATTCTTTTTAGTTTACTGAACTCGGATTTTATTTCTTATTAAATGTCTAATTTTCTGAGCAGTGAACGGTAAGCGAAATAAAAGCGGCCAGTTCCTCAGTTAAAAAACATATCAGCAGACATGAAATGTTGCAACACGGAGTACACTCGTTAAGTTGTTGTTTACTCTACAACGAAACTAGTGGGGATGCTTGTTGTTGATGTTGTTGCTAGTTGTTCTTTTACGCGAGTTTTTATCGATATTTTTGTTTGCCCTATATATGAGAAATAACATTCACAATGAAGCTATACAGTCCTTGCGTCTTGACAACGCATCTGCATTTTGTTTATTAATTGAGGATAGATGTAGATGTCATGGATCACAGCAATAATTTATTGACTGTGTGCTCGTTTGTCAAACTTATTCTATAAAAAAATTAATTTTATATCTTCTTCGTCTTCTTCATTAGCTCGTAATTGTCTATAGCTGGACAAAAGTTTCTATCGTTGTATAAAATAAAACATATAAGACATAAAAACGATTGATAATGGGGGACAACGTAAAGCGGAAAACTGCAATCATGAGTTTGCCTGCCAAGCAAAGCTACGAGCTGTCCTTTCATTATCATCATCATCATTATCATTACAGCCTTTCACAAGTCCACTGCTTAAAATGGGCCTCTCCCAAGGAATGCCACAAAGCACGGTCCAGAGCCACCTGCATCCATCGAATTCCTACATGTCTTACCAGACCCTTAGTCGTATTAGCTGTCTTTAACAAGAAAAAATTTGCTGAAAATCCTACTTGTTAAAAGTTATTGCCCTGCAGTTGTATTTGTGAGCAAAATATACATTTACTTCTAATTTTAAATTCAATACAAGAGAAATTTCATTATAATCAAACAAGAAATAAATCACATTTTTACATGAAAGACTGAATAATACAAAAATAAAAAGAAATCTTTTAAAGAAAATGTGAAGTTAGCGCTGGAAAACGTAATTAAATGGCACGTTCCAGAGGAAATCGACGAATCAGCTTAGGAATTTGGACGGAAAAATGTTATTACCTTCTTTACTATTTGCGGTACATTGAAATTTCTGATATTAATTAAATAATAATAAAGAAAGTTATTTTCAATAATTGATTACAATTAGAATAAAAAAATAAAATAATATCAAATTGGCAAGATCGTATGCCCCGGTATTAATTATATCGATTTTTATTACTTGTCAGATAAGCATAGCACCGTAACTTTAAGCTGCGATACTGTTAATTTCTATTTCCGTGTGCTGATGGATTCCCATCCATCATCCTAAGTTAACGTAAATGACGACTATGTGAATAGCAGGAAAGACCTTATGGCTTCCGAAAGATGGTGGTACAGACACCTCAAGACGTTCGAAAAATACGAGGGGCAGCGTCTATATTGCGAGACAATACTGTTATTACACGATTCAGGCAAATTTACCCAACAACGGGAAATACCCATGTTCAGCCGTTGTCTCTGGTATTTTATTTGGTGGATTGATATTAGTTGGAGCTTTGTCTTTGCATGAAGTTTAAGTAAATTATATGCATTCTTACTTTACTCATGTGGCTTTACTCATAAAAATTAACGTCAATTTAATAATAATTAAAGTTTCTCTATCTTTCTTTTCACTAAATGACGGTAGAAAGAAACATGTATATAGATCATTAATACTTTAAGTAAGCGATAATCAACGATTGTAATTAAGACCGATAATGTTTTGTTTGATGCTAAACTGAAAGTTGAGCTTATTATAAATCGTGATTAGGATTAGGACAAGGAGGGATTGGAAGTGTCAAAAGTCATAATTAAGTTAGGAAACAGGTGTAGGAGATACTATCATATTTAAAATTTTGATTGTATTTTTAGATATAAATGATGCGCGTTTTGTAATATCATTAATTGTAGATATTATCAAATTAATGTTACATAAAATTTTAGAAATACTATACGTAAAATCTACAATGTTTTAAGGCCACTGCTGGATAGAGGTTTTTAAAAAAATACATTACTAGTAAAATTCGTCCAAACTCACAATCGCTAGGCAGACGAGTTGGCGAGCGCCATGAGTTGAATTTGCTAAATAATAATTTAGACTAAAATATTGTTTTTAGGTATACAGTAAAAATAATTTAAATATTCTCATATTTAAAATATTATTATTAGGAAGAGTAATGTAGCTGCACTCTTGAAAATCTTATTTTTCAGATTTAACTTATTTATTAATATGGCACGTTATAAGAAGCGTCTACCCAACTAAATAAAACAACTACTAATGCTTAACAACCATCACATTATATCTACAGTACAACAATGATTATTTTTAATAATATGGACCAGATCCATCTCAATATTCTGCCATTTCGGCATGATACCGCAGTGTTGCGACCGTTTATAAATTTCAACTACTATAACGACTATTGTTATTGATTTAACAACGTACATAAATAGATAGTCGTTTATTTATATGTTTACAGAATGTTATTCAAAACGATTATTTTAAAAATAAACGTTAAAGTCATATTTTTTGAGAGAATACAAAAGGTGGATACAACAAGTTATAATTTCAATCTTCGCTTATGTGAACTAGTTATGGCGTGCCTCAAGGCAGTATTTTAGGCCCGTCTTTATTTTTACTTTACCTAAATGACTTTCCAGATAGCATTAATCATAAATATGTACTGTTTGCGGACTACAATCGGAAACTACAATCATATTAAAGAGCATTGATAAAAATATGTACAAGTAAGAAATAAACAAGACACTAAAAACTTCTATAGAGTGGCGAGAACCAAAAAAATTACGAGTGTAAGTTAATCTTGGTAAAACTAAATGTATGTAATTTCATACCTATGATACAAAACCACTAAAATTAAATGTATCAGATAAATTCTCTGTCTGAAACTGACTTAAATTTCTTGAAATATCATTAGATAATTTCTATTCCTGGAAGTACGTCCTTCACGTAAATAGCATTGCGGTAAGCTGAACAGTTTCGTCTACCCTTTGAGATGTATTAGTTGCGAAGTATCTAGAACCACCTCAATTACTGCATACCACGGCTATAATATATACTCCATTCTGTGGTGTGGTATCATTCTATAGGACCGTTATGTAGAATTTGATCAAGCATTTGTAATGCTAGAAATGTGTCTAATGGTATAACCATTTTAGCTGACATTTGGGCTGAAATAAATAGACACTTGTCGTCTTTTCTGTAGACAATATAAAATACTTACTCTACCGCGCATATTATATATCTGAGAAACTTGTGTATATGTTTTTAATATAAGAGACATTTTGAGCAAGCGTCAAGCTACTCAATCTATTAATGTAAAGTTATATCGACCAAAGACGAATCTAATATATGAATTTAATTTCCTTTAAATTACACACAGTATACATATAGAATAAAGTATATACTAGATATACTTTATTCTATATGTATACTGTGTGCATGTTTTATTATGGAATAGAGACGTAAAATACACACATAAGACAATAAAAACATACAACACAAACACATAAGAGATTTGATAATTTTGCTAAGATCTTTCTGTACCTTATTCACGCAAATTAACGATCTTAGTCTTTATATTATTAGACTCTTAAAATATTAAAATTTAATTAATGTGAAAGCCGACTTCAATTAACTAAAAATATTAAATAATTTACATTCTGAACTCGTGGCTTTAATTCTTCTATACACTATGTATAAGCATCGACCTAAGACTGTAAAATTATTATATTCTTTTTAGTTCTTTGAAGTCGGCTTTTACTTTTTATTTAAAGTTAATCTTTTGTGTGAATTAAGGAATATTATAATCTCAATGTCGTCTAAATAGTTACATTCAAAACATCATCTCCTATTTTGCCATCCTTAGGGGTGGAGTTTTCTCCAAATTCATATGGGACCACTTGATAATTATAATCTAATTAACCAAAATTAATCAGTCCACACATGACGCATGTCATACATAAAAAAAACCTCCTCTTTTTTTTACGTCGGCTAAAAATACTTTCAATTTATCTAGAACTCAGACCAACAAAGAAAGATAAACAAAACATTACTATCATTAAACAAACCATTTGCAAGCAACATGGTTTTAGATGCGTATTTTGTGTCTGAGTTTTTTCACAATAAATTGAGCATGGTTTTGGCTTCACTTGAAATTTACGTCTCTTTATTTGTTGGTCTGAGTTCTAGGAATAGGATTTCGATATTCTGTGCGCACCAATATTTAATCACTTAACTCATTTCACAATTTTCTGTTATAAATGATCTCCTTCAACAAATACGTAAATAAATTAGGCGAAATTCCTGAGGCGGATTGGCGTTTACAAAGTTACAGATGTCACACAACGTTTAATATAATTTTTAACGTTTCAGACCTTAACTGAATATTTAAGGCAAACCTATTAAAATATTCTTAAACTAGTGGTCCTAGAGCTCGTGACGCATTTTTCATGAAGTGTTTGATGCATCATGAAACTTTTTTTGAAAAGTATCAGTCCACTCAATAAGCAGGTATTTGACTGTTTGCCTGGCCTACCTGGGTACACCTGGTACTGCACATACAGGTAAGTTGCAAAAAAATTCGCCCAATAAAGTGTTTGATTCAAATAATAATAATGACTATCCGTCAGCAAAGTTGATAAAGAATTAAGGAAAAAAAATGGCAGACACTTCTGAAGGGGTTAAGGGCAAACTACCCCAAAGTTGTATTTTCAAAAATTCCAAAAAAGTGTGCCACTTTTACAGCGTGTTTATTATATATAATAAAAAATTCTCACAAAAGAGCAGACAGTTTCTCCGGGGTTTAATAATTTAAAAATATTTAAATAAATCTTGCGTGGACAGAAGACAAATGTTCTAAGGGTTGTAATGAGTGCGACAGAGAGCGACGGTCGCCGATATGCCCTTAGTTTGGCAGCGGATCACGTGATCTTGTACAGCTGTTATAATTGAAATGAAAGATATGCATGGGCATGATATTACACATTATTACATTAATTGATATATTGTAATATATTATTTTAGTTATATTATATAATTTTTATGCTTACTTTTAATATTTATATATTGAAATATATATTTTATTAGATGAAAATTTTAAGAAGTGGATAAAAATGAACACGAACAACAAAAATTAATAATTTTTAATCTGGAGGTAACCGTGGTTAACTATGACATTGGGACGTCAAATACCTCAGTCCCTCCCGTGACCATGGGTGCTGTAAAGTACTCGAAACGTCGTGAATATAAAATAAGTTAATATACGCGATAAAATCCGTAAAACTAGTTTTATTTAAATGTGTAGTGTTCGCGTAAATATAAGAAATCATTAAAAATGAAGTTTATTTAAATGCACAACAATAATTACAGCTAATGGTAATAAGGAAGAAATTGTCGAAAAATTCAAATGTAAATAATGAGATAATTAAAAAAAATCTTACTTCTATTAACCCGACAATTTCTTCACCATCATTGCAGCCTATCACAAGCTTAATATCACTTCATCTAGTGGAGGGTTGCCCATCTGCCAATCCCTGCGTTTGCCAGTACGAAGCTGCCATTCGAAAACCGTTTACAAAAGTATAATAAATCATTATGTGATACTTCAAGAATGCAAATCCTCGCAAGCTGTTGCAATTTAAGCTTTGAAAGGAAGCTAGAAAACATTATGGCTTACCTCAGACGTTTATCTGTTGTCAAGAACAACAATTTCACCAGCCAAATGCAAGAGAAATACCGTGTGGAATTTCACCAAATCTCACGTTAAAAGTTTTCAGACCGTACCGTAAATGTTTTACATTTTAAGGCTTGAAAAGTTGGTAGTTACAGTATCGTATGAAACTATCTTTTGGGTTTAAAATTTTTGCGCAGCATGTTTTCGCAGCAGAACAGTTCATTATTTTATGATTATACCCTTGCTCATAAAAATCGTAAAATTTAACGTAATATTTTTAAAAATGTTTAAAGTTGCTCTCACTATCTCTCTCTCTCTCTCTCTTTAGAATTGGGGGTTCTACATCACTTCACCTTGCTGCGCTCGGTTCGTGCTGCAGAAGTACCCAATTATACCCGCCTATTGCCCAATATGACGGCTAGAACTGCAGAATCCTATAATATTGTTTACTGAGAGATGCTCTGCTTCTTAGTCTGACGAAGAGACCGATCCAAATTTATAGTACTAAATGCTATTAAAATATCGGTCAGTCAGTTCAATTTATTAATAAGTACCTAATCAATAGCTACCAAGTTGGGTAATACCTATATTGATAGGTACCAAGTTAGGTAATACCTATATTAATAAGTACCTAGTTAGGTGCTTAATTCAAATTTAATAATTGACATTTATGTATTTGAACTATTAATTACTCGTAATGACGGCTCGAACTGCAGAATCCTATAATATTGTTTACTGAGCGAAGCTACACCAGTGCCTGCAGTCTCGACATAGATAGTGACGCCATCGCTAACTACCGATCGTATAAATAATAACGAAAAAAGTCGTTTGCCGTAACGATGCTTACGATAAATGCTCTACAGCCGAGATACCGAACAAAATCGTTACATATCTTTACTTTACGATGTCGTTACGCTAACTAAAAACGTATTCATAGTGCGATGTTTTCTTAAAAAAATATTGGCTGTTAAAAAATCTCCTTCAATTTCAGGGAAAATGGGTAGACATAATTTTATAAAAATAATTGCTTTTCTTTAAAAATTGTACAGAAACAGTAGAAACCTTATCTTATAAAAACATTTTTCATAGTAACTTTCAAGCAGCTTATACAGTTTCTAAGAATTGAACTAACTTGTTACATAAATATCAAAGGACATAAAGAATGCTTCCTTGCAACACTATGGTGTTAATGTCAAAATTGTCAATGTCTCAATCAATGACAACTTCTTACTTGTTGCTTGCCATAGATTACTGTATATATACTAGAGATTGCTTGTGAAAATAATTAATTCATAGTACAATATATCCGGTTGTTTTTTTTTTGTATCATGTTCATTGTTCATGATATTTTTAACGGTGGAGGACAGTGACACAGGCTCAGGCCCGGTTTCATAGCCCGGTTTCGAGCTGCGTTTAGTAAGTATAACCTACAACACTTATTTTCGAATCTATCGTTGTAAATTGAATGCTTTGTCGAAAGACTATATAATGTTTACATTTTGAATACACTTCTACGTATGTTTCAGAGGTAAACGCACACCACGTTTGATGAGTGGGCAGATTGAGGCACTTCTGTCGAAGTTAGGAGCTCGTTCATTTTAGTTTACCAGAAAATTTACCGGCCTTCATTGCAAGAAGAATTTTAAAATGGGCTGGAAGGAAGTAGCCGACGAGCTCAACCAGCTCCTTCAGTCAAGACACCAGAGCAGTGGATAACAGTTAAGTTTCTATCAAAGAATTTTCCAGATTTACTATTAATGGCTTATACATAAATCAGCCAGCACACCATGCAGCACTAGTGTAACTAATATTTAATTGAATACATAATTATTTATTTTGTAGGTCTGGAGAGACTAAAAGCGGTGCCTCACTAAACCAGCAAAGTTAAGGAAAGAAAGGATACATACAGACCGGCAACCGCATTACGACTGTACAAAAGGTGCAAGAAATAACGATGCAGTCACCAGCACCACAAATGGTAGCGAAGCCTTCATAGAAGCCGAGAAGCCGGGCTTGCCGTATCAAACTGCTCAATCAATAATATCAACTAATAAAAAAAATTTTATTAGTTGATATTAGTTAATATTTGAAATGCGTATGTTTTTCCTAATACCCACTTGTTGTTTGAACAAATTATAAAGTGTTTAGTGTAAATAATTACTATCATTGTGTATATTAGTGCAGTAAAATGAAATGCTCAGCATGTGAAAATTCTATTGAACGAAATGAACTATTGGGATGCATTTTATGTAAAGGAACCTATCATTATATGTGCCTTAATATTACATCTGCGAAATTTATGAGTAACTATCAAAATTTAAAAGATCATGGAAATGTCCTACTTGCACCAACATTACGGAACGGCGATCCAGAAAAGACGACACACCGATAAAAGTTAACTGTGGGATTCATCACCATCTGATGTCATTAACATGTCTAGTGACAACATGCAAGTAAATGAACTGCCGCCTCGGATTTGGAGCACTGTGGAGGTAAAAACAAAATACTTCTACTTTTTCTTTAGAAGAATTAGGTAAATTGTGACGATAAATTGGACACTAAGTTACAAAACACTCGTCACTCATTAGCTTCGGAAATTAAGCAAGAATTTAATGAAGTTTTAATGAAGTTGGAAAGTGAGTTTTTAAAAATAACTGAATCCCTAACAGGAGAAATATGCGACTTAAAAAGATATAAGTACACTTTGCGAAAAGTTCAAACAATTGAGCAAGAAAACATATATTTACGTAAACAAATGAAAGTGAACAAAATAAGCCTTCTAACATTTCACATATGGAGACCATTATAAAAGAATTAAAACAGGAAATAAACGACAAGGACCAGAAAGCGCTGCTCAATGACATTGAAATAATTGGAATACCTGAAGTTTCAGGTGAAACCCCATTGCATATAATGTCGACAGTTGCAAATAAGCTGGGAGTTACCTTAAATGATCATGATATAGTATTTGCGGAGCGTGTCGGTCGCCATTCGAGAAATCTACTTCAAGAGGTGCAAACAGGGAATCAAAACCGTATAGAGGCACGACCCCTAGTTGTGCGTTTAGCACGACGAGTCACTCGTGACATCCTACTGAAAAATGCACGTGTGCGCCGTACGCTCACCACTGTAGATCTAGGGTTACCTTATAAAGATACAACCAAATTTTATGTTAATGAGAGGCTAACGAAACCAAATCGTGTGCTATTTGCTAAAGCACGTGAAATGGCCCGAAAATTAAAATGGAAATTCGTATGGACAAAAGATGGTCAGTTTATGTCAAGAGGAGATCTTTTAACGCTCGGTACGCGTAATCTACTCAGAAGACGACTTTACGCGTATTTTTGGTGAGCCATATTCCAAAACAGTTAAATGATTATAAATTGATTTTTATGGCCTTTGGGCTTCTAGCGTTTTTGCTATTATTCGGTTTGTTGTATATTTGTTTTAAGGTCCATTACACTTTCAATGTCAACTTAGTTTTAGTACAGTTTGATTTCAAAGTTGACTTAGTTCTAGTACAGTCTTATTACATATATTATTACATTCTGTTATTGTTTTATATTCCGTTAACAGTCAAAATATTAAAAAAATATTCTTCTGTTAATATTAGGGATCTAATAATTGTGCCCTACTTTTTAAATTTTAATTCAATCTTCTGTCTATATTCTGCTAAACTGTGGAAACAATTTTTAATAATGTTAATATGTGTTGTTTTTGTTTTGATTTCGGTCAGTACAGGTTATAACTTATTGTTGTTGTTACTATTAGGTTTTTTATGTGTTAGTTTTAATATTAGTTATTTTTACAATGTCAATATAGTTTTAGTACAGTTTGATTACAAATATTATTACATTTTATTATTTAATATTCTGATAACAGTAAAAATATTCAAAAAATATTTTTCTTTTAATATTAGGGATCTCATTGTGCCCTACGTTTTTATTTAAATTCAATCTTTTATCTACATTGTCCTAAACTGTTAAAATCCTTTTAATATTGTTTATACGTGTTGTTTTATTTGGATGTTGGTCAGTACAGGTTATAACTTATTGTCGTTATTATTCGGTCTGTTGTATATTAGTTTTAATATTCGTTATACATTTAATGTCAACTCAGTTCTAGAACAGTTTGACTACAAATATAATTACATTTTATTAATTAATATTATGATAACAGTAAAATGCTAAAAAATATTTTGCTGTTAATATTAAGGATCTCATTGTGCCCTTCTTTTTATTTTAATTCAATCTTTTGTCTACATTCTGCTAAACTGTTAAAATCCTTTTAATATTGTTTATACGCGTTGTTTTAATTCGATGTTGGTTAGTACAAGTTATAACTTATTGTGTTCTTACTTTTCCTATATTTTTATTATTTAATTTGTTTCAAAATTTAAGACATTACATTATGTTATATAACAATGGCTAGATATAAAAGTTTTAGAGTTGGTCTCTATAATGCTGGGTCAATAAGAAGCAAAATAGACGAGTTTCAGGTTGCCTTACAACGAGACTCAGCTGATATTATGGCAATAAACGAAACATGGTTGCAGACAGGTGACGATGTAAGTGCACCAATAGTTCCTGGATATAGCTTCCGTCATATTCCTCGATCGTGTAACATGTCAAGAACTAGGGCGGAGGTGTAGGTTTCTATATTAGGCGAGGGGTAAGTGCTCGTTCCTGTCCACATATTAACACATTTACTGAAGTTGAGCAACAATGGATATCGGTAACCATAAACAGGACTAGAATATTAATTGGTACAGCATATCGACCACAATGGGTCAATGTGGATAATTTTCTTGATTCTCTCACCGACACTTTAACTTCACAATCCAACTTTGATTATTTTATATTATTAGGCGATTTTAACATTAACATTTTGGATACTAATGACAGTAAAACTCTTCGTCTTAAACAATTTATGATCTATACTAATTCAAGTAACTGTATTTCAGAACCTACACACTTCACACGAGACAGTGCAACGTTAATTGATTTAGTTATCACAGATGCGTGTTACAAATACATTTGTTAAACATACACCAGAATTAGGAGGCACGCTTTTGTTTTGGTTGACTTCCATTTTAAAAAACCTAAGATAGATCCAATACAACAAATTATAAGACCTATTAAAAGTATCAATATGCTTGCTTTTTTATCAGATCTCGAAGCTATAAATTGGGATACTATCATAGAGTTTAGCTGTGTCGATCAAATGGTATCTGAGTTTTCCAAAAAAATTTTAGAATTATTTGATAAGCATGCTCCTGAGAAACTAGTAACGTTTAAAAAAGACAACTGCCATGGTTCACTAGTAATGTTCGGTACATGATGCAATTGCGTGACAGCGCTCATAATAAGTACCGACATACTAAAGCTATGAGTGATAAAACTCATTACAAATCTCTTAAAAGACTAGCTAATAGTTGTCTTAATACTGAGAAAAAGCATATTTTGACTATCATATTAATCAGAACCTACATAAAGCAAACATTTTGTGGAAAAACTTAAAATCGGTTGCATTACCTTCATTTAAAATTCTAACAATTTACAGACCATTTTAATGATCCTGATAAAATTAACCACCACTTTCTTAATATTCCGGACATAAGCAATACTGGTTCATTTTATTCTAAATTCTTTAAAAGTTCCAAATATAACTCAAACACATTAAAGTTAATGCCAGTCCATGAAAGCGTAGTTGCAAAGTTATTATGACTATCAAGTCAACGCACAAGGTTGATCGAATTAGTATGGAAATGATACTTTTGACACTACCTAAACGATAAAGGTTATAACAGCAATAATTAATAGGTCTATCACAGAATCAATTTTTCCTTCTCAGTGGAAAACCGCACTAATTCGTCCTGTACCAAAAAAAGTAAATGCAGTTGATTTAAGCGACCTAAGGCCTATTAGCATTTTACCATATTTATCAAAAATATTGGAAAAAGTTGTACACTTTCAAATAGTACACTTTTGTGAACAAAATAAAATACTACCTAAGTTACAATCAGGGTTTAGGAAGAGTCATGGGACAGCTACAGCCCTTATAAATGTCGTAGATGACGTACTGTTTTTTTCGGATTCGGCAAAGGCACGATCCTTACTCTTCTAGATTTTTCAAAAGCATTCGATTCGATAAATACGGATTTGTTAATAGATAAACTATCATACTACGGTTTTGATAACGGGGCATTGGTGTGGTTTAAGAGTTATCTCAATAATCGTCTACAACAAGTTATAATTAACAGGAATGATGGTGAAAGTTATGTTTCCCAACTACTTCCTGTCAATAAAGTGTCCTCAAGGATCTATTTTGGGCCCCTTGCTTTTTATCATTTATAGTTCCGATATAACAGCATGTCTTGAAAATTGCAGATACCATATTTATGCTGATGACCTACAGGTGTATATTAGTGTAGATAGTAAAAATGTAAATACAGCGGTAGAAAAGTTAAATGAGGATCTTCAACGCATTGGTTCTTGGTCACAAAATAACTCCATGCTCCTTAATCCAACAAAATCTAAGTTTATTATTATAGGTACTAAAAAGCAGGTAAAGGACATAACTTCTACTGATCCGAACGTACGTATTGATGGGGAAAACATTGAACGAGTTTTTGAAGTACGAAATCTTGGGGTTCTTATGGACAGTTATTTAAAGTTTGAAAATCATGTAATTAATGTCGTAAAAAGTTGTTTTTTCCGATTGAAAGTTTTATACTCAATCAGGCAGTTTATCACTGTAGACTTACGTGTTAAATTATGTGAAACCTTAGTTCTGTCTAAACTAAATTACTGTATAACTTTGTATGGACCTTGTCTATTTAAAAAATCAAAAAATTTAATTCAAAGGGTACAAAATGCTTGCGCTCGTTACTGTTTTTACATCCCAAGACGAACACATGTTACACTTACCTTAATGCTTCTAATATGCTTAAAATGCAGGAACGTCTCAAATTATTTTATGCCTCCCTGCTATTTGGAGTGATAAAACAAAGAAACAGAATACCTATATGAAAAGCTTCAGTGGAGACAAAATCAACATATGTACGATATCCGAAAGTGTGCAAAAGTACTTTGCATACCTCAACATAGGACATCAGCATTTCGTGGTAGTTACAAATTTATGGCCACAAAATGTTGGAATGATCTTCCACCACCATTACGAGTCATAACAAATAAGAACAGTTTTAAGAGAAAATACAAAGAGTATTTATTAAGTACGCAGAAAATGTCTTAAATATTTATAAAAAAATCGGCAGGGGCTGAATATCACATATTTAGTTATATGCAATTATGTAACTTACATTTACTACAAATATTCTTTTTAAAAAACCATTATATTGTTCTAGCATAATTATTATAATTAGTCTGAATAAATAAAACACTACTGTAGTTCTTACTTTTAATATTATTATTATTTTCATGTTTTGTTTACATTAAACTTATATTTTGTTTATGTTATGTCTTATCTCTTGTACATGTATATTAATTATCAAATTATTAATAGAAATATTATGATAACTTACTGGTTAATTAATTATTTAGTTCTTGTACTGGCTGAATAAATAAATAAATAATTTAACACTAAAATCTATTGTAATGTAATCAGTGATGTACGCGTACTGTTATAGTTTAGCTCACTAAGTAGGTATATGGGTGCTGACAGAATAACAGCGTTGTGAATTCTCTGCAACATGCTGAGTCAGAACCCTTTCATTGTCCTTCTAAAATATTATTTTGTATTAGGTTAACTTTTAAATATTTTATTACTTTTGGTCAATGAATAAATATTTTATTATTATTATTATTAAAATAACTCGTAAACTGTTTCAAACTATTTCAAATTTCCCGCGCGCTTCTCTGTCGCTGTCGCTGACCTGTTATACAAAGGCCATAGATTACTATATATACACAGGCCTTATAACGTCAACACGCGGCAAAACTGCGCGATACTGCCTGTCATAAAAATTAGTCGTCTCTCTCGCACGCGTGGGCTTTTACCGGGCTTTCGAGAGGACGATCGCTCCCTTTCTAACCTGTGGTAAAATGATCTATAATGAAATATAACTACGATTGTTTATATAGCAATTTGTACGTAGCGAAAAGCCCGGCTTTTAGTGTGAAGTTAGTCATTAGTCAAGCGCGGGCGATACCTTTGCAAGTTCACTTCACATTTCAATGTTTACTCTGCGTATTTACTTTAGCGAATAAATATTGCGAGTTGAAAATTTATGCTTTTTTATAGATTTTTAGTGAAAATGGAGGATAATAGTGTTCTTTGTGATGAATTGAAGTGTGTTAAAGTGCTAATCGGCGAGGAAAAGTTAAAATCGAAAAATAGAAAAGGTAAATTTTTATAAAACTGCTAAAAACAACAAAACTATATCTTGGGCTTGCCTTAGTTTGGAGCCCTAGCTTCGCCACTGACCACAAATAAGTAAGTTTGAGCTTTGTTATTCATTTAATTCCTACTTACATTATATATTTCTGTGCTCTGCTATTTTATCCACTATTTCTAAGATAATTACTATTGTATCTGAAAAAGATGACTCTGTTAGAGTAAGTTTACAAAAAGTGCAATGGCGTATACCTCATATCAAGGTATCTGACCAGCAAAATCTTAATTTAATTAAACATTTAGAGAAAGACAAGCCTGTTCAAATCGCATTTAGAAATTGGGATCTATATGAATATCCATTATTACCACAGTCTATTAAACATACAAATGGTCTGTCAAAACAACTTCGCAATTAGAGAAACCGTGTTATGTTATTTTTGGACTACAAGACTAATAGAAAAATAATAAAGTTATAGACAGTGCCATTTTCAATCATTGTAATTTGACAAATGTAACATTATTCCTACTTAATTTGAAATTTTGTAAAAATAAGTACAGTATATTATACGAGTATAATATGTATGCTAGATTTCGTCAGTCGTTCTATATTCTTCCGTTGCTTGATCCTCAAACATTTAAAAAAAAAGCTCCATTGTTTGTAATTAATTGTTCACGACAAAACGAAAATTCAAAATCAGGACCTGTTGATGAACGTCTAAAATTGAATTTGAAAAGGATATTCCAGACAACACCACAGTGCATATTGTTAAATAACAAACGATTATCTAGTAGAGTACAAATTCCCTTAAGTAACCCAGTAAGGAAAATATCATCAAATCTACGGCTATTGTGGATGTACAAGGATTCAAAAGAGATGATAACGAATTTATTGTTAAAGAAATTACCATCATTTGCGATGATCAAGTTCAAGTTTTATTGATTCTACCACCTTTTCCAGTTCACAACCTTACATATACAGGAAGGAAATAAGTGAAGTGGATAGGACGGAATAGAAAAATTAATTGGAATGATGGTTTCCTTCCCTATGACAATTTTTAATGTACACACAACCACTCTTGGTTGACAAAACGATTTATTGTAAAGGGTTTGAAAAAGAGGCTTGGATTAAGAATATATTGGATCATGAAGAATGTTATAAATTTAGAAAACGTTAAATGTCCTACTTTGTTATGTTTGTATCAAGAATATTGGTTTTGTAACTATATTTTTATTTTTATTATTTTTATTTATATTTATCATCGTTCATTTTGTGCACTAAAAAATGTTACATGTTTAAAAAAATGGTATAATCTTTTAAAAATAATATAAGTGGTCGTTGAAAAAAGTTTTTATTTTTATTTTCAAATACCTTATTTCTTTTATTAACTGTCTGATATATAATAAAAATAAATCTAATAGTTATTGAATAAAACAATTTTTTACGGATTTTATCGCATTTAATTTACTATTTTAATTCCCGACGTTTCGGGTGCTTTACAGCAACCCATGGTCACGGGGGGGACTGAGTTGTTTGACGTCCCGATGTCACAGATAGCCCGGCTACCTTCAGTTTTTTATTATCAATTTTTGGTTCGATCTACGCAGACAAGTAAAAAGTTGTTACGAACGGTGATTCAAAATCAAGGTTCGATCTACAATTCATAAATAATACCATAGACAATTTGTCCAGTGAGTTAAAGACAGTTTTAACGACATTTGATTTTAATAATTGCATCGAAACTTTAGACAAAAGTGAAAAATCTAAATATGATGAATGCAAAAATAAACAAATAGAAAAATACCAAAAATTAACGATCAATTCAAATGCCAAACATCCATGTCAACGTAGAAACGAAACACAACCGTTGACCACAGACGCGAACAATAAACAACGCACGGTATATAATCTGTCAAAACAAACACTAGACGAACCTACAATAAAAGTATTATCGAAGGGCCTGAATTTCGCAATAAAACCGCAAAAAATCCCGTATACGTAACCAGGCCATACTTCAAGACATTTACAGATTAAAGCGTTGTATAACTTACGCAACAGACCAGAGCTCACGATTCTCCGTGCAGATAAAGGAAATGCTACGGTAGTAATGGATACGTCAGATTATAATTTGAAAACACAACTTTTATCGGACGAAAGTACGTACAAAATGGTCAAAATATCAACCAACAACCAATGTGCTTAAAACAACTAGCGATTTAATAAAGAATTACTCCGAAAAATTAAATCTTGACGTAAATTCGATAACACCACCGTGTCCCAAACCACCGAGGTTGTATGGGTTACCGAAAAAACACAAACCAAACGCTCCACTACGTCCCAAAGTGAGCCAAATCTATTCACTTACTTATAAGTTGACTCAACACTTGGGAAAAATTCTGTCACCACTGAGAGGACAAACTAGAGCACACACATAGGATTTGTACCATTTTGTTAGTGAGATAAAAGACCTACATCTCGCTGACAATGAAACAATGGTCAGTTTTGATGTTCAGTCACTATTTACATGCTTACCTATTGAAGACTGCATCTCAATTGTAACCAGGAAGCTAGAAGAATACAACATGCCTACAAAATATGCAGTGTTACTCAAACACTGCTTTACATCTGGTTATCTATTGTGGAAGGAGGAGTTCTACAAGCAAGTAGATAGTGGCGCTGACATATTCATGTTTCATATCATTTACTGCTCCTGTAAACCCAAGATTCTACAAGCGGCACGTAGACGACACTTTCACAATTTTACCATCTGACAAAGTAACTGCATTTTAGACCACCTTAATTCCATAAACTCTAAAATACAATTCACAATGGAGTTAGAGGCAAACAATTCTTTAGCTTTCCAAGATGTTTTAGTCATTCGAAATCCTGATAACACTATTGGTCACACTGTGTATAGGAAAAAGACCCATACCAACCGATATTTAAATGGTGAATCGCACCTTCATCCATCACAGTTAGCTACCGTGGGAAAATCTTTGTTTCAGAGAGCACGAGGGATCTGTGTCACAGTGACCGGGTGAAGCCGACCACAGTCGAGCGTGTGCCTGCTGACTACCCTATGTCAGAGAAGTCACAGACAAGGTTGGCTACATTTTCAAGCGAGCTTCTATTAAAACATACTTCAAGCCGCCGAAGAAGATTAGTCAATTTTTACCATCCGTCAAGTGTAATATCCCTCTAAAAGATGCAGGAGTGTACAAACTTGATTGCGAATGTGGTCTCTCTTACATAGGACAAACAAAAAGATCCATTAAAACCCGCGTGAAGAAAATATAGCTGACGTGAAGCACCGACGCTCTGGGAATTCTACAGTTTGTGAACATGTTCAAGATCGTCCCCGCCATTACATTAGATTTGATTGACCACAAATCCTCGCAAAAGAACACCGATTTCTACCGAGGATGATACGCAAGATGATCAAACCAAAAATTAATATTAAAAAACTGAAGGTAGCCGGGCTAACTGTGACATCGGGACGTCAAACATCTCAGTCCCCCCCGTGACCATGGGTTGCTGTAAAGCACCCGAAACATCGGGAATTAAAATAGTAAATTAAACGCGATAAAATCCGTAAAAAATAGTTTTATTCAATGTGTAGTGTTCACGTAAATATAAGAAATCTAATAGTTATTGTTCAAATACATAAATGTTAATTATTAAATTTTAATTAAGTACCTTACTTGGGGCCTATTGATATAGGTATTGCCTAACTTGGTACCTATTGTTTAAAAGTTAAAGTTAAAGTTACAGCCTATATACGTCCCACTGCTGGGCACAGGCCTCCTCTCGTTTGTGAGAGGATTTTAGGGCAAGGAAATGTCCGCCGCGCTGCCCCAATGCGTGTTGGCGAACTTCACATGTCTTCGAAATATATTTTTCTTATTTCTCAGACATGCAGGTTTCCTCACGATGTTTTCCTTCACCGCCGAGCATGTGGTAAATCAGCACTTAAAATTGCAACTACAATTTCATTGGTGCCGGCGGGGATCGAACCCGGGTTGCTCGCGTACTGTGAAACTTACAGCGAGCGCTAACCATCTGCGCTACCATGGTTCTACGGTACCTATTGATTAGGTACTTATTAATAAATTGAAATGACTGACTGATATTTTAATGGCATTCAGGGCTATCTATAAATTTCGATCGGTCTGTCCGTCACATTAAGAAGCAGAGCATCGCTCAGTAAACAATATTATAGGATTCTACAGTTTGAGCGGTCAATTTTCAACCCTACTCTATAAGAAATTAATTACTCAAAAGGTCAAAGGCCTGCTGTTAAATAAATTAAGATTAGCTTTAAACAGCTTTGTAAATACCTACACAAATTTTCCATTCTTTTAAAATTAAAAATATATTATATTTTAAAGGAAACAAATGAACCAAGCTCGTACCTATACTGAATTTTGCAATCAACCGTTTCGAAACAAGGTATATGGTCTATCTTTTGTTCGTCTGAAAGAGTTGCTATGAATAAAACTTTTATACGTCGGTGAATGTGAACCACAGAACACAATTACTCTCTACCAAGACAATTAATTACTCTCTACCAAGAGAAGAACGCCAACTTCATACTAAAAAACGGAAACACGTGTTTATGAGTGTACTCTAAAAGCGCTACGGTGGGCGCCCATATAAAACTTTTTAGCGGGAATTTCAAACCTTTGTATTCTGTAACTTTGAACATTTTATTTAAGGCATATTCGAGTAATTTTGGCTCAAGCCTCACAAACCTATGGGGTAAATTCCCATACATTTGAGAGGTTGCACCAAAATTACTCGAATATACTTTAGATTAGTATGTGAGATAAAATAAAACTATAAATATGTATAGTGTAATTTTATTTTCTGGAAGACAGATTGTTTTATAAACTATACATTATTATTGATGTTTTTTATTGCTTTTGCACATAATATTTCCACGCTTGTTACTGATATATAGCACATGTTATTTTCAGAGAGTTATTCTTCACAGAACATTAACGTAAATTTAAATCATTAAAATTGTCATGGTGAAAACTTAACTCAGCCGAAATATGTGATCTGAAACAGATACAATTCGAGTCATTATAGTAATAATCCCTACAAATAACGGTCAATAAATTCAAAATGTTTATAGACTTACCAGAATATTGTCATAAGTTTTTCTTTTCCTATTATAGGAAACCTGCATAAAGTGATCAGATGATTGTGTGCTTTTTATTTGCACAACACTTAAATTACTTTCGATGATGATCACACATCGTGCATAAAATTTTGAAATAATGAATTCATTTATAGTCAATATCTTATACAGAGTTAACATCTCACAAAAAATCTTTACTATATTCACGACGATATTATGACAGTGTATTCGCCTACAAACGAAAATGAAGTATTCTGAGCCCATAATAACTAAATTTAAGCAAAAATCAATAATAAACGTTAAAATCTAAACCTATGAAATCAATTTGAATAAATTTCTGAAAATATTTTCAATATGAAAGACGTTGACAAACAAATGTCTTTTTTTTCTTCTTTTAATTCATGGCTTCTTTTGATACAATTCTGCTAATATTGAATAATTTAATTTTAATCAATTAATAGGTAAATTAATTGTGCAAATCTCAAAGTAATATGTATGTAATTATACTTTAAGGAACCAAAAAAAGTTTAACACAGAATTAACATTTTTAGTTTCTTCCGATATAATATGAATTTTTGTATCTAATTTTTAAAATGGCAATCTAAAATAACATGAAGGAAAGAAACAGCGATATTTTTTTCTCGCTTTAGTTTTACAAGCCCAACTAGAATCTTGACAAAATCATGATTGTGTGCAGATTTTTCAGCTTTCATACAAAGTTGCATCACCCTGATGTGAACGATTGTAGAAAGAATTGTTTGCATTTTCAAACTTCGTTCTAATATAAATATTCCTAATATAATATTTCTAATATAAATAGTGGTGGGATGATACTCGACAGCATGAATTTGGTCACTGATGAGAGAGGTACCCTGGAGTGGCGGTGTAAGAAAATTCACTACCCCATATGGTCCCGTGGGTGTCGTCAGCAGCATCTTTTTGATAACAACTGAAAATAATTAATAAAATTTTAGTTACCAACTCGCCTGTTAAGCGTCGCTACAATGGTAAATATCCCCCAATCAGACAATCTACGGGGGAGTTCATTGTTAAGCAATAGACTTTTATGGGCTGTAATAATGATGATGATGAAAGACGTAAATCTCTTTTGCGACACTCTATGTGCATAGACGCTTTAGTGATATCTAATCTTAGGAGTACCTCATTTAGGACTGAGCTACATCAGGAGATGATTATATATTTGTGCCATTTACTGTAATGATTATCAATTCTTGGGGTCTATATATTCAGAGAAGTTTATAAAAGAAATGTATCCGCGACTGGCCTTTGCAACTGGTGACAAGAGAGTTAGTTATTTTTTAGTCAAAAAGCTACTCATTGAAGAAGCGTAGCCCACGTTCTGGGCACTATAACACGAGAAGTGGTGCTTATATTATTTATATTTTGTCTTATAATTATTGTTTTTTTACGTAAAAACAACATGTTTCCCGAACAACAACCAGCATTCCTAAAGAATATTGTAACGCCCATGGTAAGAGGGGGTGTGCTGCAAAGGTTTCTTAATGGTGAGAACTAATAAAGTAAAATAAATGCGATGGGATATTTAAAAAAAAAGACTTTTATTTAATATATTTTATGTAAATATAAAGACGCAAATTGATAAATTGAATATGCTCGATGGTTAAAATTCATCTCCGACGGCTTATTCATTTGCTTACAGCAAACCATTTGTAATATAGACTGAAAAAAAACTCTTACAGGATTGCAAAAGAGTATGATTCATTCTCCTTAAATATGTATTGATACTATTAAATATATTCATAGTAATATTTATAGAAATCTAGAGAATTCAGAATAGTGTATAAACTAACACCGCATTCGCAATTTTATTTACGATTTTTATGTTTCAGCAGTCATAAGAGTAGCTTAATTCTGTCGCAATACGAATATGATTCGAGTTTAATACTCACAAAAATATGAAGTGGCGGAAATATTACACTCAAAAAGAAAATAACAGTAACATGTTCTAATAATAATATTAAGATGATTAGCTTAATTTTGTTCCGTGAAACTAGGAAGCTGGATATCAGTATAGATAATGAGATAAAGGTTGCCCAGATAAAGTTCAACGACCCTGGTCAGAAAATCCAGGCAAAAAGTGATATAGCAGCCAACTGCATTTGAATGGATAAAACTTTTTAAAATAATGTATTCATTTAGTATAAAAACTTTTTTTAATCCATGACACTGCTTATGTTTCATTACTTCTCAGTTCATTTTCTGTTTGCAAATAGCCCCAGCTAGCTAAACGCTCACTACGAGGGTGGATTGAAAAGTACTGGCTAACCAAGAAAATAAACACATACTAAATCAGTAATATTTTATTTTCTACATAATCACCATCAAGTTCAATACACTTTTGCCACCTCCTTCCAAGCATTTAGACCGTTGAAAATGATTCTTCCTTAGAGTCAAAATATGCGTCTACAGCTGCTTTGACCTCGTCGTTTGTCGAAAATCTTTGACCTCCCAGTGCTTTTTAGGTTAGGGAACAGAAAGAAGTCTGATGGTGCCAGATCAGGTGAATACGGCGGATGCGGTAACAGTTCAAAGCCACAGTTGTGAATTTCAGCCATTGACTGTACTGACGTGTGAACACGGGCGTTATCTTGATGAAACAGGACTTTTCTTCTGAGCATTCCTCGACGTTTTCTTTATTTCCTCTCGTAAACGACGTAGTAAGGTGCAGTAGTAATCAGAGTTTATAGTCTGACCCTTTCAAGATAATCAATCATAATCACACCTTTCGAGTCCCAGAATACTGAAGCCATCACCTTATTTGCCGACAAAATCGACTTGACCTTTTAGGGTGGTGAACCAGGTCTTCTCACTGTTTTGATTGTTGTTTTGTTTCGGTATACAATAATGAACCCATGTTTCGTCCATAGTAACAAAACGGTTCAAAAATCATCTGCATCGGCTTCAAATAACTCAAACAGTCGCGTGAAATAGTCAATCGCGTCCTTTTGTTCAACTGAAAGCAGTCACGGAACCCACCTCGCAGACACCTTGTGGAAACCCAACTCGTTGACAATGATGTTTTGAGTTCGTTCATAAGAGTGCCTATAATCTCAGCTATCTCTCTAATTTTAATCTGCGGTCTCCCATTATTAAATCAAGTACTTTTTAATATTTTCGTCAGTAGTTGACGTCGAAGGCCTTCAGAGCGGGGTTCATCTTTCACACTCTCTCTACCACGCTTAAATTCTGCTATCCATTTTTGACGGATGAATATGACAAAGCACAATCGCCTAATGTACTGACCATGTCATCATGGATGGCTTTTGATGATAGCCCTTCTTATGGAGGTATAATGACGGCACGCTGCTCGATTTGCTCCATTCGCGGAAATTATGTCCGATTACTTTGTTAATAAATTTATAAAATCACAACTAATTATCACTTTTACATTTCGAACTTCACACAATGAACTAGTCTGAACTGAACTAAATAATGTGGGTAGATTTGATTTTAGAATTGAATGGATCTGTGTTAGGCCAGTACTTTTCAATCCACCCTCGTATGTACGCGCCTTGCTTCATGTAATTTTGAAGGGTCATTAAACGAACAACCATCTTGGATTTGTCGTCTACATTAGTGAAAATCTGACCAAGACTTTTTTTAATTTGAGTTGTGATTATTTGCAAATGCAACATTTTAGAACAATATTAAGTGCTTATAGCTTCTTCTTTTTTATTAACCCTTAAAAGGCTTCTCCTGCTGTAGGGATTTGTCTTAAAAGTGACGCTTGATAGGCGGCTTGATAATCGCCTTTGGCGCTGCTGTCCATTGCCGGTCTGTGTATTTTTCGTCTGGAGTAACCGAGTGGATATACCGCCATCTATCGGAAACTATGAGATTTTTCTGACTTTTACCATAGTTGCCTTCTATAACACCCATGGATCAGAATGAGGTGATGGACTGTCTTATACCGACACGCCACGACACCGCATGTGAAGTAAATATTAGGATCGTCATATATAACATATACCAGCGTAAAATAGCAGCTTAATGCTGTTTCTACGTTTAATATGGTGAGTATAGAGAACCAGAGACCCTTTTTACTGGAAACGAGGCATTCCATCTTATCCCTCAGAGATGACAGCGCATATGCATTTTGATTCTTAATCTCAATGGGCCATAGCATCCTCTTACCGACAGGGGGACTGTGTGTTGGTTTATAATCGTTATTTTTCATAAATTTTAATATTGAAGGTAGCTTTGGTTCATCATTCATCATTACAGCCATTCACATGTCCACTGCTGAAGATAGGTCTCCCCAAGGAATGCCACAAAGCACGGTCCTGGACAACCTGCATCCATCGATTTCCTGCATCTCTTACTAGGTTGTCACTCCATCTAGTGAAGGGCTGCCCTGGTTATAGCCTTGGTTATATTGATATAAATAAGCACAGAAGTCAGTACTCAGCAGAAACATTATAGAACAATATGAAATATTGAACGCATATTTCTCAGAGTTTTAAACTTCGTTGGATAAAATCTTTTCCTTGAATTTTATAGATGTTTTATATATTAATATAAAATGATTAAAACTATTTTTTCTTTTAATTATAAATTTGTATGCAAAATTATACAATATAAAATGTTAGATAAA
Organism: Parnassius orleans; assembly: GCA_029286625.1. NCBI lineage: Eukaryota > Metazoa > Arthropoda > Insecta > Lepidoptera > Papilionidae > Parnassius > Parnassius orleans. The sequence continues at coordinate 342,093 of JAGSMP010000312.1, read as the reverse complement.
ATTTGAAACCGTCATTTACGATTCAAGATATTGCTATAATGATTTTAACATATCAGTTGTCTTTTGCGATATTTTTTAAAAGTCCAATGTACAAAAGTCACATTTTAATAGCAAACTGTTACTTTTTCCCACATGTTAATCTTGTGCAAAATTCTGATCTTTTTCTTCTTCGTTGTAGTAATATTTTATAAGAAAAACTAATGACACATCCTGTTTTTTTTGGAGATTTACGTTAAATAAATTCGATTTTCAAAACACGGCTTTCTCAAATTACTTCAGTAACGCACCGGCAGATCCGGCGCTGATTCAACAAATAGCCACAAAAACCGTTGGACAAGCAATCCTTGTTATTTTTATTACATTACTTTTACTTTCTTAATTTAAATGAAACCCCACCTTTATAATTCGATTTTGTAACACTCGTAAAAGATTAAAAGGCCTATAGTAAACATTGAAAGTATAATAAATTTATAGTTATGCAAGAAATTGTTTTGATTCCAATAAAACACAAATAATATTTTCTATTTCTTATTATTTTTCTTCTTTTTCTTTATCAGTCTGGTTCAGTACTTCACCGCTGGTAATGATCCTATTCCAATGTCTAAATGATTCGCCTTAATCCGAGTAGCTACACTTAGGATGCGGTTGGGCAATCCTTCATAAGCCGGCACAAAATTCACTGGCTATGGATCTATCCCGCTAAAAACAGTATTTGCTATGACTAATTGGCGACGCAGTACCAGACGTATAGCATTTGACGCTGCTCACCGTCGCTGGTCTAAGTATTTGATGTCTGGGGTAAGCCAGATGGTTACACCGCCATCTTTTTTTCACAAACGAGCACACAGTCCCCCTGATTAAGTAAGTGGTTGCAGAGGCCCATAGACATCTACATCTATCCTCGATTACAAATCAAAATGCAGATGCGTTATTACCCGTGAGGACTAAGACGGTAAAAAGGGTCTCCGGTTCTCTATACTCACCATACGAAACACAGCAGCGTTAAGCTGCTATTTTACACTAGTATTCTGTGGGAGTGTGGTCCTTCCCCGGTCGAGCCAACCCATTCGTGCTACAACTATACTACTAATATAGCTGCAGCATGGCTCTACCACGTAAAAAAATCTATCGGAAGCTATAAGATTTTCTATCATTTTCCATAGTTACCTCATATGAAACCTATGAAACGAAATGTGATGACAGATTCTCCCACGCTACCACCAAACGGCACACTTCACACGTAATACTGGTTACTAATTTTAAATGTAGTGTTGCTGTTTGGAAGAAAAAAATACTTTTAAAAAAAGTAAAAGCCGATTTAAAAATATCTTTAAAAGTATTAAATAATTTGTAATTATGAAGTTGGTGTTAAGACTTAGAATAAAGAAGTGAAAGCTCTAAAGTCTACTTTTACTTTTTGTAAAAAGTTTCTTTTTACAATTTCGAGCTAGACTAAAGAATATCACAAACTCAATGTTGTTTAAATGGTAACATTAAAAAGTTAATTCCCTATTTTGCCTTATGGGTGGAATTTTTTCAGATTTTTATGGAATCACCTCTGAAATATAAACTGCACCACCCCCGAAGTTCGAGTATAAGCAATTTAATAAAAAAGAACAAACAAAATTGGCTCATTGACGAGGATTTCACGTAATATATATTAAAAAAAATTAAAAACAGAGTCGAAATGTAAACCACCCAAATGTAAAGCTTTTATGCGGCAACTGCTATATATTACTTTTGCAAAGAAATGTAAAACTTAGCTCGATAATAATATTCAAAGTTGCCTGTAAACATTATGGTTCCTTGTGCATTTTTAAAAGAAACTCCTATAATAGTGTGGAATAAAAAGTATCACTGAATAAGCTGAGCTCTATTTCAAAGTTACGATAATATATTTTACTTTAACAAAAATAAATATTTTTAAGTAAAAATCTATATATGTACGAATTGTGATTTAATTTTTATGTTTAATCTCATAACTTTATGCACACTAGGTAATATTACTCATCCTTTCTAAAAGGCGGTAACACACCTGCAACTCCCCTGTTATTGCAGGTATTTATGTGCATTTACCATCAGGTGAGCGGTTTGCCTCCTCTTCTATAATAAAAATCATTCATTACAGCCTATTGCAGCATGAATTACCACATTGACGTTTTTTTCATAATTACTACGCTTGGCAGGCGTTGGCAACTGCATTTTTGTATTATTATCAGTTGTTAACTGGAAGATACTGCTGCCCATCTACTGTTTCATTTCTCTCTGTCGCCTGTTACGACACTCGCGGGATAATACTACCCCAAGTGAATGTTCTTACGCCGACACTACACAGCAGCCAATATGTTTTATAACAAATTATTTTCGTTTGTCGTTACTAATTTCAAGTTGTAATATTTTTTATAGAATAAGGGTGACAAACAAGAACACATTACACTTGATAGTAAGCGGATGTTGTGGCCCATAGACATTTACATTTATTCTCGATTAAAAATCGAAATGTGTTGTCACCGCTTAGGACTGCGATGGAATGCCTTGGTTCCAGTAAAACGGATCTCCGGTTTTCTACACTCATCATACAAAGCACAGCAGCATTAAGCTGCTATTTTGCAAGTATTACGTGAGAGCGTGGACCTTTCCCAGTCGAGCCCACCCATTCGTGCTACAACCATAATATAGCTGCAATATGGCTTTACCACGTGTGACGAATGTTTTACCTGATAATTGTAATCTGCAATGATCGTTGGTTCGTTCATCGTATCATCGCTACCTGAATAATAAATTAATTTATAATAAACCGTTAATTTAAAGTTTATTATTTACTTAAAGGTTCATAATTGAGGTTTCAATGTATTGCGTTTATTTCTTTCTGATAAACACAACCATGATAATCATATTGCAAGCATGATTATTTGATAATATTAAAAGTAAGTCAAATTAAGATTCACTAAATCAAACTCATGTGAAGTCCAAATCCAGTTATCACTGATTTTATACTAAAATTTAACTTTTTAATCTTTCAGATATCTGCTGTGCACTAGAAGGGTGGCCAGACGTGAGGAGAGGCCCGCTTTCCCCAGCTAAAAAGCAAGTTTGTTTATTTTACTCCATTGGTTTTATGACTGATGTTCTGAATAGCCTTTACTTGGGCATGTAAAATAAGAGAATATATGAATGAATTGTTAATTGGTTCAAGTCAAATCAACACAACACTTTACTTTGCTTAGGCGTTGTAATAAATTCTAAAGCAGCGGGTGCCCAAAAAAGCGCTAGGGGCAACTCTTAAAGCCCTTATTTTGCAGCACTGGATTTTAGTACGTTAACCAGACCTTCATCGTGCCTGGGTGATCGTGTCATCACCGCGCTGTCGTACTCGTTACAGCGTTAGTCAATTTGATTTTGGTGACAGAGCCACGCCACAGCTATATAATGGCTGAAGCGCGAATAGGTCGGCTTGACCGGGGAAGGACGACGCTTATGCAGAATTTCAGTCTAAAATAGCAGTTTAATGCTAGTGTTTCGTACGGTTAGTGCATAGAACTGGGGGCCCTTTTTACTCGTAACGTGGCATTCTATCTTAGTACCTACTCAGGGGTGACAACGTATCCACATTTTGATTCTTATCCGAGTATAGTTGTTGGTGACTATGCCACATCCACTTACCATCACGTGGACCGTGTGTTTATTTGTGATCCTATACTTGTATAAATACAATTTGTTATTTGAGGACATCCATTTTGAAATATTTATTTAGAAAAATGTTTAACATACACAAGATAAAACATATATTAAAGATTTTTCTCATTTATATCCCCGTCGTGTTTTTTATTAATTCGTCTGTATTAAGGTAGCCCACTTAAAGGTATTCTCTGTGTCATACAAACAGGTAGTCAAATACTTACCCCGTCGGAACCATAAGTGTTATATTTTGCTTAAATTAGCATGAAACATTTCCTATATGGGTTCAGTTATTCACACCAGTTATAACTCCGTTAATCATCTCGACTGAATACTCAGCAAAAAAGTGAGTTATACGTCAAAGCGCAATTTTTCAGTATGTCAACACAATTGGCTCTGTGAAGTGAGTCTTCGCAATTTGATATGCAAACTTTTTTCAAAGTGTCGATTTTAAATATTTTTGCTTTATACATATTATATTATAATGTTTATAATAAAAATTAAAATATTAAACAGACGAGCATGTATGCGTAGGTATACGGATGTGAAGGAGCCGAGAGAGGTGTATCAGGATCGTGCCTAATCCGTATATAATAAAATATATAATATATAATAAAGTCCGTAGTCTCTGCCTACTCCTCTAATATGTTTTCTATATAAAATGATCGTCATACGTCTATAGATGAGGCTGAAGTGCTTGCTACCTTTGTCAAGCATAGAAAAAGTATTATTTAAAACGTAATGATTATATACCCTGTGGTAATATACAAAATTTGACCTGCTCAAAGTTCAAAAACTTTATTAAACAAAGTTTGTATAATAAGGGTTGTTTTAATATTAAGGAATTTATGGATGATAATAACCCCTGGGAATCGGGTGATCGCTACCAAGCTATTATTAATTTGTTTTGTGTGGTTAATTGTGTAACATACATGATTGTAAGCTGTTATTTAAAAAAAAGTCCCACTGGGTTTCTTGCTGCTTCTTTCCAGGACAGAGGTTTTTTTTCGAACCAGTGGTAATTAAACAAAAGAGTGACTTTCAATACCACTTACACACTACAACTACCACCAATACCATTACCACTTACCATTCAGGTGGACTGTGTTTGTCACCCAATCCTATAAAAAAAAAGTATTATTTATAGTCTATATTGAATAAAAAAGTTTCTGTTTCTGTTTTTGTTAATAATAACTACTCTTAATTTAACATTGTACTAATAGGTAAGATGATTTAACTTAATCCATGTTTATTGTTTACATTAAGCAAACACAAACATTGTTTTTCGCTTATTTTTTATTTGAGCGTAAATATGATCAAATAATAATAAAGGAAAAACGGTCTTTGGACCGTAGGACGTAGGTTAAATAACTGTTATTTACTTTGTATAAATTGACTGCGCGGAAACGCAAAAACTGACTGATTATTAAAAAATCGAATTTTAGTATAACAGACTCTCCTAAGTAAAACAATGGCTAACCAAGGATTAATGTGAATCAAATAAAAGAGAAATGAGGCATAGTTATAATTGTATTTTATAAACAAAACTGTGACATTAATATTTGACAACTTTACAAACAACACAATACGGTTTTTAAATCACTAAATATTTCATTCAGTCTAGTTAATGACGACAGATTATTATACATATTATGTCGTCATAAACTAGACTGAATATCCTCCATATTATGGAGGTGACATAAAAGTCAATTCATTTCCTGAATTTTATATAAAAATTTCTTTCCTTTAAATCCACTAGATAGCAAAATAAGGTTTAGAGGTGAACAATTTTAAAATGGTTAATAATTCAGCATCATCATAATCATTATAGCTGTTTAAAAATTCAGCATGGCTCATAATAATTTTCTTTAGAGACCGAATATCGTGACGTAACACTATGTTCTGAAACCCACCACCAAAGTGTATATAATACGTTTATCGTATACGTTTTATCTATCATTATCTTACAGCAGATAATAAAGATAGGGGCTGAGATACTCGAAGTGCTGATGTTATAATCGTAGTTAACGAAACTCATGGATAGCTTTTAATAAATTGATTTTAACAATAAAAGTTGTCGACTAGATGGGCATTTTAAGTGTTCTCGAATATATCGGTGCACTAAAAAATGCCTCTCGAACATGTTACGTCGAAGGTTTTCAGTGAATATTCACGAAAGCCTCGAATTTTAATCAACGCATCGAAGAGATATACAATTTCAACGTATTTTATTTTATAACGTTAAAACTGAAATGCTTTTCAGTAAGCATAAATCTATACGAGTAGGCTTCAACTATTTTCATATTTTCATTAATGGGTAGGTAAAAAAATTAAATGTCAAATTATTATTAAATTATTAAATAAAATAGTGTATAAATAGTGTAGTGTCTGAATATACGCTAACTCATATCGTCCCGTGGGTGTCGTAAGAGGCGACAGACCGAAACTGAAACAGGAGGTGGGCAGCAGCATCTTAATAACTCAAAATAATGAAACACTGCGTTTGCCAACCCGCCTTCTAAGCGTGGCAACGTTATTTTTTCTTTGAGCGATAGTTTGATTTATATTATTTTGAGGTTCGTTATCTTACTTCTAATTCTACTTTTTCACTTTCATATTTTATCTACTTATTTTCTTTTTTTTTGAAATGCTTCGCAAATGTAGTTCTAACATTTACAGGACGTTATTGGTTACGGGCAACAATAATTACTCGATTTCAAGAATCCTCCGTTCTCTGTCGAAGCAAGAAAAAGCGGAGCGACAAGCTGCTTTGAAAGCTGATGAGACACCTTCTCAAAGACAGGAAAGTGGAGCACCAAGCCGCCCGCCAGGGTTCTATGAGAGCGGGACAAACTGAGCGCCAGAGAGCTTTGAGAGCCACTGAAACGTCAATTCAAGCAATTAAAAGACCAAGCTCAGCGACAGGCAACCATTAGCGCAATAGAAACTCCAGAAGAGTCGCAGGCGAGAATAATCGTTCATACAGAAATGCAAACCGAACGCTGACGAACTTTTATTCGTAACAGTTGGTTATGTGCAAGAGCAATTCATGCAACAAGAAATGAAATCGCTAACAATATCAACACAGACTCGGTGTACCCACGCATAAAGTCCAATTGAAATTGCGTGTACTAATTATGTTTATGCAAAATATTCATGCCCACCGACTATGTAATGGGACAAGGCTTCGGATTACACAATTAGGGCAAAATATAATCGGTGTCACAATTTTAACAGGTATGGGAAAAAAGGGGAAAGTGTAATCATACCTTGAATTCCAATAATTCCTACTGACCTACCATTTCAATTCAAAAGGCTCCAGTTTCCAATCAAACTTAGTTTTGCTATTACTATTAACAAAGCGCAAGGTCATGCTTTTCCCATGGCCAGCTATATGTAACATGTTTGCGTGTATCCAGTGCCCAGAATTTGTATGTATTAGCGCCAAATGGAAGGACATACAACATAGTATACAGCAGCATCCTAACCTAGTGCTCTATTTTATGACCTTATTGTAACCGCCAAGGACAAGCGGAGTTAATAAGAGATATATTAATTAACTGAAGGTAAAATTTAAGATGGAGTGGGATCTTCAGTTCGCGGAGAGACAGAACCTATGTATGCCTCTGTTGTATGTTTTTTTCTTTTTCGAACTATTTAACCTCTATCTGTAGTGACCACTAACCTGAAATAAATAAACTTATATTTTTTTCGGTAATGATTTCTGTATCGATTGACCACCAGAATTGGTTGACAAAATCAACATTAACGCGAGCGAAGCTGCGAGTAAAAGCTAGTAATATATATTTCGTACGTATTTGACAGCTTCCTATGGTATTTTGATTACTTTCTGATATATTACTTAGACGTTCCCCTAGGCACTAGAGGAGTCCTTCCATCTAAATATATAATGGCTGTGACATGAATGATTCGGTTCAACTGGCAAAGGACCACGTATTTGCAGAACTTAAGGTAACAGTATAATGCTGCTTTTTTATAGGATAAGAGTGACAAACGAGCACACAGTCTACCTGATGGTAAATGGTTGCTCTGGTCCATAGACATCTACATCTATCCTCGATTACAGATCAAATGCAGATGCATTGTCACCCGTGAGGACTAAGATGGAATGCCTCGTTTCCAGTAAAAAGGGTTTCCGGTTCTCTACACTCACCATACGAATTATAGTAGTTTTAAGCTGCTTTATATGGTCAGTGACGTGTAACGAGAGTATTTTTATTGTTAAGGAGGCATTCCATGTAAGTACCCAGGGAATAAAATGCGTACCTTATGTTCATTAAATTAAAAGTACATTTAGCCGACGATCATGTATGCGTAGATATATGGATGTGAAAGAAGCAAGAGAGGTGTCAGATTTGTGTCAAATGGAAATACTTAATCGTACTATAGACAACGAATTTCGACTGCGCTACCTCCAAAGTGAGGTGAAACAGCGTCTTAAAGAATTTAGATATGATAAGTAGGATAATCTGCTGGAGGATATCGAACCATCTCAAACTGCCTTCTGGCAGATGACTCGAGCTCTGAAAGCAGAAAAATCCTCACCTATGCCACCTCTTATTTGGCCAGGAAACCCCGATCTCGCCTTTGACGACTCCGAAAAGGCCGAATGCCTCGCGAACAGTTTACAGAGCCAATGTCTCCCTCTAGCGAACCTATTGATCCCGCTCACCTTGCAGAGGTCGTAGCGGAGGTCGATCGTAAGTCTGCATTACCACCTGCGGGAAACCCCTTAGATCCTGTGACAGTCGATGAAATCATAGAAGTAATAAAAAGCCTCAAAAAGATATCAGCACCCGGCCCCGATGGCATTAGCAACAGGGTACTAAAATCTCTCTCCGCGCCGCTCATATGCCTCTTATTAGGCATATTCAACGCTCTTCTTTCTAACTGCTCCTTCCCGGATGCCTGGAAAGAGGCAGACGTAATGGGAATCTCATCCGAAACCGGGCAAAATCGCGCAACTTAACCTCTAGTTACAGACGTATAAGTCTCCTCAGCACACTGAAGAAAGCTTACGAGCGACTCATATTGAATCGCCTTCGTAAATACGTTCTCACTAACAAACTTCTCCTAGACAAGCAGTTCGGCTTCAGATCCGAACACTCGTGCATCGATCAGTTACTTCGCCTCACAGAATACATTCTGAAAGGACTCAATCTCCCAAGAAGAAGCCGCAGAACCACCATAACCGGTGATCTCTTCTTCGAAATTCCAAAAGCGTTTGACAAAGTCTGGCACGATAGCTTGCTTTACAAACTGTATAAACTCAACTTGCCTGATAGGCTCACCCACATCATCAGATCCTTTCTTGCCAATTCCCACTTACGATATCGAATACAGGGTACTCACTCCACAAAGCAACCCCTCAAGGCTGAAGTCCCACAGGGCTCCGTCCTCTCCCCACTATTCTTTACACTCTTCACGAGTGACATCCCGAAGGACCCGCCCGTTTTCGTCGCCCATCATAATAAAATAATCCTCACCGAGAAACTCCAAGCAGCCGTTAACTGCTTAGGCGATTGGTACCGCTTATGGAAAATCGAAGTGAATCCCAAGAAAAGTGTAGCAATACACTTTGAAAGCATCTCCAATTTCAATCATCAAAACATAAACCCCAAGAAATCGCTAGGTACGAACTGCTTGTACGGCCGCCAGATCCTCTGGCAATCAACGGCCAAATATCTAGGGGTTACATTCGACCAAGGCATATTTGCGAAACACATTCGCAATGTCCGCAACCGTGCAAAATTCGTCACTAGTCGGCTCCACCCGCTAGTTAACAGCAAGAGAAACTCTCCTTAAGACACAAGCTCCATCTTTTCAAAGCTTGCGTAAGACCTATCATGTTTTCGCGCACGCGAACCATAGTCATTTGTACGACCTACAAGTCACCCAAAATAGATTCATTCGTATAGCCACCGGAGTTCGGTGGTACCAGCGAAACTCCGACTTACACAGAGACTGTCAACTTGCGACGATCTCTGAATATTTCAAGGAAATGTCTCGGCGCTATTTTGAGAATTCTGAGACACATCCTAACCCGCTAGTGGTGAACGCAGCGACATACGCTCCGACTCCGAACGTTACGGAAACCCTCTGGAGGCCCCGTAACGTTCTAATCGAACCCGCTGTTCCGCTAGATCCCGACGACTGAAATGTCGCCGGCCAGTTACACACAAACACTACACAATCACCTAGTGCCACAAACACTGTTAGGACAACAACGGATGGGACGCAGCGATGAGAGCAGCAGAAGAGCCGCATAGGCTAACAGCATTAACATCACAGAATCTCTGCGCCCCCTTTCCCTTAAGGGGGTCGCATCGAATCTCGGTAGAAAGGCCACTATGGCTAAAACCGTTCCCAAGGTGGTGTTTAGTGGGTAGGCACTTAGGTTAGGTTAGTCGCAGTGAGTCCCACATAACCACGCAGCCGGCTGCGTGGTATGCTATGAGCATTCACCACCTCCCTCCCCCGCTTCCGGAGGGTGCCTTTACATTGGGCGCAAAAAAAATCGCAGAATCTAGACTGGAATTACGTATTTTCTGCCTGCCCTTCCAAGTGACAAGATTTAATATTATTTTTATATTCTGCACGTGATTATAATTAGTTTTAAAAAAAAAACTAAAGCAACTCGAATTGATTATAAGCAGGGATGATCCTAGTAATTATTCTGAGAATATTGGGTCGCAGTCATAAAATTATTGAATGGTCATTGGCTCTTAGTACGTCAACAAAATTGAAGTTTTAAGTCGTCCAGTAGTGGGTAAAAACATAAATAAGGTACATACTAACATGCCTCGTTGGTCTAGTGGCTGTAAACGCGACTGATGATCATGAGGCCTCGGGTTCGAATCCCGGGTCGGTCCAAAAAAAATCAGTTATTGAGTTTTTCTGTCAAGAATACCTCAGTAGCTGCCCGGAGTCAGTAAGTTGGCGGTGTCTCACCCCCATGCCTCGGAAAGCACTTAAAGCCGTTGGTCCTGCGCATGATCTCTCTCCGGTCGTGGCGGTTTACCGTCCCATCGGACTATGAGACTGAGGGAATAGAGAGTGTCTTTGCGCATACACTTGGGCACTATAATCTTGTCCTGCGCCGATGGCTAGTCTTCGTTGAGGCTGGCCGCCGTGACCAGAATTCGGTCTCGAGGACATTCCAACATACATATTAGATAAATTTATTTTTCCTTTTTTTTGTAATCTTTTCATTTAATAACTTTATCAAATTATATATAATTTGGATTTACCTATATTTATATGTATTTTCATCATTTTTTTGTACACTCTTCTCTTTTTTAACTACTGTTTGCATTAGTCCTCTACGCAAAGGTTGTCTGGAAGAGATCACTTTCAGAGTGAAAAGACCGCCTGTTCTACATATTATACTTTTGATTGAACTCCACTCGATTTTCTGTATTTTGGTGTACAATAAAGAATAAAGAAATATATAAATATACACAGGAGAGCCGATAAAAGCGTGTTTAAAATATACTATATGATAAATTAGAAAATGTCAGATATTGACTCACTGAAACTACAAATATTTTAATGGCACATCACGTTTTTGTATGTCCACGTTTCTTAAATTTGGTTTCAGATCACGAATTCCACAAATTACTTTAGTGACGCATCTGCGACCCAAGGCTGATTCTACAAATAGTCCCAAAAAATTTATGTAAAAACTTTTTGCTGCATGTGTAACTTTTGCGATTCCTTTTTCTAACATTTTTTTTAGTTAGTGGTCCTGGGTTTAAATCCTAACCAGCCTTTGTGCGAAATCACATATTGCTTTTTTATTGCAATGTGGTGGTGTAATTGTGCCCATGTTCTATATAGAAGTTTTTTTCCTTGTAACAATAAACTTGACAATCAACAACACAATCGACCATATGGTAAAATGATACTGTGGCTCAGCATGTATCCCATACATCTATCCTCGATTAAGAATCAAAATGCAGATTGGTTGTCACCACATGAGAGATGAGATGTCTCGTTACCAGTAGAAAAGGTTTTCGGTTCTTATCACTTACTATGGCAAGCGGTCGGTGAATTATTTACGCGTTGAAGTCTGTACAAAACATACGTAACACAGCAGTATTATGCTGCTATTTCACGCTGATATTCAGTACGAGCATGGTATTCCTCGATCGAGCCGAACCGTTTGTGCTACAGTCTTAATAGTCTGCAGCGTGGTCCTACCACAGGCCTACGATTAACATTGCATCCTTGCTTCCAACTTTATCACTTCGCGCCACCTTAGACGTGGGTAGGTTGAGACGCAAAAAAAATTTACGGCGAGGGTTTAATTTATACCTGAGTTACCACGGATCAATAAGCTAAAGTGGAAACTGGCCGACAATATAGTTTGAGAAACCGACAAACGATAGGGAAGGGAGATTCTTGAGTGGCAGTCTCGTACCGGTAAGCGAGAAGTAGGTTGAAGTGTAATTTAACACGTGCTCAGCGGAGAAGGAAAACATTGCGAGGAAACTAGCCTGTATGAGGAATAAAATATTTCGAGGACATGAGCAGTCCGCCAACAGGCACTGGCGCAGAGCGGTGGACTAATCGCTTCATAACCCTCACCGAAATTATAGAAGGCTTGTGCGCAGCAGCGAGAAGTATATAGGCTGTAATTTTACTACTTCTACTTTAATGGAAGAAATAATATTGTAAGAGTACTTAACATATGTAATATGTCGTAAGAGGCGACAATGAATAACGCGAGAAAAATCTTATTTCTTTCTAAATAGGCGGCGATATAATCATCAATTGTAAGTTAGACTTGAAATATCCAGACCAACGACAGGCAACAGCGTCAAAAGTGCGAGGCATCTGGCATTGCGGTTTTTAATCCGCTTGCTTAACGTGACGATTAAGACAAATCCTCCCTACAATGGAAAAGCCTATGTCACGCCGTATCGATAAAGATAAAGAAAAAAAAACATATTCTTATATTCAGCACTAGAAAAACATCTTTAAAATTATCTTCATATTTTTATAAATTTCTTTAAAGTTACAAATCAACTTATTCAAAAAATATGAAGACTAATGTTTAGAAAATAATAGAACAAAAGCATAGCAAAACAACTATTTCGGACGCACAGCCGTCCCAAGAGACCTTCGCGGAACGCATTTCGTGATCTCATTTCTCTTCCTATCGGGATATACGATTTTGTATTATTTATTTCATCACAAATAATTTAGATACGAGTAACAATGAGAAGTTCTATCGCCGTTAAGACATATCCTATATTCCCCCCCCCATCGCGCCCTCACTACACCATGTACAGATCTTAGATAGATGGCCAAAAGTACGTACAGTCTTTCTTATGTTATCAAAATTGTAGTGCACAACATTTTTAAAACTTATAGGGCACTTATTTTGAGTAGCGCTTTGTCTTTTTAATTTAAATAATATATTCCGGGTTTTACTTATTCTCTTGCGCCACTACCACACGGCTACATTTCATCATCATGAACATCATTATTTATTATTTATTTATTTATTCATTTGTTTCATAAAAAATGTTACACTAATAATTATACTTAATTCTAAGACAGGAATATAAATTAAGTGCATATTTAATAAAAGGTAAACACCGTGTGCTTAGACCACTGCTGAATACAGGCCTCCTCCCAAGGAATACCAAAAAGCATGGCACATTTAACAATAAAATAAAGTGCCATATAGTAACGGCGTAAGAAAATCCGCTTCCGGTAACAAAAATGGCGTCAGAGGGAAATCAATAAGGATATCTTTTTCCTGATAACAACTTAAAATAATAAAAAAGTTTTTTATAGGATAGGGTGACAAACGAGCACACAGTCCACCTGACGGTAAGTGGTTGCTGTGACCCATAGACATCTACATCTATCCTCAATAAACAATCAAAATGCAGATGCGTTGTCACCCGAGAGGACTAAGATGGAATGCCTCTTCTCCAGTAAAAAGGGTCTCCAGTTCTCTACACTCACCATACGAAACACAGCAGTGTTAAGCTGCTATTTTACGCTGGTATTCTGTGAGAGTGTGGTCCTTCCCCGGTCGAGCCGACCCATTCGTGCTACAACTATACTACTAATATAGCTGCAGCATGGCTCTACCACGTATAAAAATGGTTGCCAACTCGCCTCTCCAGCGTGACAACTTTGCAACAGGAGGGATCCTTATGAAGCAATTTATGTGAGAGGCGAGGAGGTTAATCATAAGAACTTATAAGCTAATATTGATGAAAGAAAAATGAATTATAATTTAATAGGTCGGGGAAAAAGTTTCTTCGTATTTTATATACAAATGCAAGACATTTTTTTTTCAAAGTTAAATTACATTTAATTATAGGGATCCCTCCTGTTGTAAAGTTCCTGTTGTAAAGTAAAAATTTCAGTCGTCGGGATCTAGCGGAACAGCGGGTTCGAATAGAACGTGACGGGGCCTCCAGAGAGTTTCCGTAACGTTTGGAGTCGGAGCGTTTGTGGCTGCGTTCACCACTAGCGGGTTAGGATGTGTCTCAGCCTTCTCAAAATAGCGCCGAAACATTTTCTTGAAAAATCAGAGATCGTCGGACGTAGTTGACAGTCTCTGTGTAAGTCGGAGTTTCGCTGGTACCACCGAGCTCCGGTGGCTATACGAATGAATGTATTTTGGGTGACTTGTAGGTCGTATAAATGACTATGGTTCGCGTGCGCGAAAACATAATAGGTCTTACGCACGCTTTGTAAAGATGGAGCTTGTGTCTTAAGGACAGTTTGCTCTTGCTGTTAACTAGCGTGTGGAGGCGACTAGTAACGAATTTTGCACGGTTGCGGACATTGCGAATGTGTTTCGCGAATGTCATACCTTGGTCGAATGTAACCCCTAGATATTTGGCCTTTTATTGCCAGGGGATCTGGCGGCCGTACAGGGAGTTCGTACCTAACGATTTCTTGGGGTTTCTGTTTTGATGATTGAAAGTGATGATCCTTTGAAAGTGTATTGCTACACTTTTTTCTATATTTTTCTAGAGTTTCATAAGCGGTACCAATCGCCTAAGTGATTAACGGCTGCTTGGAGTTTCTCGGTGAGGATTCTTTAATTGTGATGGGTGACGAAAAGTGCCGTGTCATCGGCGAAAAGACCAGTATTCACTACTGGGTCCTTCGGAATCACTCGTGAAGAGTGTAAAGAATAGTGGGGAGAGGACGGAGCCCTGTGGGACTTCAGCCTTGAGGGGTCGCTTTGTGGAGCGAGTACCCTGTATTCGATATCGTAAGTAGCAATTGGCAAGAAAAGCTCTACGCATACATGATCTTCGGCTAAATGCACTTTTAATTTAATGAACAAAAGGCACGCATTTTCTTCCCTGGGTACTTACATGGAATGCCTCCTTACCAGTAAAAATACTTTCATTACACGTCACTGACCATATAAAGCAGCTTAACACTGCTGTTTCATATCGTGAGTGTAGAGAACCGGAAACCCTTTTTACTGGAAACGAGGCATTCCATCTTAGTCCTCACGGGTGACAACGCATCTGCATTTGATTCGTAATCGAGGATAGATGTAGATGTCTATGGGCCAGAGCAACCACTTACCATCAGGTAGACTGTGTGCTCGTTTATTACTCTTATCCTATAAAAAAGCAGCATTATACTGTTACATTAAGTTCTGCAAATACGTGGTCCTTGTGGTTGTTGTCCTTGGCGGTTACAATCAGGGTCATAAAATAGAGCACTACGTTAGGATGCTGCTGTATACTATGTTGTATGTCCTTCCATTTGGCGCAAATACATACAAATTCTGGGCACTGGATACACGCAAACATGCTACATATAGCTGGCCATAGGAAAAGCATGACTTTTCCAAATGCACCCCTGCTACCTGTAATGTTTGCCCTTGGGCTTTGTTAATAGTAATAGCAAAACTAAGTTTGATTGGAAACTGGAGCCTTTTGAATTGAAATGATAGGTCAGTAGGAATTATTGAGATTCATGGTATGATTACACTTTCCCCTTTTTTCCCATACCTGTTAAAATTATGACACCGATTATATTTTGCCCTAATTGTGATTTTTTTTTAGGATAGAGTGACAAACGAGCACACAGTCCACCTGATGGTAAGTGGTTGCTGTGATATCTGCTTTATCTATTATCTGCAATAAAGAATTAAAATGCAGATGCGTTGTCACCCGTGAGGACTAAGACGGAATGCCTCTTTTCCAGTTAAAAGGGTCTCCGGTTCTCTACACTCACCATACGAAACACATCAGTGTTAAGCTGCTAAATTACGCTGGTATTCTGTGAGAGCGTGGTCCTTCCCCGGTCGAGCCGACCCATTCGTACTACAACTATACTACTAATATAGCTGCAGCATGGCACTAATCCGAAGCCTTGTCCCATTACATAGTCGGGGTGCATATAAATTTTGCATAAGCATAATTAGTACACCCAATTTCAATTGGAGTTTATGCGTGGGTACACCCGATAACTCAAGAGAATCTAAATACTCAGCGAGATGTGAACTGCTCTGTTCTATGTCCATGATTGTATCTATTGACAAATACTCCTGTATTTTTCTTTATTTTGATTATTTTACCCTGCTACTCTTCTAGAGTTTCTATTGCGCTAATGGTTGCCTGCCGCTGAGCTTGATCTTTAAACTGAGCTGCTCTCAAAGCGCTCTGGCGTTCAGTTTGTTCCTCCAATCGCAATCGCGTTTGAAGGGGTGACTCAGCCGCTCTCATAGAACCCTGGCGGGCGGCTTAGTCCTCCCCTTTCCTGTTTTTGAGAAGGTGCCTCATCAGCTTTCAAAGCAGCTTGTCGCTCCGCTTGTTCTTGCTTCGGCATGAACGGAGGATTCTTGAAATCGAGTAATTATTGTTGCCCGTAACCAATAACCTCCTGTATAAGTTAGAACTACATTTGCGAGGCATTTCAAAAAAAAAAAAGAAAAATAAGTAGATAAAATATGAAAGTGAAAAAGTAGAATTAAAATTAAGATAACGAACCTCAAAATAATATAAATAAAATTATCGCTCAAAGAAAAAAAAAATCTTAAAACGTAATACAATCACTGATGATGAAAAATGGATCATCTACGACAAGAACGTGCGAAAAAGATCATGGTCAAAGGGTAGTCAAGCTCCACCGACTGTAGCAAAACCCGGATTAACACTATATAAATCAAACTATCGCTCAAAGAAAAAAAAAATAAACAATATAATCTTAAAACGTAATACAATTACATTACATTACATTACCAAATAAGTCAACATCCTAACCTACCCATTTAGTTCCTAGCTTCCAATGTAACACTTAAAGTAATAAGATCAGGAAGTATTTAAGAACACTTTTTAACTACGAGATATATTTTAATTATCTAAGGTAAATCATACGCAAAATGTAAATAAAGAAAAATATATTTTAAATGTCAAAGGTCAGTGTCCATATATGTACATACAATGCGTCGGTCAGCTTGACACTAATGTTCACGACACAACTTGAACTGTCGTAGGTTAATGAGCCTTGTAATTTATATGTGGCACATGCTGTACACTTAACGTCCGGCTCTTAGCTGTTATGGTTTGCTGAGTTATAAGGACTCATTCCATTGGAAAAAATATTTGGAAAAATTGACTAATAATAAACTAATAGAGCCCATTACAAGTTCACTGCTGAACATAGGCCTCCGCCATAGATTGCCATAAATTACAGTTTTGAGCCACCAGTGCAGGTGGCTCTAAACTGTAATTTATGGCATTGACTGCCTGCGAGTTTCATCAGCTCACTCCATTTTGTGGAGGTCGCCCAACACTGCGCCTGCCAGTACGAGGCTGCCACTCGAGAACCTTTTTTCCCCATCGGATGTCGGTTCTTCTAGCTATATGTCCAGCCCATTGTCAATTAAACTTACTGATCCGCTGGGTTATATTAATTACTCTTGCTTTTCTGCAGATATCCTCATCACGGACTTTTTCCCACAGAAAAATTCCGAGCATAGCTCATGGGAAGATCCCATCGCATCGTTTGACTTTGAGCTTCCGATACGGCCAACATTCATAGAGGGGATATATTCGATAATCTATGTATTATACATAAATTAAAGTGTATGTCGGCAGTATTGAAATAACTGATTTCTAAGCTCAGCTGGTTATTTGCATGTTATAAAGACATAAATTTCCAGTTTTAAAATTTTTGTATGTCTGTCTGTTGGTCCGTCTGTCCTTCTGTCCGTCTGTCTGGACTAATCTTCCAAATGGCTGAACCGATTGTGATGAAACTTTATGAAGAGATAGAGATTTTGCCACAGTTGCCACGCTTAGCAGTCGGGTTGGTAAACGCAGTGTTTCATTATTTTGAGTTATTATCAGGAAGATGCTGCTGCCCACCTCCTGTTTCAGTTTCGGTCTGTCGCCTCTTACGACACCCACGGGACGATATGAGTTAGCGTATATTAAGACACTACACGGTTATAATACGAGTATATGACGTTGGCAGACTTCATATGCCCACGCTATATTTTTATTTTCGGCATAGAATCTCTAACAATGTAGTTTTGTATTATATATTGGTTTTCATCAAAAGCTAAGGAGAATTTGTAGTAATCACGTTTTGAAGTTGAATTGACGATTGCAGTTCAAATGTCTCCTATTTTATTTAATAATTTAATAATAATTTGACATTTAATTTTTGTACCTACACATTAATGAAAACATGAGAAATATGAAAATAGTTGAAGCCTACTCGTATAGATTTATGCGTACTCAAAAGCATTTCAGTTTTAACGTTGTAAAATAAAATACATTGAAATTGTATATCTCATCGATGCGTTGATTAAAATTAGAGGCTTTCGTGAATATTTACTGAAAACCTTCGACGTAACATTTTCGAGAGGCATTTTTCAGTGCACCGATATATTCGAGAACACTTAAAATGCCCATCTAGTCGACAACTTTTATTGTTAAAATCAATTTATTAAAAGCTATCCATGAGTTTCGTTAACTACGATTATAACATCAGCACTTCGAGTATCTCAGCCCCTATCTTTATTATCTGCTGTAAGATAATGATAGATAAAACGTAGTTATTATATACACTTTGGTGGTGGGTTTCAGAACATAGTGTTACGTCACGGTATTCGGTCCCTAAAGAAAATTATTAGGAGTCATGCTGAATTTTTAAACAGCTATAATGATTATGATGATGCTGAATTATTAACCATTTCAAAATTGTTCACATCTAAACCTTATTTTGCTATCTAGTGGACTTAAATTAAAGGAAAGAAATTTTTTATTTTATAAAATTCATGAAATGAATTGACCTATATTTCACCTCCATAATATGTAGGATATTCAGTCTAGTTTATGACGACATAATATGTATAATAATATGTCGTCATAAACTAGACTGAATGAAGTGAGGCCAATATTTAGTGATTTAAAAACCGTATTGCGTTGTTTGTAAAGTTGTCAATTGTTAATGTCACAGTTTTTTCATAAAATACAATTATAACTATGCCTCATTTCTCTTTTATTTGATTCACTTTAATCCTTGCGTTAGCCATTGTTTTACTTAGGAGAGTCTGTTATACTAAAGTTTGATTTTTTAATAATCAGTCAATTTATACAAAGTAAATGACAGTTATTTAACCTACGTCCAAAGATCGATCCAAAGATCGGTCCAAAGACCGTTTTTCCTTTACTATTATTTGATCATATTTACGATCAAATAAAAAAATAAGCGAAAAACAATGTTTGTGTTTGCTTAATGTAAACAATAAATATGTATTAAGTTAAATCATCTTACCTATTAATACAATGTTAAATTAAGAGTTGTTATTATTAACATAAACAGAATCAGAACCTTTTTTATTCAATATAGATTATAAATAATACTTATTGTTTTTTTTTATAGGATTTTGTGACAAACATAGTCCACCTGAATGGTAAGTGGTAATGGTATTGGTGGTAGTTGTAGTGTGTAAGTGGTATTGAAAGTCACTCTTTTGTTTAATTACCACTGGTTCGAAAAAAAAACCTCTGTCCTGGAAAGAAGCAGCAAGAAACCCAGTGGGACTTTTTTTTAAATAACAGCTTACAATCATGTATGTTACACAATTAACCACACAAAACAAATTAAAAATAGCTTGGTAGCGATCACCCGATTCCCAGGGGTTATTATCATCCATAAATTCCTTAATATTAAAACAACCCTTATTATACAAACTTTTTTAATAAAGTTTTTGAACTTTGAGCAGGTCAAATTTTGTATATTACCACAGGGTATATAATCATTACGTTTTAAATAATACTTTTTCTATGCTTGACAAAGGTAGCAAGCACTTCAGCCTCATCTATAGACGTATGACGATCATTTTATATAGAAAACATATTAGAGGAGTAGGCAGAGACTACAGACTTCCATTAGGCACGATCCTGATACACCTCTTTCGGCTCCTTCACATCCGTTTACCTACGTATACATGCTCATCTGTTTAGTATGTTAATTTTTATTATAAACCTTATATTATAATATGCATAAAGCAAAAATATTTAAAATCGACACTTTGAAAAAAGTTTGCATATCAAATTGCGAAGACTCACTTCACAGAGCCTATTGTGTTGACATACTGAAAAATTGCGCTTTGACGTATAACTCACTTTTTTGCTGTGTATTCAGGCGAGCTGATTAATGGAGTTATCACTGGTGTGAATAACTGAACCCATATAGGAAATGTTTCATGCTAATTTTAGCAATATAGAACACTTATGGTTCCGAAGCGGTAAGTGTCTGACTACCTGTTTGTATGACAAAGAGAATACCTTTAAGAGGGCTACCTTAATACAGACGAATTAATAATAAAACACGACATGGATATAAATGAGAAAAATCTTTAATATATGTTTTATCTTGTGTATATTAAACATTTTTCTAAATAAATATTTCAAAATGGATGTCCTCAAATAACAATTTGTATTTATACAAGTATAGGATGACAAATAAACACACGGTCCACGTGATGGTAAGTGGATGTGGCATAGTCACCTACAACTATACTCGGATAAAAATCAAAATGTGGATACGTTGTCACCCCTGAGTAGGTACTAAGATAGAACGCCACGTTACGAGTAAAAAGGGCCTCCAGTTCTATTCACTAACCGAACGATACACTAGCATTAAACTGCTATTTTAGACTGAAATTCTGCATAAGCGTCGTCCTTCCCCGGTCAAGCCGACCTATTCGCGCTTCAGCCATTATATACCTGTAGCGTGGCTCGGTCACCAAAATCAAAAGGACTAACGCTGCAACGAGTATGACAGCGCGGTGATGACGCGATCACCCAGGCACGATTAGGGTCTGATTAACGTACTAAAATTCAGTGCTGCAACATAATATGGGCTTTAAGAGTTGCCCCTAGCGCTTTTTTGGGCACACGCTGCTTTAGACTTTATTGCAACGCCTAAGCAAATTAAAGTGTTGTGTTGATTTGACTTGAAACAATTATCATTTCATTCATATATTCTCTTATTTTACATGCCCACGTAAATGATTTCTTATATTTACGCGAACACTACACATTGAATAAAACTTTTTTTACGAATTTTATCGCGTTTAATTTTACTAATTTTGATTCCCGACGTTTCGGGTGCTTTACATCACCCATGGTCACGGGGGGCACTGAGGTGTTTGACGTCCCAATGTCATAGTTAGCCCGGCTACGTTTTTTGAATATTAATTTTTGGTCCGATCTACGCAGAATGAGCTTACAGTATCTTGAAGTCTTGCAGTGGTATGCTTGGATTTGGATTTAATTTTGTTAATTATGGGATCCCAAGCAGATGGCAGCACCCATCCACCTTCTCTATTGAAATTAGGATGTTTTTTAATTTCAATAGCCTCGCGTATCATCCTTGGTAGGAATCGGTGTTCTTTTGCGAGGATTTTGGTCTATCAAATCTGATGTAATGGCGGGGACGATCTTGAACATGTTAACAGACTGCAGACTTCCCAGAGCGTTGGTGCCTCACGTCAGCTATATGTTCTTTCACGCGTGTTTTAATGGATCTTTTTGTTTGTCCTATGTAAGAGAGACCACATTCACAATCAAGCTTGTACACTCCTGCATCTTGTAGAGGGATATTACACTTGACGTATGGTAATAAATGACTAACCTTCTTCGGCGGCTTGAAGTATGTTTTAATAGAAGCTCGCTTCAAAATGTAGCCAACCTTGTCTGTGACTCCTCTGACATATGGTAGTACAACAGGCACACGCTCGACTGTGGCTGGCTTCACTCGGTCACTGTGACGTAGGCGCGGGACCCGAAGCTTTTTGTCTTGCAATACTTGCTCGACGTGCTGAAGCTCGGCGGCCACATGTTTTCTGTCACAGATCCCTCGTGCTCTCTGAAACAAAGATTTTCCCACGGTAGCTAACTGTGATGGATGATGGTGCGATTCACCATTTAAATATAGGTTGGTATGGGTCTTTTTCCTATACATAGTGTAACCAATAGTGTTATCAGGATTTTGGGTTACTAAAACATCTAGGAAAGCTAAAGAATTGTTTGCCTCTAATTCCATTGTAAATTGTATTTTAGAGTTTATGGAATTAAGGTGGTTTAAAATGCAGGTACTTTGTCAGATGGTAAAATTGTGAAAGTGTCGTCTACGTACCGCTTGTAGAATCTTGGATATACAGGAGCAGTAAGAAGGGCCTTCTCCTCAAAGTCCTCCATGAATATGTAGGCTACTATGGGAGATACAGGTGAGCCCATTGCTACACCATCTACTTGCTTGTAGAACTCCTCCTTCCACAATAGATAGCTTGATGTAAGGCAGTGTTTGAGTAATACTGCATATTCTGTAGGCATGTTGTATTCTTCTAGCTTCCTGATTACAATTGAGATGCAGTCTTCAATAGGTAAGCATGTAAATAGTGACTGAACATCAAAACTGACCATAGTTTCATTGTTAGCGAGATGTAGGTCTTTTATCTCACTAACAAAATTGTACGAATCCTTCGTGTGTGCTCTGGTTTGTCCTCTCAGCGGTGACAGAACTTTTGCCAAGTGTTGTGCCAATTTATAAGTTGGTGAGTCGATCTGGCTCACTATAGGACTTAGTGGAGCGTTTGAATTGTGTATTTTTGGTAACACATACAACCTTGGTGGTTTGGTACACGGTGGTTTTATCGAATTTACGTCGAGATCTAATCTTTCGGAGTAATTCTTTAACAGATCGCTTGTTGTTTTAAGCACGTTGGTTATAGGGTCTGTTTTGACCTTTTTATACGTACTTTCGTCCGATAAAAGTTGTTGTATTTTAAAATTATAATCTGACTTATCCATTACTACCGTAGCATTTCCTTTATCTGCATTAAGAATTGTGAGCTCTGGTCTGTTGCTTAAGTTGTACAACGCTTTAATCTCGTCTTTGGGTAGATTTAGTTTCGTCACTGAACTTCGACGTAACAAGAACGAAATGTCTTGACGTATGGCCTCTAAATCTTCCTTTCCCACATTGTTTTTAAACAGACAATCCTCAACGTTACAAATAATTTCCTCATACGGGATTTTTCGCGGTGTTGTTGCGAAATTCAGGCCCTTCGATAATACTTTTATTGTAGGTTCGTCCAGTGTTTGTTTTGACAGATTATAGACAGTGCGTTGTTTATTGTTAGCGTCTGTGGTCAACGGTTGTGTTTCGTTTCTACGTTGACATGGATGTTTGGCATTTGATTTGATCGTAAATTTTTGGCATTTTTCTATTTGTTTATTTTTGCATTCATTATTATATTTAGATTTTTCACATTTTCTAAAGTTTCGATGCAATTATTAAAATCAAAAGCCGTTAAAATTGCCTTTTACTCACTGGATAAATTGTCTATGGTATTATTTATGAATTGACAACTCTTTAGCTATTATATATGAATTAACAGTTTAATCCATACTAATATTATAAATGCGAAAGTGTGTTTGTTTGTTTGTTTGTTTGTTTGTCCTTCTTTCACGTCGCAACAGAGCGTCGGCATGGCATGATTATTTGTATTGGGATAGTTCGGTGGCTGTAGAGTGACATAGGCTACTTTTTTCAGCGGAAAAACATATCATTCCCGTGGGAAAATCGAATATGTTGCAAAATTAAATTCAGCTAGGTGGCGCCACCGTGATTCTACAAGACGGACGACGGTACGATGGACGAACACAGAAGGTCAGAATATCTGGATTATTATGTCTTTTTACTAAAATTAAGATAAAAATTGTATGGATCTGTACTTATCCACGCAGGACCGGGAAGAGAGCGATAAAAAACATAAAATTCACCAACTGATTTTCTTCAAACGTTTTGGTGCATCGTAATTCACAGAATAGGCGATAAACTCGAAGACGATATTAAGTAATACGTTGATGCTCTGCCTACCCCGCAAGGGTTACAGGCGTGATTATAAGTATGGAACAGAAATACTATCACCACCTGTCACGCTTTCACCCTTAAATATTACTTAACAATGGTAGAAACAGTTCTTAGTAAGCCTTATTAATAAGCCTTAGTAATATTTATTGAACGGAAATGAATACAGTTCTTATATGTGTTTATGAATGAATCGGTATTACAATAAGAAAAATTGTGCAAAATTGTAAGAAAAATATTTTTTGAGAGTTCTTATTAACTAACGTATACATAGTTTAAATTGATTCCGCTAGATGTCGTTACTAGGTTCTTAAAACGCGGTAACGAAATGTTTCCTGACATGTACTTAACTCCCGCCGTTGAGCCGCGCGTCAACTTACAGTGCATACGGTACCTATACGCTTAAATTGTTTCTATTTCGTAGCTTATTCGACTACCTGCTTTCGATTTCGGTTGTTTGTTATTTGCTTTGTGATTTGGTTAAGGTTGAATGGATTTATATTGGCTTTCATTTTCGGATTTGTGTATTTTTTTGGATCGGTTTTGTTGATTTGGTTGGTATTCCTTTATACATATTTAGACTCTGGCTTTGATTTTGGATTTTGTTTATTTAGAATCGTGAATTGGTTTTCGTTGTTTTAGGTTGTTTAACAATATTTCAAAGGAATATTAATAGTATAGATAGTGTATACGGTAACTAGACACTTACTTCTTTTTTCGTTGGTTATATTTATATTGACTACTGCTTTCGATTTCGGTTTTCTGCGATTTGTTTTGTGATTTGGTTTAAGTTGATTCGATTTTTTTGGCTATCGTTTTCGGATTCGTGTTGTATCTAGAATTGGTTTTGTTGTTTTGATTTTAAAAAATATTTAAAAGGAATATTTATTCCTTTTAGATATTTTAGATTTGCTTTTAAAAAAATATTTAAAAGGAAATTTAATTCCTTTTAGGTATTTTGACGTTTTTTTATAAATAGGTTTTTTCTTACTTCATAATGCCTCGCAATCGTAAGTCCAGCCTTTCAAGAGTATCCTTTCAAGAGTCAGAAAAGGCGTCTTGAACAGGCATAGCGTCAAGCTACTTTAAGAGCTTCTGAAACACCTTCTCAAAGTCAGCGAAGGCGTCTTGAACAGGCAGAGCGTCAAGCTACTTTAAGAGGTACTGAAAAACCTGAGCAAAGTCAGCAAAGGCGTCTTGAACAGGCAGAGCGTCAAGCTACTTTAAGAGCTACTGAAACACCTGATCAAAGTCAGCAAAGGCGTCTTGAACAGGCAGAGCGTCAATCTACTTTAAGAGCTACTGAAACACCTGCTCAAAGTCAGCAAAGGCTATTCGAACAAGCGGAACGTCAGGCCGCCTTAAGAGCCGCGGAAACACTTGATGAAACTCTACACAGACTCATTGAGCAAGCTGAACGTCAATCTACTATAAGGGCATCTGAAACACCAGAACAGACACAGGCGCGAAGAAATGCAAATGCACAGCTCCAAGCTGAACGTTGACAAAATTTTCAAAGAAACAATTGGTCGGTTTTTAATGACGCAGCATTCAATTATGATCCGTTGATTGATTATAAAAATCACAGGTTAGTTGTTATCGGACTGATGGACAAGACGTGTCGATTTTGCAGCGCTTTAAAATGGAAAGATGAGACCGCAGGCATGTGCTGTTCCAATGGCAAAGTGTCTCTTCCCTTACTTGGGGAACCAGAAGAAACTTTGAAGACTCTCTTTTTATATGATGCTAATGAATCACGGCGCTTTTTAAACAGGATCCGGAAATATAACTCATGCTTTCAAATGACGTCTTTCGGAGTTGACCGGTAAATAATAATGCCGGGATTTTCGCCTACATTTACGGTGCAAGGCAAATTTATCATAGAATAGGTTCACTTTTTCCAGCTGAAAATGAACAGCATAAATTTTTACAAGTATATTTTATGGGTGACGAAGAAATTGAGGTAGACCGTCGCTGCCAATTTATCCAGGGAGTTGAGAGAGACACAGTGTTCAAAATTCAAAGATTCTTGCATGAACGTAACATTTTAGTTAAAACATTTAAAACTGCTTTAGAAAACTTACCTGAAGAGGATTATAAAGTCGTCATTCACGCAGATCGGACCCCTCGAGGAGAGCATGAAAGGCGCTACAATGCACCTTTGATAAACGAAATAGCAGCCGTAATTAGTGGTGATCAATTTTCTTCACGAGACATTGTCTTGCGAGCACGTGATGATACGTTGCAACGGGTAGCCGATACACACAAGTTTTATGACGCTCTGCAATACCCATTGATTTATTGCAAAGGACAAGAGGGTTATCATTTTCAAATTCCACTCATTAACCCGGTCACAAAGGAGCCTACTCCGAACAAAAAAGTATCATGTATGGATTTTTATGCGTATCATATGATGTTGCGAGAAAATGATTTTAACCTCTTAGCCCGGTGTAGACAATTATTTCACTACAAGATGCAGTTTCTAGCGACGCCAATGTCAGATTTAGGTAAAGTGGTAATTCTGCCCTCATCATTCTTTAACAGTCCCCGCTACCTACATGAGTATACACAAGACGCATTCGCCTATGTACGAAATTACGGAAGACCTGATCTTTTTGTTACTTTTACTTGCAATCCCACATGGAAAGAAATAATTATGTAATTAACAAAGGGAAAATTTTCGGAGAGGTGCAGTGCTTCATGTATTCAATTGAATGGCAAAAAAGGGATTACCGCATGCCCACATTCTAATATGGCGTAAAGAGAAGTTGCGGCCCAGCCAAATAGACGACATAATAAGCGCCGAGATTTCGGATCCTGAGCAAGATAAAGAATTGTATGATACCATCATCCAAAATATGATTCACGGTCCATGTGTAGCACGAAATTCAATATCGCCATGTATGAAAGAAGGAAAATGTACAAAGAAATTCCCTAAACAGCTATTAAAAGAAACAGTGCACAATGACAATGGCTACCCTTTATACAGACGCAGAGCTCCCGAAGATGGTGGCAGGAAAGTTACAATCAAATCTCGCTCTGGAGCGTTCGAAACCTTAGATAACAGCTGGATTGTACCTTATTCGCCCATTCTATGTAAAATGTTTAATGCCCACATTAATGTAGAAGCATGTAGCTCTGTCCGCGCAATCAAGTATATCTGTAAGTACATAAATAAATGAAGCGACCAAGCAATATTTAATCTCAGGAGTGAAGGTGAGACAAATCCCGTTAATGAGTACAGACCTTTCAAGCAGGGCGTTATGTCAGCAGTAACGAGGCAACGTGGCGTCTCCTTGGCTTCCTTTACACGAAAGGCACCCAACAGTTACTCACCTTGCTGTGCACTTAGAAAATGGAAGCGTGTATATTTCACCGAAAGAAATTTCAAGAAAGAATTGCATCACCGCCAAAACTACACTAACAGCCTTTTTCAACTTTGTCAAACCGACCCTTTGCAAAACGTTGTTATATTCTGAAATCCCCGCTATTATACTTGGAACACATCTAGGAAGGAGTGGAAACGCCGTATTCAAGGCGCGCCTGTTGCAAATTGGCCCGTGTAAAGTCATCAGATGCCCTTGGTCGTGTGTATACCGTCCATGTAACTAATTTTGAATGTTTCTGTTTACGATTGCTGCTGCACCATGTTCGGGGTCCTACAGGATATAAAGACCTTAAAACTGTCAACGGTCAGGAATGCGCAACTTATAGAAGCATGTGAAGCTCTGCATCTTTTAGAAAACGATAATCACTGGGATGAAACCATGGAGGAAGCTGTGCAGTGCCAGTCACCAGCCAAAATTAGAGATCTTTATGCAACTCTCATATCATATTGCGGGCTATCTAATGCACATAATTTGTGGGACAAATATAAAGAGTACATGGCGAAAGATATTTTGCGAAGGTTACAGCAGACACACGCGAACATGACATACAATGAACACATTTATAATGAAGCACTTGGAAAAATTTAAGATAAAGTAATGGCAATGGTAGGCAAAAAATTAAGCGACTTTGGAATGATAAGCCCTCAGCGAACAACCGAAAATGAACTAAGTGATGAAATTATACGTGAAACAAACTACGATATACCAGCTTTGCAGCAACAAGTAGCCAATTGTACCCCTTGCTTCCTGAACAATAACGAGTTTTTGACAAAGTATTAGGACAAATTGAATCTGGAAATGGTGCACTTTTTTTATAGATGCCCCTGGATGAACTGGGAAGACATTTTTGTAAAATTTATTATTAATGCAAGTACGGAAAGATAAAAACATTGCTGAGGCCGTAGCTTCCTCCGGAATAGCCGCCACGCTGCTAAGTGGGGGCCGCACTGCACATTCTGTTTTAAAACTCCCTCTAAATCTAGCCCAGGAAGAATCGCCGATCTGCAACTTTAGCAAAAATAGTGCACGAGGTATAATGCTACGACAATGCAAACTCTTAGTGTGGGACGAAAGTACAATGTCGCATAAAAAAGCTGTGGAAGCACTAAATCGAACTCTCCAGGAATTGCGTAGCAATACCGATGTAATGGGAGGAATGGTGGTTTTACTGGCTGGTGACTTTCGCCAAACTTTACCTGTCATTCAAAAGGGCACACCTGCAGATGAAATTAAAGCATGCCTCAAGTCATCTATTTTATGGAACGAGGTGACAAAATTCAGTTTAACTACGAATATGAGAGTGCATTTGTATAATGATATCAATGCTGGAAACTATGCTGACACACTATTAAAATTGGCGATGGGCGGTTGGAAACGGATGCTGAGGCTGCGTTAAATTGACGAGAGATTTTTGTAATTTAGTACAGAGTCATTCCGAATTAATTGCAAGCGTTTATTCAGATTTAACGAACAACATTCATGAAGACAAATGATTATGTGAAAGGGCGATTCTTGCACCAAAAAATGAGAGCGTTAACAAAATAAATTCAGATATATTAAGCGAAGTAGCAGGAGAAATAACAGAGTATTTGTCAGTAGACACAGTTATGGACACAGAACAGAGCACTTCATATCCCGTAGAGTTTCTAAATTCTCTAGAGTTGTCAGGTGTGCCCTCACATAAGCTTCAATTAAAATTAGGCGTCCCAGTCATGCTAATGCGAAATTAAGATGCTCCTCGGTTATGTAACGGGACAAGGCTCGGTGTTACAATTTTGACAGGCGTAGGAAAAAGTGAAAATGTTGTTATACCACGGATCCCTATAATTCCCACAGATCTTCCTTTTTAATTCAAAAGGTTGCAGTTCCCTATTAAGCTCAGTTTTGCAATGACAATTAATAAAGCGCAAGGGCAAATGTTACAGGTAGCGGGGGTCAACTTAGAAAAACCGTGCTTCTCTCATGGTCAGCTGTATGTAGCATGTTCGCGTGTGTCAAATGCCCAGAATCTCCACATTCTTTCCCCGAATGGAAAAACAAATAACATTGTGTACAGTAGAGTCTTAAAATAGTGTTCAGTTAGTTTTTTTTTCCAAAATTCCCACAGATCTTCCCTTTCAATTCAAAATTTCCTATTTAGCTCAGTTTCTTTTCAATTCCAAATGCTGCACCTCTGACGGACCTATTAAGCTCAATTTCCTTTCAACTCAAAAGGCTGCATCTCTGACGGATCTTTTATTTGGCTCAGTTTTCTTTCAATTCAGAAAACTGCATCTCTGACGAATCAATTTAGCTGAGTTTCTTTTCAAAAGTCTGCATCCCTGACGCATAATTATGCTCAGTTTCCTTTAATTAAAAAAATATTCCATTTCCATTTGGAATAAACAGGCTATTTTCATGCTTTCCTATACGTTGCGTTTCAAAACATTTAAATAGGCTGACGAATCAATTTTGCTCAGTTTTCTTTTAATGGCTGCATCTCTGACAAATCTATAAAACTCAGTTTTCTCTCAATTCAAAAAGCAATGGATAGTTCATTTCCCAGTGACCATGCGGGCGAAGCCGCGGGTAACCGCTAGTTCATATATAATAGCTAAAGCTAAGAATTGTTAATTCATATATTAACAGCTTTATATGAATTAACAATTATTTTATATAACAATTATTTAGCTTTCCTAGATATTTTAGTCATCCGAAATCCTGATAACACTATTAGTCACACTGAGTATAGGAAAAAGACCCATACCAACCGATATTTAAATGTTGAATCGCACCATCATCTATCACAGTTAGCTACCGTGGAAAATCTTTATTTCAGAGAGCACGAGGGATCTGTGACAGAAAACATCTGGCCGCCGAGCTTCAGCACGTCGAGCAAGTATTGCAAGACAACAAGCTTCGGGTCCCGCACCTACGTCACAGTAACCGAGTGAAGCCGGCCACAGTCGAGCGTGTGCCTGCTGTACTACCCTATGTCAGAGGAGTCACAGACAAGGTTGGCTACATTTTGAAGCGAGCTTCTATTTAAACATACTTCAAGCCGCCGAAGAAGATTAGTCAATTTTTACCATCCGTCAAGTGTAATATATCCCTCTACAAGATGCAGGAGTGTACAAGCTTGATTGTGAATGTGGTCTCTCTTACATAGGACAAACAAAAAGATCCATTAAAACCCGCGTGAAAGAATATATAGCTGACGTGAGGCACCGACGCTCTGGGAAGTCTGCAGTCTGTGAACATGT
Organism: Parnassius orleans; assembly: GCA_029286625.1. NCBI lineage: Eukaryota > Metazoa > Arthropoda > Insecta > Lepidoptera > Papilionidae > Parnassius > Parnassius orleans. Next base: position 311,369 of record JAGSMP010000312.1, on the reverse strand, counting down.
TCAAGATCGTCCCCGCCATTACATCAGATTTGATAGACCACAAATCCTCGCAAAAGAACACCGATTCCTACCAAGGATTATACGCGAGGCTATTGAAATTAAAAAACATCCTAATTTCAATAGAGAAGATGGATGGGTGCTGCCATCTGCTTGGGATCCTATAATTAACAAAATTAAATCCAAACCCAAGCATACCACTGCAAGACTTCAAGATACTGTAAGCTCATTCTGCGTAGATTGGACCAAAAATTAATATTCAAAAAACGTAGCCGGGCTAACTATGACATTGGGACGTCAAACACCTCAGTGCCCCCCGTGACCATGGGTGCTGTAAAGCACCCGAAACGTCGGGAATCAAAATTAGTAAAATTAAACGCGATAAAATCCGTATAATTAGTTTTATTCAATGCCCACGTAAAGGCTATTCAGAACATCAGTCATAAAACCAATGGAGAAAAATAAACAAACTTGCTTTTTAGCTGGGGAAAGCGGGCCTCTCCTCATGTCTGGCCACCCTTCTAGTGCAAAGCAGATATCAGAAAGATAAAAAAGTTATATTTCAGTCTAAAATCAGCGATAACTGGATTTCGTTTCTCCTTACTAATTTCAAGTTGTAATTAGTAAGGACAAACGAAAATCATTTGTCATAAAACATACTGGCTGCTGTGTAGTGTCGGCGTAAGAATATTCACTTGTGGTAGTATTATCCCGCGAGGGTCGGAACAGGCGACAGAGAGAAATGAAACAGTAGATGGGCAGCAGTATCTTCCAGTTAACAACTGATAATAATACAAAAGCTGCCAACGCCTGCCAAGCGTAGCAATTATGACAAAAACCTCAAAGAGGTAATCCATGCTGCAATAGGCTGTAATTAATTATTTTTAGTATAGAAGAGGAGGTAAACCGCTCACCTGATAGTAAATGCACCTAAATATCTGCAACAACGGGGGAATTACAGGTGTATTGCCGCCTTTTAGAAAGGAGGAGTAATATTACTTAGTGTACATAAAATTATGAGATTAAACATAAAAATTAGATCACAATTCGTACATATGTAGATTTTTACTTAAAAATATTTATTTTGTTTATTAAAAAAATATTATTAAACTGAGTAAAAGCTCACATTCAGTGATACTTTTTATTCCACACTATTATAGGAGTTTCTTTTAAAAATGCACAAGGAATCATAAAGTTTACAGACATCTTTGACTATTATTATCGAGCCAAGTTTACATTTCTTTGCAAAATAATATGTAGCAGTATCTCCATAAATGCTTTATGTTTGGGTGGTTTACATTTCGACTCTGCTTTTAATTTTTTTTTAATATAAATTACATGAAATCTTCGTCAATGAGCCAATTTTGTTTGTTCTTTTTTATGAAATAGCTTATACTTCAGGGCTGTTACAGTTTATATTTCAGAGTTGATTCCATAAAAACCTGAAAAAATTCCACCCATAAGGCAATATAGGGAATTAACTTTTAATGTAACCATTTAGACAACATTGAGTTTGTGATATTCTTTAGTCTAGCTCGAAATTGTAAAAAGAAACTTTTTACAAAAAGGAAAAGTCCACTTTAGAGCTTTCACTCCTTTATTCTAAGTTTTAACACCACCTTCAGAATTACAAATTATTTAATACTTTAAAAGACATTTTAAATCTGATTTTACTTTTAATTAAAAGTTATTTTTTCTTCCAAAGAGCAACATTATATTTAAGATTAGTAAACCAGTATTACGTGTGAAGTGTGCCATTTGGTGGTAGCGTGAGAGAACCTGTCACCACATTTCGTTTCATAGGTTTCATAGGAGGCAACTATGGAAAATGATAGAAAATGTTATGGCTTCCGATAGATTTATTTGTGGTAGAGCCATGCTGCATTAGTAGTATAGTTGTAGCACGAATGGGTTGGCTCAACCAGGGAAGGACCACACCCTCACAGAATACCAGCGTAAAATAGCAGCTAAACGCTGCTGTGTTTTGTATGGTGAGTGTAGAGAACCGGAGACCCTTTTTACTGGAAATGAGGCATTCCATCTTAGTCCTCACGGTTGACAACACATCTGCATTTTGATTTGTAATCGAGGATAGATGTAGATAGATGTAGGTGGACTGTGTGCTCGTTTGTGACCCTTATCCTATAAAAAAAGATGGCGGTTTAACCATTCGACTTACCCCAGACGTCAAATACCCAGACCAGCGACGGTGAGCAGCGTCAACTGCTATACGTCTGGTACTGCGTCGCCAATTCGTCATAGCAAATACTGTTTTTAGCGGGATAGATCCATAGCCAGTGAATTTTGTGCCGGCTTATTAAGGATTGCCCAACCGCATCGTAAGTGTAGCTACTCGGATTAAGGCAAATCATTTAGACATTGGAACAGGATCATTACCAGCGGTGAAGTACTGAACCAGACTGATAAAGAAAAAGAAGAAAAATAATAAGTAATTGAAAATATTATTTGTCTTTTATTGGAATCAAAACAATTTCTTGCAAAACTATAAATTTATTATACTTTCAATGTTTACTATAAGCCTTTTAATCTTTTACGAGTGTTGAAAATCGAATTATAAAGGTGGGGTTTCATTTAAATAAAAAAAAGTAAAAGTAATGTAATAAAAGTAACAAGGATTGCTTGTCCAACGGTTTTTGTGGCTATTTGTTGAATCAGCGCCGGATCTGCCGGTGCGTTACTGAAGTGATTTGAGGAAGCCGTGTTTTCAAAATCGAATTTATTTAACGTGAATCTCCAAAAAAACAGGATGTGTCATTAGTTTTTCTTATATAATATTACTATAACGAAAAATAAAAAGATCAGAATTTTGCACAAGATTAACATGTGAGAAAAAGTAACAGTTTGCTATTAAAATGTGACTTTTGTACATTGGACTTTTTTCTGAACCCTAAAGGAAAACCGGTGGTCGTTCTTTCTATCAATTAATATAATATGTATTGAAGTATAGTAAAATATATCGCAAAAGACAACTGATATGTTAAAATCATTATAGCAATATCTTGAATCGTAAATGACATTTCATCCGCCGGTACGAGGCCGCCACTCGAGAGCCTTTTTTTCCCATCGGTTGTCGGTTCTTCGAGCTATATGGCCGGAATTATTATAAAGCCGCTATATTGAGAAATGCTACAACTCGATTGATGAATATTTAAGCAAAGCATAAGTAGGCATATTATTAAATGACATTGCATAAATATCTTCTTTTTACATTCGATTTGACTGAATATTGTAAATATCTTATCTAATTAACATATAATTTTGTTACATCATTGCATATTAAATGACAATTCAATTTAATATGTGAAGCATTTCAATATAATTATTATATAAATAATATAATGCAATAATTTAATTGTAGTAGTGTAGTATTAGGGTTGAATGCAGCGAACGTAATTTTTAGGGTTCCGTACCCGAAGGGTAACCAACGGGATCCTATTACTAAGCCTCCGTTGTCCGTCTGTCCGTCTGTCTGTCAGCGGGCTGTATCTCATGATCCATAATAGATAGATAGTTTTCACAGAATGTGTAACGTAACGAAAAGTCGGGAATTAAAATAGTAAATTAAAAGCGATAAAATCCGTAACAATAGTTTTATTCAACAGAATGTGTATTTCTGTTGCCGCTATAACAACGAGTAATAAAAATAAAAATAAATTAAAAATTAAAGGGCGCTCCCCTACTAGAAAGGTGTTTTTTACCTACATAGTATTAAATATTGTACGATAGCACGGAACCCTTCATGCGCGAATTCGACTCGCACTTGCCGGTTTTTTCAAAGGTCTATTCTGTCTGTACCTAATACCTGTATTCACAACTAAAAATAAATTTAAATTTGAATATTAATTCTGAATTGACAAGTTTATGAATTGTAATAACGAAAGTAAAATAAATTTCACATGTCAGTAAGTGGAAATTTGAATGTAAAGTATGTAAGTCAGAAGTTAGCGCGTAAAATTAATCGTGTCTCTGTTTATATACTCATAAAGTTGCTTCACAGATAAAATAGCGTTAAAATACATTGAATTATCGAGCGAGTACGTATTTACTTTAATGTTTTGACTTCAAAATTTTTGGTAATTAGACAGCTGATATTTTGCATCTTTTTTGTCTTTGAAATTAAGTTTTACGTGGCAGAGCCACACTACAGCTGTATAACGGCTGTATGACTGCCACCTTAGTGGTCGTAAACGTGACTGCTGATTATGTAGTCCCAAAATTGGAGTCAGGAAGTTGGCGGTGTTTCATCTTCGTGCCTCGGAAAGCACGTAAACTCGGTAGTCTGGTGTCTGATCTCTCTCCGGTCCTGTCGGATTGCTGTCCCATTGGACTATGGGAGTGAAGGAATAGACAATGCAAGACAGACCTGTGCCTGCGCACACTCGAGCGATATAAACCAGTCCTGCGCCATCTGGCATGTCTCCGTTGCGACTGGCCGCTATCACAAAAAATCGTTCTGAAGGGTATTATTATTATTCGGGTTATTTATAAAGTATTCTCATTTGGTTGGGCTGAATAAATATATAAAAGAAATATAGTAAATAAATATACATAAATATATATGTATATATTAAATATACTAACACAAATAATACATAAATAAATAAAACCCAACCAAATGGAAGCCCTCGGCAGGAGACCAAACGGCTGAGGGTTAGGGAGAGAAAGAAACCGGCGGACGATGCGGGCGGTTTCGAGGAGCACCGCCTGCATTTGAGCACGGAACGGTCTTCACGGAGTCCCAGTCGCCTCAGATGACCTGAGAGGCTGACCGATTAGCCCGTTCGCAGAAACGACCACAGGAATAATTTCGGTCGGCAGACCACCCCTAAGTCGGTCACCCCAGAGCCAGGTTTAGATATTTTGTCAGTTATCTGTTTCGGCTTTCACGAGGTTCTCGTCATAAGGAATGGTAATATCGACCGTATCTTTGATTGTGCCGGTCCATCAGCACAATATCAGGCTTATTCGCAAGAATAGTCCTGTTCTGATGATGGCCCGGTCCAGGTAGATCCTGGCGCGGTCATTTTCGAGCACGGCTTCCGCAAGTACTTATATATGGCATTTTCCTATCCACGAGACCGTATTTCAGAGCGAGCTCCTGGTAGAATCTTGGCTACTAGGTTGTGTCTGTGCAATACTCAGTGTTAAAGCGCCGAACAACCGGAGATGACATGCCTAAGTGACTCGCCGGGATGGCGACAAGCTCGACAGACGTCGACGGCGCCATCCTTTAGATGTATCTCCGATAATTGTTGGTCTGAATAACCTGATCCTGTATGCACAGACAAAACCCCGGTTTCCCCAAAGAGTCACCGAAACGTAGCCAGTGGAGGGAGGCGACTGTGTTCACGAAAGGCTCAATGTAGAGCTTCAGAACCTCCGTGGAGCTCTTCTCCTTCCATACGGTCTCCCGGTCGGAAATGCACTGTACTGCTGGGTCTTGCCATTGCTCGTTGCTAGGATAGAGGAGAGAAGTCCATCACACGAAATGACGTCCCTGTAGAATGGATCCGATCTCGCCAGAAAGTAATTACGGAGGCTGCACTTCGCGATTATGCATGGTGAGAGCGTAAAAGCCGCGCCCACCATGTTTCAAGCAAGCCCCTCATTACTGACGATCTCGGGTGATGCATCCTGTGTGACGTCACAACAGTGCGGACTTTTCTATCCAGAGCGTTCAGTTCGGTCTGAGTCCACCTGAGCATGCCGAAGGTATATATGAGGCATGATTCCAACCGTTATATGCGTGTGTCTTATTCACACCCGACAAAGACTGTTGAGCACTTTTGTCAAGCGTGCAAAACACATCGCAAACTGACTGTTTCATATCCGCCTCATCGATACCTATGTTCTGTGACATACTTAGGTATCGGTATGTTTCAGCCTGGGAAAGGGTCCTTATGTTGATGGGCATAGAAAACAGAAACAGAAACTTTTATTCAATATAGATTATAAATAATACTTATTGAAAGTCACTCTTTGTCTAATTACCACTGGTTCGAAAAAAACCTCTGTCCTGGGAAGAACCAGCAAGAAACCCAGCCAGGACTTTTTTAAAATAACAGCTTACAATGTATATTACACACAATTAACCACACAAAACAAATTAGAAACAGCCTGGCAGCGAACACCTCATTCCAGGGGTTATTATCATCCATAAATTCCTTAACATTATAATAACCCTTTTATACAAACTATGTTTAATAAAGTTTTGAATTTTGAGCAGGTCGATTTTGTATATTTTCTGGGATTTTGTTGTAAGCGCATACATCGCCCCAAGAATGAATTACTGACTCAGTGGAGTCAGTAACTGGTACTACACTAGCTTGTGTTTGTTCCTAGTATTTACAGAATGAACATCACTTATTTTTGTATAACTACTTTTATTTTGTGTACGTACATTACTCTTTCATAAATGTATTGAGAGGCCAAAGTCAATATATTAACTTCCTTAAATTTTTGTCTGAGCGACTCCTGGGTTTTAAATCATAGATTGCTCTTATGGCCTCTTCTGTAAAACAAATATAATTTCAGTGTCAACACGTGTCCCCATAGCAAAATACCATACGACATTATGCTATGGAAATAGCTAAAGTAAACGTCTAGCCGTTTCCACACTGGTAAGATTTCTAATCTTTTTACCATATGCTGCAGAACTAAGTCTGCTTGCTAACTTTGATATATGGGGCTCCATTGAAGCTTCGCGTCTAGTGTTATTCAAGAAAATGGTGGTATCGACAAGACTCAGTTCTTCCCATTTAAAATTACATTAGTATTTAATTGTCTGACATTTGGAGTCATGAACTTCCATTTCGTTTTATTGCTATTTAAATGCAAGTTATTAACATTAAACCAATTTACTAATTTAGATATAGCATTATTTACTTCGTCATATTTTAATAATTGTCGTTTTAATTTGAAAATTAATGAAGTGTCATCAGCAAATAATACTATATTATGGTTATCCCCTACTATGTAAGGTAAGTCATTAATATATACAAGAAACAGAAAGGGGCCGAGAACTGAGCCTTGAGATAGATAATAGAGCAATAAATAGAATAAATAAATAAAATAGATAAATCTATGCCCTCAGAGTTAGCAACCTTACCCCTTTCGACATGGAGGACCGCACACTTATCCGTCCCCAGCTCCATTCTAATAGAATTGCTAAAATCACAAGTGATGTTTAGCAATTCCACAAGATGTGAGCGACTGGAGGCGAATAACTTGAGATCATCCATATAGAAAAGGTGAGTCACTTTTGTACCTCCTTTCCGAAGCTGAAATCCCCTCCCAGAACCCTCCAGTAAGGTACTGAGAGGGTTTAGAGAGAGGCAGAACCAGATTGGACTCAGACAATCGCCCTGGAAGATACCCCTTCTTATCCTTATGTGGTTCTCCGCAGCCGTCATCCGCTCGCCTAGATGACAAAGGATCGTACTCCACTGCTCCATACACTGCCCGAGGAAGTCTCTAACTGTACAGTCAACCTTGTACAGCTCGAGGACCCTCTTCAGCCATGTATGAGGCACCGAGTCGAATGCCTTTTTATTATTATTTGGGGTATTTATATAGTATTCTCATCTGGTTGGGCTGAATAAATATTTTAAAGGAAATAATAAATAAACATAAATATATATTTAATATACTAACATAAATAAATAAATAATACATAAATAAATAAAAACCCAACCAGATGGAAACCCTCGGCAGGGGAGACCAAACGGCCGAGGGTTGGGGGAAAGGAGAGAAACCGGCGGACGATTCGGGCGGTATCGAGAGCACCGCCTTCTGCATTTGAGCTTGGAGCGGTCCGTCACGGAGTCCCAGTCGCCTCAGATGACCGAGAGGCTGACTGGGATTAACCCGTTCGCAGATACGACTACAGGTATAATTTCGGTCGGCAGTCCACCCCACATGTCAGTCACCTCGTGAGCCAGGTCCAGATATTTTGTTCGCTTATCTGTTTCGGCTTTCACGAGGTTCTCGTCATACGGAATGGTGATGTCGACCAAAATATCCTTGACTGTGCCCGGTCCATCAGCACAATATCAGGCTTAATCGCAAGAATAGTCCTGTCCGTGATGATGGCCCGGTCCCAGTAGAGCCTGGCGCGGTCATTTTCGAGCACGGCTTCCGGCAATACTTGTAATACGGCAATTTCCGGTCCACGAGACCGTATTTCAGAGCGAGCTCCTGGTGTAGAATTCTGGCTACTAAGTTGTGCCTGTGCAATTACTCATAGTTAGATATCGCCGAACAACCGGAGATGTCATGCATTAGTGACTCACCGTGATGGCGACAAGCTCGACAGATGTCGACGGTGCCATCCCAGGATGTATCTCCGATAGTTGTTGGTCTTAATAACCTGATCCTGTATCGCACAGACAAAACCCTCGGTTTCCCCAAAGAGGTCACCAAAACGTAGCCAGTGGAGGGAGGCAACTGTGTCTACGAAAGGCACATATGAGCCTTGTGAACCTCCCGTGGAGCTCCTTCTCCTTCCATACGGTCTCCCGGTCGGAAATGCTCTGTACTGCCGGGTCTTGCCATTGCTCGTTGGCCAGGATAGAGGGTAAGTCCTTTATCACAAGAAATAACGTCCCTAGAATGGATCATCCGATCTCGTCAGAAAGTAATTACGGAGGCTGCACACTTCGCGATTATGCATGGTAAGCGCTTAAAAGCCACGCCCACCATGTTTCCGCGGCAAGTACAGCCTCATAATCGACGATCTCGGGTGATGCATCCTATGGGACGTCATAGTAGTGCGGACTTTTCTATCCAGGGCGTTAAGTTCAGTTTGAGTCCACCTAAGCATGCCAAAGGTATATATGAGAACAGGCATGACCCAACCGTTATATGCGTGTGTCTTATTCACACCGGACAAAAGGCTGTTAAGCACTTTGGTCAAGCGTGCATAAAACATATCGCAAACTGACTGCTTCATACCCGCCTCATCGATACCGATGTTCTGTGACATACCCAGGTATCGGTATGTTTCAGCCTCAGAAAGGGTCCTTATGTTGATGGGCATAGATAAGTCTATGCCTCAGAGTTAGCAACCCTTCCCTTTCAACATGGAGGACCGCACACTTATCCGTCCCCAGCTCCATTCTAATAGAATTACTAAAATCACAAGTGATGTTTAGCAATTCCACAAGATGGGAGCGACTGGAGGCGAATAATTTGAGATCATCCATATAGAAAAGGTGGGTCACTTTTGTACCTCCTTTCCGAAGCTGAAATCCCCTCCCGGAGCCCTCCAGTAAGGTACTGAGAGGGTTCAAGGAGAGGCAGAACCAGATTGGACTCAGACAATCGCCCTGGAAGATACTCCTTCCTATTCTTATACGGTTCTCCGCAGCCGTCATTCGCTCGCCCAGATGACAAAGGATCGTACTCCACTGCCCCATACACTGCTCGAGGAAGTCTCGAACTGTACAGTCAACCTTGTACAGCTCGAGGACCCTCTTAAGCCATATATGAGGCACCGAGTCGAATGCCTTTTTGTAGTCTATCCAGGCGGCGGAGAGGTTCCGACAGTTACGTTTAACCACCTTGCCAATGACCGCGTCATGAGGAGTGGTTCCTTGGTTCCACGACCACCGCCCCGACATCCGTTTTGAGCGCGACATCACCTGATTTGCGTTCAGGTGACGAGTGATTCTCGCGCTCAAAACGGATGTTAGTGTCTTATATGGTAGGTAGACAGGTTATGGGGCGGTATTTGCTCGGTCTGTGGAATCCCGGTCTTTAGGAACCAAATGAGTGATCTCAGTAGTGAAGAGGCTCGGGAGCGCCTTCTGGTCGAGAGCCTCTTGAAACTGTCGGGCGAGCACAGCGTGACACACCATGAATTCCTTCAGCCAGTAGTGATGCAGCCCGTCGAGTCCCGGACTTTTCTAGTTCGGGGTCCTACGGACCGCCTCAGCTTCGTATTCCGGCTTTATGATGACGGGGTCCATGGGCGTAACATTCGCACACTGACTCGCCACAACTTCCGTCCAGGGCCCTCGCTGTGGTTTACGGGCTCTGACCACAGGCCGCGCCAGAATGCGATAGTGTCGGCCTGATTTGGTGCTGAGCCCGTTCCACGTACCACCGGCCGCCCAATGATTCATAGAGCCTCTTCTGATCACTCTGGAAGAGACGATTCCGGTTGAACCGTGTCGACCTCTCGGTATATCGCCGAATCCGCTTCCCCAAGCAGCGATTCTCTGCTTCAGGTCGTCTATGCGCTCCGTCAGTTTTGCGTTATATCCGGCTGAGACAAACTGATATTTGTCCCAGCAAACGCCATCCTGACGGTGCGCACAATTCGGCCTATTATTGCCCGACCTGAAGCTTATCAGTCTGCCGATGAGGGCCCTTGCCTTTGCGATACGGTCCTCAATCCTTCTTCGCCAGGCTGGGATAGCGCTACTTGGCCAGTAGCACGTCCAGACGTGGAAGTTGGCACCAACAATACGGCAAACTGCCAATGCGGCGCCAAAGTATTGAGTCCGTATCGCAAAGGTCCCGGCTGGTTTCAAAAGGTTGCCAGCAATGGGTTCAGGGCCGTCACGACATCGATTCCGCTTGCTTAGGGTTATGCGTGGGGTCGCGGTCGATTTTCGAGGCGTGGCGCGTTTCCACAATCGCCTCCTCAATTTACTCCTCATCTGCTCTAGTTCTTGGGTGACCATTCCATCATCGCCTGAATCAACCAAAGCGGGAAGATCCATGGCGGCTTCCACATATGGCTGCTGGTTTATTATTATTATTATTATATTGTTTAAAGTGCTAGTTCACAAAAAAATGTTAAGCAATTGAAGCTTTGATTACCTTAAATTTTTGGATTTTATAAACACAAAATTAAATATCACAGATTTTTAACATTTTGTAATTTTTAGGTTGTAATGAATTAGATGTTTGAAAATACATCGTAAAGTTTATTGGTTTCAAGCGAAAATCTAAACGGAATACAAACTACTGAAACTTTAACTCTACAAAATGTCGCATGTTATTGGATATTTTAAAATGTATATATAAATCTTACGAAACCTGCAATGTCCCCGTGATATGCAAAACGCTATTTCGAGCCAAAAGTTTTCAGCATGGGATTTACAGGAATTCCACATTTATCTGTTTTTCACGCCTGGCTCGCCAAATCCTCCGTTCCGTCGGAAAGATAAAATGGTTCAGGCAAGTATAATTATTTATGTTTGTCCTTTTCTTATTACATTATCTCTTATATTCTGTTGTATTTTTAAAAAACTTCCTTACCACAATATTTAGGAAATGTTTTTTTTTCCAGCAAAACTTTAAAAGAATTAATAGTTTGTAATTTGTTTAATCACCGATTAGAATAGAAACCACAAGTTTTAGGTTTTATCGTCTACACTGGTAAGTTTTCCTCAATTATTCGGTTTGTTATAATTAATGATATTACTCAAAATAAGGGAAATTTAAATAAAATATGTAATGATTTTTTTAATTGTGATTTCTGGATGTCGATAACAGCGCCACCGGGTCCTAATGTAAATCGAAACCATCTAGGGACACATTCAAACACACACAAAAAAAAATCATCAAAATCGTTTGAGCCGTTTTTTGAGTTTTAGCGAGACTAACGGACAGCAATTGATTTTTACATATAGACATTCTTACATTGTCATCTGATTCTGAGCTATGTCAAAATATCAAGTCTCTAGCTCATCGGGAAATCGGTTTGTCAAATCAATTACTAAATTCAATAATTTTAAGAAATGTTTAAGGTTGCCCCCTGTATCTTCACTAAAAAACCTAATAATACTTAATTTAAGTAAGCGATAGTTAAGGATCAATAAATTAATAATAATAAATAACCGTTATTATTATTTACCAATTATGGTAAACATCCCCATGAGGAACGACACAAAGTAAGCAGTTCAGGTGTGCTAAGAATCTCCGGTGGAGCTTCGGTTCTGACTAAGACGACTCGACCTGGCAACATTCAATGCACGCACCCTGAGGACTGACGATCTGACGAGCTCCTTTTTAATATAGGATAATGGTGACAAACGAGCACACAGTCCACCTGATGGTAAGTAGTTGCTGTGGTCCATAGACATCTACATCTATCCGTAATTACGAATCAAAATGCAGATGCGTTGTCACCCGTGAGGACTAAGATGAAATGCCTCGTTTCCAGTAAAAGGAGTCTCCGATTCTACACTCACCACAAGAAACACCGCAGCGTTAAGCTGCTATTTTACACTGGTATTCTGTGAGAAAATATCCTAGAGCTGAAAGAATAAATAGACAAGTTGCGCTGCGATATTATGTAATTACTTGAGATCCGAAGCGAGAGGTATAATCCTCGAACCCAGCAATTTTTTCTATCACCGGGAGGGTGACTATCTGTCCCAAGGTGTCGGATTTATCGCCACAATTCTCTTATTGACAACATTGTAAAAATTGGGAGTGTGTCAACGGGGTTTGCGTACCTTGTACTCATAATCACCAAACGGTATTCGTTGAAGGTCGTAAAGATTTACGCACCACCCTCTGCATATCCCGATGAGGAGGTGGAGGAAATGTGTGAGGATATTTGTTGAAGTTGAAGACTGAATGTGGTAGCCGGTGTGATGTAATTCCCGGAGACCTTAGATTGATTGAAACTGAGAGATTCTACGGGCAGCTGTACATGTCATGTGTAGGGTGACCCCCCACTACACGGAGTGTAGTCCGGGTAAGATATGCTGGAAGTCAATGTCAATGTTCAGGATCGTACTTTATGGCATTCCTTGGTATAATGATGATGTTGATAATTAACAACCGTGTAGTGGCGGTGTAAGAATATTAACCACCCCATATCTTCCCGTGGGTGTCGTAAGTAGCACCAAAAAAAAACTATAACAGGAGATGGGCAGCAGCAGAACCGACAACCGATGGGGAAGTAAGATTCTAAAGTGGTTATTTCGTAACAGAAATCGAAGTGTAAAGCGGCCCCTCACTAGTTGGAGTAACGACCTAGAAAGACAGGCAGGAAGTCAATGGATCCAGGTGGTTCAGGACGGTGCTTCGTGACATTACTTGTGGAGGCATATGTTCAGAAGTGGACTTTTGAAGGCTGTTATGATGATTATGATTGATTATAATGATAAAAGACAGAGCTCTTATGATAAATTGAATAAATTAAATATTTATTTTCAATTAAGGAAAAATTTAACCTAGCTAAAACGAAAGTTAATAATGTTATTTATAGAATAATAGAAAATAACTTGACTAATCTCTGTTGTCTTTATTTTCTTTTTATAACAATGTAACATAAAATTTATGCAGTTAAAGAAAAAATATTGGGCTAAGCCTATTTTTCTTACATTGACTGTTAATAAGATGTTTGTCTAGTTATTTTATCACTCCAGTTCAATGTAAAATTAAGTAATTTTTTTTAAGAATGAAGAATTAATATAATTAAAGATTAAATTATAATATACAGTCCCTCTCTCATAAATATAATTTTCTTTTTAAAAGCTTAATTCATTGTTTATTTACACTGGATCTTAGTAAATTAATGTTTTTTTTCATTTTTGTACACATTTTGGTACACGTGCAATGTCTTTTCAGTCGGTCGGGGAAAAAGTTTTTTTGTATTTTGTTGGTATAATATTGAAGCAAAATCTCTTTGCTTGTACTGTTTCTATCTGGCTGGTATTAATATCAATATATATAGGATATTAAGAAAAATAAAAATAAAAAGTAAAAAACATTTCCCCGCCATTTTTAAATTATTTTTCTGTCCGCTAAATGAGTGAATCTAACGAAGAAATTCGATACATTCTGAAGTTTTATTACAAAAAAGGGAAAAATGCGACTCAGCTGCGAAAAAAAAATTGTGACATTTATGGACCTAATGCAGGGCAGTAAGAGTAGCACAAAAATAGTTCAAGCGTTTTCAGTCCAAGAATTTTGATGTCAAAGATGCAGCTCGCTCTGGTCGCCCTCATACGGATAAAGTCGATGCCATTTTTGAAAAAGTGGAGCAAAATCGGCATATTAGTAGTAACAATATAGCCGAGGAATTTAGGATTGACAACAAAACAGATATGACCCATTTGAAAAAGTCTGGCTATACAAAAAGCTCGATATTTGGGTACCACACGAGCTTAATGAAGGAAACCTAATGAATCGTGTACTCATTTGCGATTATCTATTGAAACGTTATGAAACCGAACCATTTTTGAAAAGATTGATCACTGATTGTGAAAAATGGATCATCTACGACAAGAACGTGCGAAAAAGATTATGGTCAAAGGGTAGTCAAGCTCCACAGACTGTAGCAAAACCCGGATTAACACGCAATAAGTTGATGCTGTGTGTATGGTGGGATGGGAAGGGCATAGTTTATTACGAGCTTTTACCGGCGGGCAAAACCATCGATTCGGATCTCTACTGACAACAACTAACCAGACAGCAAAGAATTGAGAAAAACGGCCGGAATTGATCAACAGAAAAGGAGTCGTCTTTCATAGTGATAACGCCAGACCACACACATGTTTGGCCACTCAGAAAAAATTGAGAGCTTGGTTGGGAAGTGTTAATGCATCTACCACTATATGGTATACACTATTTCCTGACCTTGCACCCTCAGATTTTTACCTGTCTCGATCTATTCAGAATTCTTTGGGTAGTGTTAGGTTAACATCAAGAGAGGACTGTCAAAACTACTTGTCGCATTTTTTTTATCAAAAATGCCAAGATTTCTACAGCAATGGGATTATGTCACTACCTACAAGATGGCAACAAGTTATAGAGCGAAATGGCGCATATATATTATAATTAAAAGTAATTAAACTAAAAAAAATATGTCTTGAATTTGTATATAAAATATGAAGAAACTTTTGTATTTGTGTCATATTCATACAATATTAGTATTTGTTTTGTAAGGACGATAGGCCAAAATACCTTACATTCACAATATACTGTTGGTTTAGTGCCAAAATAGAACATCACAAAATCTGGACCTAGGTAGCAAGGTAGTCAAGTAATTTATAAATTTTATAATTACTTTTAAAAAATCCGGAGTGAATTCTGAGTGATACTCACTGCACTACCTACCAAAAAGGACATAACAATGCCTGCTGAGCCCGCTAGTATTTTATAAAGAAATATCTACCCCAGGTCTATTTATCGCCGTTTCACTCAGGTCATACTTACATTAACTGTACTTATTAAAATTAGCATAACATAACATAGCTTAATCTCTCACGCCTGTCACTCACAGGGGTAGGTAGAGATCATTGACTCCCATTTAGCACGAGCCTGACACATCTCTCTCTTTCTTTTACATCCATAATATATCTAAGCGTACATGCTCATCGGTTAGGGTACTGTAAACTTGGTACTGTTGACTGCCTTGTTGGTCATAAAGGCGATTGCTGATCATGAGTTCCCGGGTTCGAATCCCGAGTCGGGTTGAAATCAATTATTGGTTTTTTTGGTCAAGAAATTGTCATAGGAAGTTGGCGGTATTTAACATCCGTGCCTTGGGAAGTACGTAAAGCCGTTGGTCCTGCGCCTGATCTCTTTCCGGTCGTGTCGGATTACCTTCCCTTCGGACTATGAGAGTCAAGGAATAGAGTGCAGTGCACCTACTGTAATTGTGCATACACTTTGGCACTATTATCCTGTCCTGCGTAGATGGCTATTCTCGATTGAGACTGGCCGCCGTGACTAAAATTCAGTCTAGGGAATATTAAATTTAGTCGATAAATGTCCGTCTAGGACGTACCTTGCCGAATCTACCACCCACTTCTTCAGAATACATTTGCTTGTTTCTCTTTCCTCATAAATTATTTCGACGTGTCAAAGCCACCGAATTTTGCCACTCATTTTGCAACATAAATTTGCTTTGTCATTATTTCCGCCATTATTCGTATATAGTTTATTTTACTATAATAAATTTAATATCTTTAATTAAATTAACTTGTTGTTTTTTTTTTCAAGTATTTGATATAGCATCTTAATACATCTCAAATTCTCACCCCCAGCCTTGGAGTAATTTTCATCATTTATCTTCGCGGCTGTCAGCAGTTGGTCGGTTAGAAAAATAGTTTCCTACTTGGACTGACATTGAATTTAGCGCGTAAAAGGCACTATACTTCAAGCTAACATTTCTTTCGTTCAATTTTTAGCATCTTTCGAGCTCTTCTTAACGCAAAATATACCACTGGAAAAACCAAGTCCTATTTTAGAAATCATTGGCCAGAAAATATATTTTTAATCGCTTATCAAAATACTGTTTCTGTGAATAAAATACCATCTATTTAAGGTTGATATTATATTATTTGTATATTCTATATTTTGCGTGATCGATATAACATTGGCGACAGAAAACTTAGCATTGCAGCTGACGAAAGCTCTCATGATCACTAATAGATCTTCGGTACTATTAGTCAAAATTGAAGCCATAATCACGAAACATTGCTCAATTGCTAACTAAAAGTAAAGTTACAGGCTTTATATGTCCCACTGCCAGGCCTGCCTTCTTTAATTTCTGAGAGGGTTTTATGGTAATGAAACTTCCGCCTCGCTGCTCTAATCGCTAATCAAAAAATTAAAACAATATAACCCAAAGTAGCTTTCTGCATAAAAATAAAAAAAATACATAATTATTTTACCATAACTATGTAAATATCATGTCATGAGTTGGCGGCGTCAAAAATTGGGCAAACTTGTTTCGTCCTTTGTAAGTGGGGTATGCGAGAATGATGTTATGGTCTCCAAGATATTAACCATATTCCTGACGCCAAATGTAAAGTAATCACACCAGCGATGGAGAACCGTGACAAAAATGTGAGACGTTTGGTGCTGTGATCACTAATCCATATCACATACCAAACGTGTCGGTTATTTAAGTTATTTAATTAAATGCTATTAAATCAGTGTGGCCCATGTTTTTTTATAGAATAAGGGTGACAAACCAACACAGAGTCCACATAATGGGTAGTGGATGAAGTGGTCCTTATACATCTACATCTATCCTCAGTTAACTATCAAATTCCAGATTTGTTGTCATCCCTGAGGACCACGATGGAATGCCTCGTTTCCAGTAAAAAGGGGTCTTCGGTAATAGTCCACAGATGGTCCATGTCCAGCTGTGAACTGTTATAGGATAATTCTTATAACTTTCGATAGATGGCGTTATAACCATCTCGTTTACTTCAGACGTAAAATACCTAGATAAATGCAGCAGCAGAGACATCTGGAACTGCGATTGTCAACCACCCTTCCAAGTCGAATGCTTATGGAAAACGTATGTGACAGGCCCCCATATCCAGCAGTGGACTTCTACAAGCCGATAAAGAAAAAGCTAAATATATTAATTATAATTATTTATTTATTTGGATTCCAAAATAAATTTCTTCGACACTTACTACATTTTATTTCTACATCACCTTTAGTTTGACTGGGTATAGAATATGTCACGGCATTATTAGGTCCACTGATATACGTATTATTGTGTATCTTTATATAAGCAAATTTAAAAAAATATATAAGTTTTTAGCTATTGTTAGTCTTAATTGGCTTGTTAGTCTTATAGTATATAAACGACGTTTTGTTTCATTTACGTAATTATGTTAACTGTAAAAACCCCAATTGGTTATGAGCGCTATTGTCTCAACTTTTTGTGCAAAAACCTTGTTGATCGTAAAAAATGCACTGCATTTTGACAAAAGAATAGTCCATTTGCTCCACAAGCACAGCGCATTTGTCCACGTCGTCGAGCTCACGTAAAGTTACTTCCGGTGGCCTGTACATGAGATATATCTCGTTTTTATATTCCTTTACGTAAGCACATTTTTTGCATATCTCGGGTATAAAAGGTTGCCTTTTGTAACCCAAGGCAATGAAATCCATAATCCCCTGATAGTATTAAAACAAATTTTAAAAAGTAAACGACATAGTCCAACGGATTAGTAAGCTGAAGTGGCAATGGGCCGGCCATATAGATCGAAGAACCGACAACAGATGGGGAGAAAAGGTTCTTAAGTGGCCGCCTCGTTTCGGTAGGCGAAGTTTAGGGCGACCTCCCCACAAGATAGAGTGACGACCTGGTAAGACATGCAGGAAGTCGATGGAAATAGTTGGCTCAGGACCGTGCTTTGTGGCATTCCTTGGGGGAGGCCTTTTTTCAGCAGTGGACTTATGAAGGGCTGTAATGATGATGATGAATGATGAATGTCCCTATCTATATTTGTGTTATACGAGGATATATAAATATTTGGAACCTTGTGAATACGTTTTATATTCGCTTCTCAATCACGCAAAAACGACTAAACGGATTTGGATTAAAATGGGCTCATAAATATACGAGTACTTTGTGAAATCGGCCAGGTAAACATCATATATATTAAAATATTTGATGACTTTTGTTTAATATAATCGAAAATTTATAGCGCTGACTAATAAAAATAGATATTGCGATGCGATGTTTCTATCGTCCCAACTTAGATTAGTGGCTTTCATGAACGAGCTAAAACTTCAACTTGGACGGATAGACTGAATATTGTTTAATTTTCAATATAAACTGCATAATATTCAGCATTAATTCATTATTTATTCATTACTACTTATAATTACCAGAAAAACCAACAGGGGAAGGATCATGCTCTCACAGAATCATTATCATCATCATCATTACAGCCCTTCATAAGTCCACTGCAGAACATAGGCCTCCCCAAGTAACTTCGCCTGCCGGTACGAGGCTGCCACTAGAGAAACTTTCTTTCCCATCGGTTGTCGGTTCTTCGAGCTATATGGCCGGCCTATTGTCGCTTCAGCTTACTAATCCGTTGGGCTATGTCCGTTACTCTGGTTCTGCTGCGGATATCCTCGTTTTTAAGTCTATCATGCAGAGAAACCCCGAGCGTAGCCCTCTCCATAGCTCGCTGAGTGAACTTGAGCTTCCTCATACGACCAGCAGTGAAGGACCACGTCTCAGATCCATAGGTCATCACTGGCATCACGCACTGGTTGTACAATTCAGTTTTGAGGTTTTGAGGTATGCCTGACGAAAAGATGTGTCGTAATCTCGCGAACGCTGCCCAGCCGAGTTGAATCCGACGATTTACCTCTTGGTCGAAGTTGGACTTACCTAGTCGGACTATTTGTCCCAGGTACTAGTCAACAACTTTGAGCTTAATGCTCCCAACAACTTCCGGCATAGGTGTGACATAGACCTATACCATACCAGCTTAAAATAGCAGCTGAATGCAGCTGTGTTTCGTATGGTGACTGTAGAGAAACGGAAAGCTTTTTGCTGGAAACAAGGCAGATATTTTGCTTGTAGATTTTTATGAGCCACGGTATTCAATTACCATCAGGTGGATTGTGTGCTCGCTTTTCAAGATTATTCTATAACAAAAAGAGCAATGAAGAGATATCCTACCACAAAACCAAGGTGCTTTTTATAATGGGACATCAAAACCACGAAAAAAAATTCGCTGGCAAAAACCATGATTATTTTTCAACACATTACACGTTCCAATTTCAAGAATACAATATTTCTTGTTATGCAGGACTTGTTTCTTAAACCCTGGGCACGTACTAAATTTGTAACTTTGTATTTTTAAATTAAAGCGGTATGCGGCATAGCTAGGCGATTTCGCATTCTTGTATTAGTTAAATAAACACGTTCACTACTTACTATATGGAATTTATTCTTTTTACGCTTTTAGTATGTAAGGAAGAATATAAATAAAACTTTGTATCACGTGTTCATAAAAATAATATTATGTCGACAAAAATAATTCTTTTGTATGATAAGAATCAGAATTTAACTTCAAATCTCGTTACGTAATTTGAAGTTAAATTGTGATTCTTGTGGTCCTAGCTCGATTTTTTAGAAACTTTTTATTTATTGCTAGCCGACAATAAATATAAACGAATAAATCCTAGTACATATTTTTTCTATAGGGATTATGAGAATATTATTATAGTGCTCCCAGACGGCACTTATCATTTTAAATATGTACATACTAATACATACAAAATATTATACTATATACAAAAAAAATCTAACCTAAAAATAACCTATGTAGGTATGCGAATTGAAAAAATATGAATAAACTTTAATTTTAGGCTCTCCAACACCTTAAAAACGGGAAGGCCCCAGGCGAGGATGGAATTACAGCGGAGCTTCTGAAAGCGGGTGGCAAACCGGTACTTGAAGTCCTTCAGAAGCTCTTTAATTCCGTCCTCCATGGTGGGACTACTCCGGAGGCGTGGAGCAGAAGTGCGGTGGTTTGTTCTTCAAGAAAGGCAACAAAACTCTCTGGAAGAACTACAGACCGATTTCCGTTCTGAGCCGCATCTACGTGCTGATTTCGAGAGTCATTACGAATCGTCTTGCACGCAGACTCGACGACTTCCAGCCCGAACAAGCCGGTTTCCGAAAAGGCTTTAGTCCATAGACCAGATACATATCCTTCGGCAAATTGTACAGAAGTCCGAGGTGTACAATTTGCCACTATGTCTGGCGTATGTGGACTATGAGAAAGCCTTTGATTCCGTCGAAATTTGGGCAGTGCTACAGTCCCTTCAGCGGTGCCAAGTTGACTGTCGGTATATCGAAGTGCTGAAGTGTTTGTATAGTAGGGCTGCGATGGCTATCCGAGTACAGAATCAGAGTATGAAACCTATACAACTGCAGAAAGGTGTAAGACAGGGTAACGTAATATCCCCGATACTCTTCACCGCTGCATTGGAAGACGTTTTCAAGCCACTGGACTGGAAAGGATACGGTATTAACATCAATAGCGAGTACATCACTCACCTTCGATTTACCGACGATATAGTCCTTATGGATGAATCACTGGAGGACCTAAGCACTATGCTCTATGACCTCAATAGTGTCTCCCAATGGATAGGTCTTAAGATGAACATGGACAAAACAAAGATCAAGTGTAATGTCCATGTCACACCTATACCGGTAGTTGTTGGGAGCACTAAGCTCGAAGTTGTTGACGAGTATGTTTACCTGGGGACAAATAGTCCGACTAGGTAAGTCCAACTTCAACAGAGAGGTCAATCGACGGATCCAACTCGGCTAGGCAGCGTTCGGGAAATAACGGCACATCTTCTCGTCAGGTATACCTCAAAACCTGAAAACGAAGTTGTACAACCAGGGCGTGTTGAAAGTGATGACTTATAGATCTGAGACGTGGTCCATCACTGCTGGCCTTATGAGTACGCTCAAGGTCGCTCAACGAGCTATGGAGGGGGCTATGCTTGGCGTTTCTTTGCGTGATAAACTTAGGAATGAGGATATCCGCAGTAGAACCTGAGTGATCGACATAGCCCAACAGATTAGTAAGCTGAAGTGGAAATGGGCCGGCCATATAGCTCAAAGA
This sequence comes from Parnassius orleans, assembly GCA_029286625.1. Classification (NCBI taxonomy): domain Eukaryota; kingdom Metazoa; phylum Arthropoda; class Insecta; order Lepidoptera; family Papilionidae; genus Parnassius; species Parnassius orleans. Next base: position 289,971 of record JAGSMP010000312.1, on the reverse strand, counting down.
ACCGACAACCGATGGGGAAAAAAGGTTCTCGAGTGGCAGCTTCGTACCGGTAGGTGAAATATAGGGCGACCCCCCTCTAGATGGAATGACGACCTGGCAAGACATGCAGGCAGTCGATAGATGCAGGTGGCTCAGGACCGTGATTTGTGGCATAACTTGGGGGAGGCCTATGTTCAGCGGTGGATTTGTGAAAGGCTGTAGTAATGATGATGATGATGATGAAACTTTAATTGTAAACTGTTAACGTCTTGTTCCAGGCATGAATCCTTACTTTATTTTTAATATTATAAATGCGGAAACGTGTTTTTTGGTTTGTCCATATTTCACGACAAGGCAAGTGATAGATATGATTATTTAAATATGGTCTGGGGAATGACATCGGTGACCCAATTTCGGTCTTGGTGTCCAGTCTCAACGGAAAATAGCTATCGTCGCAGAACAGGCTTTTAGTGCAAGAATTTGTACTTGAGTATGGCTTATAGTGCACAAGTATACTCTCTTATCCCTCATTTTCATGATCCGATAGGACGGCAATCTGGCACGACCGGTCATAGATCAGACGCAGGGCTTTACGTTCTTTTACATGATTTTTGGCCCGATCCCAGATTGAACCAGGCACCACATGATCAGCATTCGCGCTTAGCAGCAGCAAATTAAAACTCAACCCAAGCATACGACTGCAGGACTTCAAGACACAGTAAGTTCATTCCGCATAGATCGAACCAAAGGGTTAACTCTGACATCGGGGCGTCAATCAACTCAGTCCGAAACGTTGGGAAATAAAATAAGTAGAATTAAATGCTATAAAATCCGTAAAAACAGTAATATTCAATGCAAATTCATACCTTAACCCCTATTATCTAAAAATGAAGTACCTAATGTTGTATAAATATTTTGACTCTCAGTCTATTGAGTTTATAACTGTCATTCATTTTCGAATTCATTTTCAGTCATTCATCATTTTCGAACTGCATAGTAGTTTACAGTTATAAAAGCGTGTTTGCGGGTTATAAAGACATTTGATTATCACCTCTTTTATGTATAGACGTTCACTATTTTCAGAAAGTACAAGTAACATTTCGAAATAAATCTACATCAAATAAACCAAATTATGCTGTGAACAACGAGCGCATGGACAATAATGTAACTTTATTGCACTGAATACATTGCCCGATAGCGTACTAAAAGCACAACTGCATAAAACAACCATGCACGGTTTATCTACGTTGCATGCAATTTGAAATATTACAGAAGCTTGGAAACAAGTTCTGTGTGAATGAACTGCTTTTAACCCTTAAGAACAACTTCTTTTCACAATAACTGAATACCATTCTCGGTCCGTACGTACCCATATTTTTATTAACATTTATTTTTATTTTTATTTTACTTATTAACTTATTCTTCATCTGTCTGTATAAGTCGACTGCTGGATATGGGCTTCTACCGCTGTTGAAAGGGTTTGCCTTATTCGACAAGCTTGGCAAGCGGATTGGCAGACTTATTTCGAAACTTATTACACCTTTAATGCTTCTCAACGTCGTATTTTACGTTTGGCGTAAAGAAGACGGTTACCGGGGGCCAAATCATCTTTCTAGTCGCCTTTTCGACACCCACATGACGAAATGGGGTGACGGGTTGTCTTACACCTTCACCACTGGGCACTTATTACCTTTTAAAAAATGTTTCAATGATTTTAACTCTTCTAATACTCCCTATAATGACTACAATTTAATTAAAACTGCTTAGGCTAGGAGTGGTTCACGGCATTAGTAGTTGAAGGGCGAATTCTAATCATTTTAGTTTCACAGTCGATACCTTTAACGTTTCCATACCATTTAAGCCATAGTCGCTTCAAACTTCATTCTTTTTTATATCTACATAAAATATACTGAGCTAAATATTTTAGAATAATTTACAACTATTTTTTATAACCTATCTATGACAAACATTTGGAGTTAAATACAAAAATAACAATAACTAATGATGTAATTAGTACGAAAAGATATTTAACTTTGTTGTAAAAATCTATGTAATAACAATCTTAAACTGACGGTAATCGAAATATATTAAACTTTTGCTTTTTATAGGTCAGTCCAAACAATTAATGATAAATCTTAATAATTTTTGATTTCGCATATTTTTAATGTTGTAATCAAAAATAAAATAAATAAAATTACGATAAGAAAACCTAAACTAGAACGAAGATTCTAGAAAAAAAAGTAGCCTCATACGAGGATTATGTTATAAACTTTAAGCAAATATTAATAGTAAAATATTAAATTTTATCAATAAAGTACAGTAATAAAATTACATATGCCGGACGGGCGAAACTCGGGAGTAAGTGTTATCGAAAGTATTCCGCGAGTCGCTCACGTCCTACACCTATAGGTTCCGGAGGATACTTCTACTGCCGTCTTTGTGGGTGGACTGAGGTTAAATCAAAATGCACGAAATAGAATACAAATTGCAAGGTAATGCCAGTGGTTCGACTGCTCAACTGTTCGGCGGAAATCTTCTGACTATTGGTTACTGACCACGGTTGTTAAATATGGTTGGTCAACTATGGTTGTTCTATATCGGTTGTTCACTATCAACGGTCACTATATTTTTCAGACGATTTATTCAGTTGACTATTTCTTTAAATTGTTCGATAGTAACTTACTACTACTAGTGCTATCTGCTTTTATTATCACTGTTTATCTACCTGATATTATCAGCTACTATGTTGTGCAACTAGCTATTACTATCACTTGTGTAGCTGCTATTATCAGCTACTATTTTGCTAGCTACTATTCACTATGTTCTATATTCAGCTACTTGTTGGTTTTGCTACTAGTCACTTCAGCTACTACAATGTTACTGGGCTCCGAAGCCGCTTGCCATTGTCCGTTTTGCCTCTTTATTGCATAACATTTTCTCTATACAATTGTCTTAAATTACAATTTTTTCTATACACGATTACTTCTTACGCTAATGTACTATACATTGTTAAATCGGTAATTCAGTTGTCTATTAGCACACCATAAAGGTTTCTTAATATATTAACAATGTAAAAAGTTATTAACCAAAATATCCTAAATTTTCACAATATTTGGGTACACTAATTTTTTAATTTTATTATAAGTAGGAAATAAGTTTCATCACGCTAAATATTCTTTTATTTCCTTAATCTATAAACCTTAATCTAATTCAATACTATGTTTAGAATTCTTCTAGAGCATAAAAAATATTTTCATCATTTTCGGGACTAAATACTACGCAGTTAATTAATAATTTCTAGAATGTTCTATAACGTGTGGCGCTCTGATTGGTCGACTTTTTGTTTGTACAAATAAGAGTTATTTTCTTAGCTATTACCAAACGATGCTCTATACTATAATACTAAGGTTGTAAACATGTTGTAAAATTATACTATTATAAGTTTTACTTAGGTTTGTCACAAATACTTTTCTTAATTACACTTTTAATATTGTTTTTAATCACTATGTTTGAAAACACTTTTTGCCGTCGCGAACATCTCTCCCGCCGTGCAGCGTTGCGACGATCTTATTTCAGCGGCGCTGCATCCATTTCAGTGAACAACGTTGCATCTACTTCGGCAGCAGCACGAGTTTCCTGGTTGGCCTTTTAATTAGGCCGTTTGCGGTGCGTACCTCCACAGTGCGGATCTGTCCGTTCGCGCCGGGGTATGCAGTTTCCACCCATCCTCGTGGCCAGGTGTTACGAGATAACTGGCCGTCGGCTATAAGGACTGGATCGCCCACCTGGAGATTGGGGCCCCGTACATGATTCTTCCGCCAGTTTTGAAGTTCCGGTAGATATTCTCGGACCCAACGCTGCCAGAACATGTCGGCGAGTATCTGGGAGCGTTGCCAATGCTTCTTGCTGTCTATGTCCTTCTCATTAAACACTCCAGTTGTCTCGCAGATCCTCCCAAAGGAAGTGATTGGGAGTGATGGCCTCGTTGTTGTCGCTGTCTCCGGAGATGTGAGTCAATGGTCTGCTATTTACTGTGTACTCCACCTCGCAGAGCAGCGTAGCTAAGACTTCTTCATGTGGATGTCTCTCATGAAGGACGGTGTATAATGCGGTCTTCACACATCGGACGAGAAGTTCCCACACCCCTCCCATGAAAGGCGCGGAGGGGGTGATAAAACGCCACACTATGTCTCGTCGACTGGCTTCTTCTTAAAAAGCCAGTTCTAATGCGAAACTTTACGCATTGGCTCACTATCTTTTTCGTGGTGGGTCGAAGTCGTATCACCCAGTATTGCTGCCAAACCTCGTTGTTGGTATGTTCGGTTCCGCAATGATGCAGGCTATGATGCGTCCAGTCGATGTAAAGTTGCGTGATGTAATGATTACCATCTAATATAGGTGGCCCCTTCATGTCTTCTTTGACTCCCTTCACGGCGGCTATGCGACTTCGTAGAGCGATGATTCCGTCTTTTAATTATATTTGGAGCAGTGGTAGGCGGCTGTGATGGGCGACCTTTTTATCTTTACGGAGATCAGCTATCTCTCGTTTGAAGGAGTCTTCTTGAATGACACGTATTAGAAGCTTTCGGCCTCTATGATGAATTCGGCCTCGAGTGTGATGTATTTTTTGACATCTGTGTTTTTCACTCGACTAGGAGTTTGCGCGAGGTGTTGTGGATTATTTATCGATTTCCTCTAGTCGAGATCTTGTTCTTTATTTCTTCTAGACCTTTTTTAGAAGGTTCTATATGTGGTTTTGCGGCAGAGTGTTATAAATTGAAGCACTCTGGCCGTAGCTCGCAATAACCGTTTCCATCTAGAAAACTTGACTGGAACAGGGACGGCTTCTCGGAGTTGCGGAGCACGACGCGATTTTGTGATGGTCAAGGATCTTTCCTCGCCGGTAGTTTCGGACCACGTGGGTCTTTAGGTCGGCCATGCTGACGGTTCTTTATACAGAAATAATGGGCCTTTGTACCACTCGTAATTAGAGTTGAAATTCGGTGGTACGTCCCTCGTGGCGATGTCAGCTATGTTTAATTTGGTAGGTACCCAGCGCCAGTCTTCCACTTTACTGTGTTCCTCGATTGTTTTTTCATAATTGTCAGTCATCTCAATATCCTTTTTCTTCCAGAAAAGTGCCGTTTCTATGTGCCCGTGGGCGCTTCTGTTAGGTATGTCTTCAGCCTTCTTCTCTGGATTGGACTGTGGTCTTTTCGGGTTGATGATGAGAGATTCTATCGCGAAATATTCGCGGAGTTGATCATATATGGTCTCCTCACTTGTGTGCAGCTCATTGGCCGCGTGGACGCGCTGATGCAGGCCTTTAGTGTGTGCCCCGTGTAGCACCCGTACTAGTTCTGTAAGCGAGACGATTGGCTGGTGCGGCGGACCTCTGCGGACTTGAGTGGCTATCATAAGTCTCCAATTGTCTTGTCCTATCAGGATCCTCGGGTTGCCGGAGTCATATGTCAGCTGCTCCTTTAGGTCTTTTAAGTGATTGTACTTCGCTATGTCTGTTGCACACACAGTCTGTGGCCCCAAGTTCAGGCGTGTGACCCTGCGTGCTCTGAACGTCACCTTTTTGCTGTGGTGACTCTTCAGCGTAACTTTGGCTCTTCGGGACCCTGGTGAATCGAGAGTAGTGTTCCCGATAGCGGTGACCTTAAAAAGGTCCAACCACCCTGTAGCTCCAATCTGTCCGGCGATCTTTTCATCCATTAATGAGACTGTTGACCCATCGTCCAGCAGGGCGTGTGTGTTTACAGCTCCCGCTGGGCCAATTACTCATACTGGAATTATTTTTAGATAGGCTTGATGCTTTGACACAGCGAATGAGTTAGCCACAGTTTCTTGTGGTTCCTTTTTTATAACTTCTGTCTTCTCCTTTTTATTACAGTGGAGAAGTCTTGATGGTTTTGCATTTGTGTGTTTGATTTCTGTAACGTAGACAGCGGAAACATAAATTATTTTCCTTTGCGATTTCCGATCTTTTGTTGACATCTGGTTCTTTAAATTTGTTGCAATCGGGTCCGTAGTGACCTTCTTTTTTGCATACTCTGCATCTTGAAGACGGTTTAGTATTAGCTACGTGTGTTTTATGTGCTGGACGGCGGTTGCTCTGCGCTTCGTTGATAATTTCTGGAGCTGCAAATGCACTGCAGAAGCGAGCTTGTTCAGTGATAAAATTGCTGAAGCAGCCGAGGTCTGGTCTCAAGTTGTACTTCTCGGTGTAGATTATATACTACTAGGCGCGTAGAGAGTTTCGCAGCTTGTCGGTGAGATATCGTAGTAGCTTTGCGTTGATGAGATAATGGTCTCTCTTCAGTGCTCGAAGTGTGACGACGCTTCCCCTTACTCTGCTCGCGAATGTGCAGGTGTCCCTAGGTGCTTCTGTACAGCGTGCTAATCTTCGTAACTTCTCGTTCTCTGCTTGTGCGATTGAATCCGGACGTCCAAGTTGCAGCTCTAGCTCACGCATGCATGATCTCATCTGGCTTAGTATGCCCGATGAGTTCTGAGCTGACTGTCTCCAAGGCTCTTCCTTGTCGACTTCTTCTTAGTCTTGCTGTGTTTTCAATATCATTGAAGTAGCATCGGGTTGTCTCGTAGATGGCACGGAATGAAAGCCATTTGGTGTGTACTCCGCTGAAGTTTTGCAGTGAAAGCCATTTGGTGTGTACTCCGCTGAAGCTTTCGACGCTGTCAAAGTATGCGACGATAGTGATGCACTCTCTGATTTCGGTTTGTCAGCGAGTGCGGCAATAGCGGATGTGAGCTCTACTATAAATGATCGGAGCCCCCTGTCTTCATTGGTGGAGGGTTCCGGATTGAGCTTTTGTGGCATAAGATTCTTGGGTACATCTACTGGATAGGGATTCTGGTGTGTGAGCTCCTGTTGCGGCTCACTGAGGTGGACGACTTCCGGGGGTGGCTTTTGTACTGTTTTAATAAGTCGGGCCTCCCCTCCGGTAGTTGCGTTTTGAGTCGGCTGCTGCTTGGCTGCGGCATCTTCCAGCCAGGATCGGACGTACTCACTTTTGGAGTGACCATCTTCATCGTAGTCATCTGATTCTTCTTCATCACGAGCTTTCAAAATTCTTCTATTAGGCCGAATAGTCAAAGAGACTTCATACTGCTATCGGTGTGGCCCCTCGGTGGCTCTTCGGCGCGGGTGTCTTCCCGGGCGGTCAGCGACGATGCACGGCGAATGTCCTCGTTGCCTTCTATCTTCTGATGTTCCTTCTGCTTCATAGGCCGGGTTTTAGTGGCCAACGCGGGTAGGGGTAAACCCCCCCCCCCCACCTCGGGAGGGTAACATGGCGTCTCAGTGCCCTCTATTGTCGACGGCGAGCGTGGCGGCATATGGTGCTGGATGGCGGCGGCATTGTCCGATGACCCTCCTTCCAGATCGACAATCCACGTCTTGGCTCCCCTTCCTTGCGAGCGAGTGATCGACATCATGACTCGGCGAAATCCAGCGGCTTCTTAGCAGTAGTTGTTCTAATTGTAGTGTATATTAAAATGTATATTTGCTTATTAAGTAAGCAGTAGTGGTTAGAACGCCTGACTACTATGCCGTAGGATCTGAGTAAATAATATATAAAACCCTAATTGATGGTTTCGAGTCTGCTGGTGTTGAGTTTGTTTTCTTAACTACCATACGATTTTAGTCTACTTTTACCAGCCATTCTTTTAAAATATTTTCATAGCATTGAAAGACGCTTTTTTGATTCACTTAATGTATACCAGATTTTTTTATTGTAATACGTTGTCTAATTTATTGATTATTTTAGTAAGGATAATATTTTCCTGACAGATTTCAACCACGGCCAATTACTTCCTAACAGTAACCGACTGTGTAAGCCGAATTCGAAGTAACAGTATTGCGAACCTTATACGGCTTGCGACCAATTTATCTTAAAAATTTTGCGATATTATATACTTTTTATTTGATTAGAACCATAAAAGTTAGTTACTCTAACATTAACTTGTACTTTTAAGCTCCCAACTCTGGTTTGTTTTCATAAAGTTGGGAGTTACGAGTACAGTGCACGGTTTAATAAAGCTGGAAATTGCTATGCGATATTTATGTCGTGCAAACTTGGATTAGAGGCTTCTGAGTTACTCACTTAAACTTTATTGTGGACAGCCGGAGTTTAAATTGCATGGTTTTCTACATAAAACCGTATAAAGCTTATTTCGGATACACTTTATTTTTATTTTTAACTTCCCATTTGGAAGTTGTTGTAGTGGGTCCAATTTCGGCAGTCCAAATTTCAGTACATCTCCAAATTTCGAGGTTCCTTCAGTCCATAAAGGTCCTTATATATTCGTTTGTGTGCATAAGTGCATGTTCGTTTATTTGTAGATTGGTATGTTAGTGAACTTTTCCTCTCATATATCTCGATAAAAAATCATGATAATATAACGAATACAATTTTAACTGACACGTTATTGTATATTATACACCTGATTAAGTTTATAAAAACTTATAACTATAAGATATTTACAGATAACTGTAGATATTTTCATAAAAAAATAAAACTTACAAGTTGTCACCAAATGAGAAGTTCGAATCGCAAACACACCTATCATCATCATCTTTTTTTTTTTAAATAGAAAGTAGTTTATTGTAAACGATGTTTTTGACACTGCTATTGTTGGTATTTTTCGTTCAATTTTTGAATAGTCCAGTATTATAATGTTACTGTCGCAAAAACGAAAAAAAAACATTCACCTATTTCCGCCGCCAAATAGTAGTGTCTGAAGGGTATAGGGAGCCAGCATAATTACTGGCTATGCGACACCATGACAAATTATCTGTAGCATTCTTTGTTTGAAGAGGTTACACGTGTTCTTGAGCTGCAGTAGCCACTTACCATCAGGTGAACTGGAAGTTCGATTGCCACTTCTGTTTTGTATAAAAAAAAACTACTGCTGCAAACTTATTGCGCTGCGGCATTGAGTCTCTAATGCAACGTGTTAACTATCGTGCTTCTTCACTCTTTAAGGAACTTTTTATTTTTAATATTATCGTTTTTTTCGCAATAATACGAAAAATAATTTTAAAATAACTAGAGACGTTATTTCGGTAAGGTAAAATAGCACAGACTATCTAATAGCATTACGCTTATATCTTACTTAATATGTATCACTGCTAATGCTAAACAAAGGCCCTCAATTTTTGCCACATGGAAGAATAAAGCTTGTCCTAAAACATGTTACTTAAATGATTTTAATTGGCCAGACATGCAGGTTTCTTCACAATATTTTAGCTTACCGCTCGGCATAATGGTATACTCGTACTAGCAATGAAAATTAAAAATGATGAGTAAGTGGTGGTGGTGGAAATCAAGCTGCCACAATGATTTCCTATACCTATATTTATCACCTAATATTGTAAATAAGGTGAAACCTTTCTCCACGTCAGTCCTCCAGGGCCTCACAATACGAATCTAAATATTAATCGTAAGCGAGAATATACATAATTACACAAATATAATTCATATTTAATTTTTTATAAATGTCCGTTACTAAAATTTTGAAATTAGCTTTATCAAAACTTTTGATATCACTTCATAATTAAAAGTTTATATTTTAATGTCAGAAACGATATTGTTATTTCCAGCTTCAAAAGTTATAATTTTAAGCAAATCACGTAACTTCTCGACGTCTGAGACATGATGCTGCCATATCTCTGTTTCCCTCGAAAAGTTTGTGACACTAAGGATTTACAATGAAACTGAAACAAATGCCACCTATATTTTTCCTGTAAGCGCACACAGCCGTTAGCAGTTTCTACTGTTGGATTGTACTTTAATGATATCATTAATTTCCTTACAATTGTTGCTATGGAGTTAATAATTTGGAAGTATGCATAGACAGAACGATTGAATAAAATCTCTTTATATTTTATGATTTCATCATCATCATGTTAATGTCGTCATTACAGCCCATCACAAGTCCAACATTGAACATAAGCCTTTTCTATAAATTGCAAAAAAGCATGGTTCCTAGCCACATGTAACACAAACTAATGTCCAAAAGTGGATTAGCGTGGATAGTCCACTATTACAGGGTTATAACGAAGAAGAAGATAATTATTACATATTGTGATAATTTAACTCGCACTGAAGGAGTTTATTTATTATTTATTTATTTAACAATTTTATGTATTAAAGGTATAAACGTAGTACTTAATGCCATATGGCATTATCTACCAGCCAGTTGCAAATTAATGGGATAAGATACACTCTTACTCTTACTGCAGGGGGATAGGGCAAAATACATAATATAGATAAAATACATAAAACTTATACAATTACTAACACATGCATACATACATACAAACACATACACGAACTCACACACCTGCCCACACACACAAATATATAACCATGTTTTTTTAAATATCTATGGGGATATAATAGATAATCTTCGATCGATATGATCTTAATCTCATTAATTTTACGTGGTAGAGCCATGTTGCAGCTATAATAGTAGTATAGTTGTAGCACGAATGAGTTGGCTCGACCGAAGAAGGACCACGCTCTCGCAGAATACTAGTGTAAAATAGCAGCTTAAAGCTGCTGTGTTTCGTATGGTGTGTAGAGAACCGGAGACCCTTTTTACCGGTAACGAGGCATTCCATCTAAGTCCTCACGTCTGACAACGCATTGCATTCGTAATTGAGGATGGATATTTTACGGGCCACAGCACCCTTCCATCAGGCAAGCTCGTTTGTCACCCTTATTCTATAAAAAAAAAAAACTATTATTATATAAACAAATCAACACAGTATAGGGATATTTAAATAATATTCCAACTAAAAAAGTACTCGCCACTGTTTGTAATATCAAATTTTTCGCATTTAATCCAGATTGATTCCAAATTTAAAAAAGAAAAAATTAATGTGTAGGCGGTAAAAATTGAGTTGAACTAGAGGAGAATTATGAATATGAATTAATTATTAATTACTCAGAGTATTTGTTATTTTTTTGTCAATAACCGCTATTTAAACATCTTTTTAATTCAACTTGGGTTGATTATGATAATTTGACATTTTATTGCAATGCAAGGTCGACATTTGACTCGAAAAGTGATGTTAACTGTTGAACTGAACATCAGGTGCTTGTGAGTGAATAAACTGTGAGGAAGAGACTGTACGCAGCCTTCATGCTCGTAGATCACTTCGCGTTCCAGCTCTAAGAAGAGGAAATCGTGGACGAAGACTGCAATATACTAGAGGACTTCTGAACTGGGAACCTCATAAATGGTCGTTGGTGCTCTCGACCGATGAATCCCGATTTGGTTTACATACTAATTCGAGTAGAGTACGTGTTTCGGGAGTTCCTGATTGTACTTGCCGGCTTCAACATACTCAAGAAAATCATCCATACCAAGGTGGTAGAATTATGGTGTGGAAGGAAATAGTTTTGGTGGAAGAATAGACCTCGTTTGGATACAGGGCACTATGACGGCTCAAAGTCCCGTAATGAGGTCCTAGAACCAATAGTCTTGCCAGATCGATCATAAATGGGTCAAAATTTCGTGCTTATGCACGACAATTCCCGTTCACATAAAGCCAGAGTAGTAACAGCCTAGTAGCACAAACATGATGTCACGGCCCTAGAATAGCCAGCGCAATCCTCAGATTTAAATCCCTTTGAGCAAGCTTCGGATACGCTCCAAAAAAGATCTCTGAAGGATTTTCCTGAAAATCTGATTACGGAAGAATAACTTTTTATGCATCTTGTGGCGGCGCTGTCGTCGCGCCACAAGCGAAATACATCGAAGCCTAAATCGCGCTATCAAAGTTCCGAATTAAAAACAGTATATATACAATAGCTCCGAACTACCACACGGAGCGTTGGTCGCTCCCCGGGCAGAACACCTTGCCCGGCGGGAGATCTCTCCTTTTTCCTTCCACCGGTCACAGTGGTGACCAACCGACGTGATATGAACACGCGACCAACAGCCTTCGGAAAAACTACCTTCAAATCCTCGTCATCATTCTCAAGTACCCCATTCATTCGCTCCCGAGCAAATATTCTGTCTTCACATCCTGCAAGCCATCTAGCTTTACAAAGGTTCATCGCTATAATAATGCTTCTGTTCCTTTAAGCTACTCTCTGCGCTACAGTGTTCGGCACGGCTCTGAGCCTTACTGCTCGCCTCTGCTTCACAGCACTCTCGCAGATTACTTGCCTTCTTCTCGACTCACCGCAGACTACAAGGCAATTCCCTGGCACTTGCACATTCGTCGACATCTAGACTGTACTATCGACCTCCGGTCTGAGCAGGGGTGTGATGTGGCGGCGCTGTCGTCGCGCCACAAGCGAAATACATCGAAGCCTTAATCGCGCTATCAAAGTTCCGAATTAAAAACAGTATATATACAATAGCTCCGAACTACCACACGGAGCGTTGGCCGCTCCCCGGGCAGAACACCTTGCCCGGCGGGAGATCTCTCCTTTTCCTTCCGCCCGCCACAATCTCATTAGGACCTGGATCAAAATTCCTAAAAAAGGTATTGAGAACGTCATACTGAGTATGCCCATCCGATGCAGATGCGATGATGAATGTCATGGGTGCTTTTACCGATTCATCATCATCATTACAGCCCTTCACAAGTCCACTTTTGAACAAAGGCCTCTCCCAAGGAATGTCACAAAGCAATTCTGAGCCACCTGCATCCATCGAATTCTTGCATGTCTTACCAGGTCGTCCTTCCATCTAGTGGAGGTACGCCCTAAGTTTTGCCTGCCGGTACGAGGCTACCACTCGAGAATCTTTCTTTTACTGATTATTGACTGTTAATTATTAGAGGAAAACAACATGCCAGCAGAATATGACATTTCCTTACATCTGACTATCTATTGTGGAAGGAAGAGTTTTTACAAGCAAGTAGACAGTGTTGCGATGGGCTCACCGTTCTCCCATTGTTGCCGATATATTCATGGAGGACTTTGAGAAGAAAGCCCTCCTTACTGCACCTGTAACTCCAAGGTTCTACAAGCGGTACGTAGACGATACTTTCACAATTTTACCATCAGACAAAGTAACTGCATTCTTAGAACATCTTAATTCCATAAACTCTAAAATTCAATTAACTATGGAGTTAGAGGCAAATACTTCTTTAGCTTTCCTAGATATGTTAGTCATCCGAAATCCTAACATCACCATAGCTCACACTGTGTATAGAAAAAAGACGCATCCGAACCGATATTTAAACGGTGAATCTCACCATCATCCTTCGCAGTTAGCTACCGTTAGCACGTGGGATCTGTGATAGCAAACACCTGGCCGCCGAGCTTCAGCATGTCAAGCAGGTTCTGAACGACAACAAGCTTCGGGTCCCGCGCCTACGTCACAGTGACCGAGTGAAGCCGGCCACAGTCGAGCGTGTGTCTGCTGTACTACCATATGTCAGAAGTTTCACAGACAAGATTTTCTACATCTAGAAGCGAGCTGCTATTAGAACATTCTTCAAGCCGCCGAGGAAGATTAGTCAATTCTTACCTTCCGTCAAGTGTAATATCCCTCTACAAGATGCAGAAGTATACAAGCTTGATTGCGAATGTGGTCTCTCATAATATATAGGGCAAACAAAACAATATATAAAAACCCACGTAAAAGAACATATAGCTGACGTGAAACACCAACGCTTCGGGTAGTCTGCAGTTTGTAATCATATCCTAGATGGCCCCCGCCATTATATTAGATTTGATAGACCACAAATTCTCGCGAAAGAACATCGATTCCTGCCAAGGATGATACGTGAAGCTATTGAAATTAAAAAAAAAAACATCCTAATTTCAATAGAGAGGGAAGGAGGCTGGGTACTACCACCTGCTTGGGACCCTGTAATTAATAAAATTAAAACTAAACCCAAGCATACCACTGCAAGACTTCAAGACACAGTAAGTTCTTATTATTAAAAAAAAAAAACGTTACCCCCACACTAGGATTTTCTCCTGTATCGTAGAGGCAGTTTACAAACATAAATTGCACAAGGACAAACATCCAGACCCGGAACAATTACTTGTAGGCCATACAAATACTTGTTCCGTGCGGGATTCGAACCCGCGGCCCCCAGCGTTGCAACTCATTGCTAAGCCACTGCGCCACGGAGCCGTCAAGTCATTCTGCGTAGACCAGACTAAAACTAATAAGTAAAAGCTGAAGGTACTCCGGGTTAACTCTGGCATCGGGACGTCAATCACCTCAGTCCCTCGTAACCGTGGGTGCTGAAAATCACCCGAAACGTCGGGAATTAAAAATTAGAACAATTAATCGCGATAAAATCCGTAAAAGTAGTTTTATTCAATGTATAGTGTTCGCGTAAATATAAGAAATCATTATATTTTGAATGAATTAAAATACATAAAGTTATGTGTGCTGTCTCATACAGCATACATATCTTTGTCGAAAAGTGTGTTATTGTTTGTATGGCTTGTTGTATTTTAAGTGTTTTTCGCGTTTAAGTACATTAGGTTTTAACCATGTTTGCGCAATCAGAGTGATGCAAATAGACCCTAATCAGATATTGAGGTATTCCTGGTTCATGTTATAAATAAAAATAATATAAAGTATTATCAAAACGGTTTGCAGAAATAAAACAATGAACAAAACACTGTGTTCGCATCATGAGGATCCAACAAAGGAAATAACATCTGCTTGCCGAAAAATAAATATTCCCTTATCGTAATAAAAGTAAACACTTACCAAAGAAAAATAATACTTTAGGAAATTTCATCTTTGTCCATGTCGTATTTCTCTGAAGGTGGGTGTCGGTCGCGCCGGCGTCGATTTCCCACAGGATCTCTCATTGAATTACTTTTTCGATGTTTAGTGTAACAAGTATTTCTTTAGTTCACTTTGAAAGAAACAAAGAGGCATTTATTCGAAACATGGTTACAAAAATGGATTACTTATAAATAAAACATTAAAGCAAAGAATATTAAATATCTCACACACATAAAAACAGAGGGTTAGGTTACTGTATTTCTTTGTCACGTGGATGTCGTAAAAAGCGACTATCGGAAATGACAGAAAGAACTTATGGCTTCGATAATGGTATCTTCATCGTCAGTGTGCCTGCAATGCTTGACGATTTAGCCAAATCCTCTAGTCCCAATCCCAGTAGAAGGCTTATGTTCAGCGGCGGTCTTTAATGGGCTGAAGAAGCAGAAGGCTACTTTGAATCCTGATATTTACGAAAATTAAGGTTAAGGAAAATTAAGTGTATTTAAATTAAAGTCTTAACAAATTGTAGTCCTTTTTATATAACAAAGATGACAAACAAGCACAGTCCAACTGATGGTAAGTGAACTCTGTGGCCCATAAATACTCGTATCTATACTATATCTGTCCTCGATTAAGAACCAAAATGCAGATGCGTTGTCACCCTTGAGATCTAAGGTGGAATGCTTCCTTTCCAGTAAAGAGAGTCTCTGGTTCCTATTATCACCATACGAAACACAGCAGCGTTAAGCTATTTTATGTTTTATGCTATTTTAAGTCCTTCCCAGGTCGAGCTGATACATTCGTGCTACAACCATAATATAGGTGCATCATGGCCCTACCACGTATTCATTTATACTTTTTGGTTGGACTCTTATTCTACCACCAAGCAGCAATTCATCAACTGCTGTATCGCAATAAAAGGGTGAGGAGGCCATTATAACAACAGGTTTAATGAAGAAAAAAAAGGTGACGGCAACGCATCAGTAGCTTTCTTATTATTTTAAATTGGTTGTAGTTGTTCATGGGTTACAGAAGCTTCTTACTGTTGAATGAATTATTCACTCATATGTCATTTCATCATAAAAAATGTATGAGTCATTTGTGTTTTTAAAATTTTCATAAAAGATAGTAAAATGTTGTTTATAACAAACAAAGTAAAATGGTAATTTGCTACTTTTAAGTTACCGGTCACTAATTCTTAAAAGTTACTTTCTTGACATGAGGATAATAAGTGATCATAAAATAATGGTTATCCCCCTAAAGTTCTACGACAGGAATCGTCCAATACTTTGTCATTTTCAATATCTGATTTTTGGAGATAAGACATTGAAAATAGTTTATATATGAAGAATAATATCGTTACAATAATTCATGAATATAATGGTAAAAACCCTTAAATAATAATCCATTTTTAAAAGGAGCTTGTTATCTTGAAAATTCAATTAAAGTTTTGTAAAGTGAGATCATAGTATAAGTAATAAGACAGCGGTCCTCCGGCGGTAGCATCAAGACTTATTCTTTATTAAGATTTCTGCTGATATCTTATTTGACATTTCAGTGTCCAATAAACGTGGGTATTGATGGTTATCGCTATAATTTAAAAAGTTATAATGAATCCATTAATTTCATTTCGATTTGGTAAATCTGAAAAATAACCGTGTAGTGGCGGTGTTAGAATATCCACTATGCCATATCCTCTCGTGGATTTCGTAAAATGTAAAAGAATGCAACTAAACCAGGAGATGGGCAGTAGCATTTTTCTGGTAACAGTTATATATAAAAAACTGCGGTTGACAACCTACTTGCCAATCTTGACAACTATAGCAAAATTCAGAGAAACAATCTATAGGGGAGGCATATGTTCAGCAGTGAACTTTCTATAGGTACAAACGGTAAATCTGAAAAATAACGAACAAAATAAAATCTCATTCATATATATCTGATAATTTTAATGAATATAAAAATACTGAACGTACTGATTCACGCCAATTCCGATAGGTGGTGGTATAACCATCACGTTACGCTGGATGTTAAATACCTAGACGTGACGACAACAGCGTCAAATGTGCAAGACAGTTATGACCTACGCTTATTATGAGCTTGCATAATACGCAGAGCTCAAGCTATTACGTGGAAACTTTCCCATATTTCGGAATGATAATGATCGCAGGTTTTAAGTTAGAATAAGACTTTTTGAATAGTGAAACTGCTCTAACAATCTTTGTGTTCGTACCTTTATCCTCCTTTATCAATAAATCATATACTGTTACAGTTGTACAGTGTGTCCTTGCCTCTATATATACGCCGGCCCATAGACTTAGAATATACTGGCGTATAGACAACATGACAGCCCGAAAACGCCTGACCAATTTTGATTTGTCATTGAGTGCGTTAGCTAGTGATGTATATTTTACTTACAAGGACTATCGGAAAATGATTGTTAATGAAGCGGTAAAAAGATTTAAAAAATTTGTTTAGTGCATGAAGTTGAATAACATCAAAAATGAACTGAATTTTAACATGATAGTTCTAAAATAATTAAAAATATTCATATAACATGTTCCTGGGAATAATCTGAACCTACCTGCCTTTTGTTGTATTTTAATTCAAATGGTTAAAATCCCAGGTGAATTTAGCGATAAACTTAAAAAATTCCCCAATAATCAGATCGGAAAGTTGTATTTTCGAGCTACGATCTCTGGAGAAAAATATTTACTGCCGTGGGCAGTTTCCTCGGAATTTCTTTTCTAAAATATTGTTAATATAAATAGGTAAAAACTTAACTAAGTATATACGTATTTATATTATGTATGTTTTATAAAATGTTTTGATGGGGAAATAAAAACGGGGACACGGAGTATTTAATGGCTGCTTTATTTTTCATATAAGTATTACTTGTGATAATTACAAACATTTAATAATTAATAATAAAATACATTATAGAAGTTTTATTTAACATTCGGCTTAAATGTGAATGTAAACTTAATAATTTAAGGAAGGAAAGTTGTAGGAATCAGTTAAATAAGATTGCTGTGTTTTAAAAGCCAATATGTTTATGAGGCTTCATCATGATTCATGTTCATATTCTTTCATCTGTCCCTGAAAAGTATAAAGTAATAATAAACTTATTATCATTTTAGCTGTATGTATTTTAAAAACATAATGATCTTAACACAGTAAAGTGCACTAAGTGTCTGAGGATACAGATGCACTCTCTATTCTCTCAATCTCGGTATGTTAAGAAAATGGTCACTCATTCATGGACTGACCGCGGCAAGTGCAACTTAATCTCACAGATCTATTGATCTGCGCAGTTATTACTTAACCACGAGTTCCTCTTCTCTACGACCGTTGTGAGTATCAAATACTATGGGATTTATACTATCACGTCTCATGCGCGGTCGTCTAGTAGCGCTTCAGGAGCATTACTAAATATCTATACCTAACTACGCTAAAAGTTTTATCATTGTGACTTGGGAATATAATCCGAAATTCCGAAGCTCCGCTCAACCCCTTGGGGAAAAAGCGTGATGCTATAAATACAGTGTGACCGTGAGGCTGTGCGGTTGGTTAAGTAAGGTTATACATTCATTTTAGTTGATAAATAAATACTTAGTTGGGTTCATAATGGCTTAAAGAGGATAATCTCAAGATTTTTTTTTGTCTTTAATGTACTACAGTTTTATAATGTATGAAAATTTGTCTCTATATTTATCTAAAGTTTCGAAAGTTAAATTTTTGAAGTCTTATTACATACATAACATAATACATATGCATAAACACTCACGCCTGTCACCCATAGGGGTCGGCAGAGATTATGGACTTCCATTTGGCACGATCCTGACACACCTCTCTCGCTTCCTCCACATCCATATACCTACGCATACACGCTCGTTGGTTAAGGGTACTTTTAATTTGGCCCATTTTCAATATATCGCCAATTTGGTCGATAAACCTTCGTCTAGGGCTCCCTTCCCGACTCTACCGTTCACCTCTGCCACATAAATTTGCTTTGTCACTCTTTCCTCATTCATTCTTTGTACATGACCAAACCACCGAAGCATTCCTTTTTTAATCCTGGTCACAACATCATCTTGCAAACCACACTCTTCTCTTATCACACAATTTCTTATTCTGTTATTCAGATTCAGCCCTAGCATACTCCTTAATGACCGCATTTCTACAGCATTTATTCTACTCTCGTGCTTCTGACACACCAACTTTCACTACCATACATTAAGTAGGGACTAACACAGCATTGTGGTGCCATACGTGCCTTTTGGACACATTCTGACTTTCCACAACAGAGTGTAGAGCCCATTTACTTTATTTCCTGCGTTCACTCGTCGTTCTATATCCTTATCATACCTACCATCCCTACTAAATACATCCCAAATACACAAACTCATCTACTTGCTCGACCAATTCCTTCTATTCTTATTTCACATATTGTTTTACTTTCTTCTCTTCAAATACCATACTTTGGTCTTATTTATGTTCACTTTCATTCCCCTTTCTTTTAATGAAATGTTCATTAATGTAACCATCATTTGCAACTCACCCGCCGACGACGCGAGTATGACTTGATCATCGGCGTACAAAAGGCATTTGACGGTTAACTCACCCATTCTTAACCCACATTCTTCAACTTTCAGATTTTCCAAACAACTGTCCATAAATAGGTTGAACAGCCACGGGGAAGCCACACAGCCCTGTCTGACCCCTTTATGGATGCCAAACCAGTCCTAGTAGGCCCCGTTGATCCTGACACAAGCACTGGAGTCCCTATACAGAGACTTCAATGCCTGTATCAAACCAGCACTCAACCCAAATGAGTTCAGTGTTTGCCATAATACATCCCTGTCCACTCTATCATAAGCATTTTCCAAGTCCACGAACGCACAAAAAACCTTTTGGTTTTTGGCCAAAAACTTCTCCGCGACCATGCGCATGGAAAATACCTGATCCGTACATCCCATTCCCTTTCTAAATCCCGCTTGCACATCCCAAATTTTTCCATCAGTATCTTTCATAACTCTTTCAATTAGTACCTTAGCATACAGTTTTCCACAATGCTAAGAAGACTGATACCACGGTAGTTTTACAGTCCTGCTGCGATCCTTTCTTATATAGTGGAACTATTACGGCTTTGCACCAGTCTCCCGGTACCCGCTTAAGTTCTAACACAAATTAAACAAAGTTTACAGCAGGTCTGCCACCACTCTCTCCAGCCCTTAGCATTTCGAGTGATACTCATCATATCCGGCTGCCTACCTGCTTTCATACTTTTCATTGCTTTCATTATTTCATCTATATTTATCTCTATCTCTTTCCTTCTTTTGAATTTCTATTTCATTTAATTCAAACGTCTCATCACTCATAAACACGCTTTCAAAGTATTCCTTCCATCTCCTTAAACTCGACACTACGTCATTCAGAATACAGCCATTCTGGTCTCGTATAGCATCCATTCTAGGCTGTTTTGAATGTCCCCTGGCAGTTCTTACGAGTTTCCAGAACATTTTAATTAAATGAATTTTGTATTTTTTTAATGTATTTTAATTAAATGAATGAATTTTGATTAAATGAAGTCTTATTATAACAATATTATACTTCCTGGTACAAATAATGTAGAAATGACTCCTTTTAATAAAATTGTTTTTATTCTACCTTTTCTTTTATACTTCTCAAGAAAATGTTTGCTGAAAATTGTTGAGATCTTGTTTGGATTCCAACCAACCCGTCCAATTAACCTTAACCATTTTTGGATAACCATTACCATTATGAACCATTAACCGGAGGGAATCTGTTTGACAAACGGCAAAATAAAATTACATTTTAGAACGCAAACCGAGGATTTATTTTCTTGTTGTGAGGGCAAGTCTATCGATTCATTATAAGCATTCAAGATAAATATCGACAGTCATTTTGATATAGTCAATCCCTAGCGTACATGTAAAATATTTTGTATAAAAATGTATTTACCAAATTCATGCAAATTATCAACAACGTGACTTTTTTCTTTGCAAAATATCAAAATTAACAAAATAATTGAAAACGTTCTATATTTTAAACAGTATATAACATAAATTTTAACCAAAAATAAACGCTTCATAACATTGACGACGTCTTGAGAATTTACCTGTGAAATGTGCAATTATCAGAATTATTTCTATTATTAATACTTAGATTATTTACTCTCTAGATAGAGTAACGGCGGCTCAAAAGCGTCGAAAAAACTATCAGCTAACTGTTAACCTCTAAAGCGCTCCCCGCTCCTCACTGTCAATTGTAACGCCAAGAGATACGCACGCACGGCTCATTTTTTTGAGGTAAATTATTTTGGTGAAAATGGCAAGTTGTGCGATCAAAATTTGCAGAATTTACAAAGGACGTCTACAAACAACTAACAAAACCTCCTACCATCGGCAAATAACTCAAAACTAATAGTAATTTACGAAAACAAAACTAATAAATTGATAATTTTATTTACAAAATCAATGCGTCGTTTTTTGGTGTTGCCAGTCTTGGATTGCGAATTTCCCCGTATAGTTGTCTTAAAAGCTGATGTATGTTCATTTTTACCCGACTGCACCAGAAGGAGGAAATACATTATGGTGTATGTTTGTATGTTTAAATGGGTATATTTCAAAAATTGGCTGAGCCTACAGCCTAAACGGATGGACCGATTGTTTTTGTTTTGCAAGCTTCCGCGCAAAACACAATTTTTTTATTGAGCCTTAAATATTTTTTTCTTTATTTTTTCTCTTTGTTATTTGTATTACTAAATAGTATTGTATAATAATGTCAAAATCGAATGTGACCATTTGGATACATGGTTTTAGGATACCTCCTATAATTACAAGTCGATGGGTGGACATAATAAGAAAAATAAAAATTATTTCGGATGAAAAAGAAGGAAATGTGTCTCGATTTTTAGATGATTCTTCATTATCTAAATATACACAACAGATCGTTGGTTACATTTCAGGTTGTGTTGTGAGATGTCTGCGTAGACAAATCAAATGTACTGCATGCATTGAATGTTTGTTTTCAAATGAAAAGCATGAACACCATAAACTAGTTAGCGCACGGGATGAAGGCGGATTGATTTATGCTTCAAGGGATGTATATTCTATATGTAAAACTTCGGAGACAGTAATCAGAAAGTTTCTTAGACAAAATTTTATAATGACTAGGCCTACTTACACAAAAAATTTTATCTTGTATATTAAATCAATTTATTGGTCATAAAAATACTTATTTTAAAGTTGAAACTGAACACGTGTGTGGTTCTTTTCACCAAGTGAACCTAAT
The DNA here is from genome assembly GCA_029286625.1 of Parnassius orleans. Classification (NCBI taxonomy): domain Eukaryota; kingdom Metazoa; phylum Arthropoda; class Insecta; order Lepidoptera; family Papilionidae; genus Parnassius; species Parnassius orleans. The sequence continues at coordinate 267,924 of JAGSMP010000312.1, read as the reverse complement.
AAGACTGGTCGCCGAAAATATTTGACCATACGCTGTTATCATATAGCTAAATTAGATGATGTAAAAGTGATGCAACCTCAAAACGCAAATTATTTAAAAACAAGTTCAGGAGAGGCCATTAAATTAGTAATTTAAACATTTAATGGTAAATAATGATAGGTTGAAAATAGAAGAGACTACTGTGTTCCTGGGGTGACTGTGTTCAATGGGGCTTACCATATCAACTCTTGCTGGCACAACAATGCAGGACGGAATAATTCTTCTTAAAAGGATCTATTAAACTGTAGAAACGCTATGCGATAAAATATTACGGTATAGGGTACCTGCGGGATAAATTATTTAACTATGACTCAGGCGAAGCCGCCGGCCAACCTCTAGTATTTTTATAAGTCGATACCATACATTAAATGATAAAAAATATTTTGTAAATGCGTAATTGATTTTTATTTGATTATATTTTTCTTTACAAAAAAAAAATAGATTCTAACTCAACAGACAACTAAACACACAATTGAAAGCACCGTATTAAAATATTATAATTTATGATTTTATTAACATGACATAATTTTACAGTTTTTCCCCATTTTATCGGTATAGATTTATTAGCTGGTATCTCCCAGATATAAATGACGCTGGTGTAAGCCATAGTTATTCATTATGTCGCCATAGCAACCGCTAAGCGTGTGTGCGTGCCTCACGCACACGCGCTTGTAAAAACTGGCCTGTTTTGTTGCATCGCTTATTGCGTGACGCGTTATCTAGAGAGTAAATAATCTAAGTATTAACACTACAATCACTCACAGAACAAGTAAGCATTTTGGAAAAAAGTTACTAAAAATAACCACTATTACACTTTAAAAAATTACAAAATATCTAGGAGCTATTTCTTGCGTGCCGAATTGTACCGATCTGTCATTCAAAATCGGTTACAGAGTCATGAGATTTGGTATCCTTTTCTATCTTGTATTTTTGCCATAAGGAATTTTCTTCTCCCTTGCACACTATGTTGGTCTATACGCCAGTATATTCTAAGTCTATGCGCCGGCCGCACTCAATCTCTTTTTTCTTCAAAAATCTACTCTAAGTTGTATCCATAGACTTACAATATACTTACCCCAGTATATTCTAAGTCTATGGTTGTATCTATCATACATTTCTCAACTGTCATCATCTTGTATTTTGATTTTGATGTTATTATTTTTGAATTGTATTATTTATGTACACCTTCCTACTAGACATTTATTGTGAACAGTTCTGTGCGTAATAAGGTTGAACGGAAGAAATTGCTTCCAGAATGTTAAGGCCTATCGTACCTTTTTTATTTATTTAATTTTTTCAATGTAAATTGTTGTAAAATATAGAATGTATTAATTGATTCATTGATTGAAAACCGCATGGAAATAGTTTGCCATTATATAATAACTTTCGATCCCTATTTTTTCACTTAGGGGTGGAATATCCAAAAATTCTTAAGCATGCGTCTTTCTTAAGAATTTTCGTAGTTTCACATCGTCCATGACCGAGGTAAACTTGGACTCGCTATACGATGTGTCCTAGACATATCATCTTAGTGCCGGTGGTAAGCGAGGTCTGGCAGGTGGTGGCGCTCACGGACGGCTTTTTTTGGCCAGTGTGCCTACTATTCGACGTGTTGCCTAAACCGTGTGACGTACATTCACTGTAGCTGGATTTAATCGTATTCTGTATGGCGTATACACAAATTGACATTCGCGACATCGGTCGATGTTTGTGCTTACGCACTACTAAGAGACCAAGCCCACTTTTACTGGTATGCCAGTTACTTTGCTGTGGACTACGGTCCAGTCCCCGACTTAACGTCCCATTCAGGGTGAGCGCGTTGGTGGGATGGCGCTCACCCAAACAACAAAAATGTGGGGAAGCGAAGCCCTTGTATCGGGTATTTCATATAAATATTGTGAGCCTGCTCCAAGCGGGATGGGATTAATTAATAAGGAATTGACTGATGTGAACCGGTACAAGTGGAATAGGCACGATTTAATGTTCTTAACTTTTTGAGCCCTGTCTTCGTGAACGGGGTTCTTTAGCTTAAAATAATTATAACGCACTACCAACAGCTTTCTATTACTCTAGTGAATATTCATTCTTTCAAGAGACACCTAAAGAAACTAAGTTACTAAACAAACACAACGTAAATATGGGTCCTAACTAAGGCGATCACGACATAAATTTATTAAACGGCCTATAAGTACCAACTAAACTTTTAGCAGGATCCTTGAAAAAGATCAATATATGGTTATTATACTGGTCACGTAAATTTTGTTTTTATAGATGGGGGGGGGGGGGGGAGTGTTACAACATCATCCGAGCCTTCCATACAAATAGCTCTTTTTGCTATTAGCAGGAGAGCTGGTGAGCTGGGTTCTTGAGGCACTACGAAAAATTTTGTAATTGTCCTTGAAAGACCTAAATAAAACAGGCGAGGTCTGGCTGAAGTGTAGTGGCCCCCCACCAACCCTTGAATTTTTTTAAAAGGCAAATTTATTAAAAAATGTTTTTGAGGCATTTTGAAATTTTTATATCTTTAAGCTAGATATTTAAGGAATTAAAAAATAAAAAGCTAGATCAATTAGTCGGGTCTAAATGTTAACCAGACTATTGCAAAATGAATTTTGTTTTAGTGCCTCAAGAACCTACCCAAAATTGCTCGCCAGCTCTCGGACATTATCAAGTAGAGAACCCTTTCCACGAAACGTTTTCTAAAGGCCGGGGTCCCACACGGCTCCGCCCTGTCTCCACTCCTCTTCACACTCTTCGAGAGTGATATCCCTAAGGGCCTAGTGGTAAACACTGCTCTCTTCGCCAATGATACAACTCTTCGTATCAGATTATAATAGGAATAGTCTCACTTTAAAACTTCAAAAAGCTACCAATCACTTAGGCGAATAGTTCCGCCAATGGAGAATTAAGTGAATTCCAAAATAAAATGCAGCAATATACTTTCAACGGAGTCCAAAAGAACAGCACAAGAATGGTGGAACAAAAACCAGAATAAATATTTTAATTTCTTTATGTGGTCGCTCCATACCTTCAAAGAAGATTCGGTCAAATATCTGGGCGTCACGTTCGAAGTCCGCATGAGTTTCGCGAAACACATGAGTGTAGTACGCAACAGAGCCATGTCAGACATTGGCCGACTCCACCTTCTTGTTAACAGAAAGAGTAAACTGTCACTAAGACACAAACTTCACCTGCACAAAACTTTCGTTAGACCTATTATGTCTTACGCAAGTGTAGCCTTCGCCCACATGTATAGGACCCACCTATACGAACCACAAAAAGTCCAAAACTTTTTCATCCAAGCCACCGGAGCACGGTGGTATCAACGGAATTCAGATTTGCACAGTGATTGTCAACTTCCCTCTATCTCCGAATACTTCAAGGAGATGTCTTAGCGCTACTTTGATAGCGCTGAAACCCATACAAACCTGCTAGTGGCAAACGTAGCCAACTACGTCCCGATACCACACGTCGCGCCGACACTCCGTAGATCGCGTTATGTACTAATAGAACAACCACGCTCGTTCAATCCCGTCGACCCAAACGTCGCAGGCACATCAAACATTGACACTACACCCACACCAAATGGGACAAGCACGAGGAGGAGAACGGATGGGCGCGTCGCACCCGTAGGCGGGCACGACGCGTTAAAGCACACACCACGTACACACCGTACACCCGCGTACCTGGGTGGTTCTCACCGCCCAGCTACGACACGAGCTAAGCAGTCAGAGGCGGGGTCCGCCCTCCCCCACTCGGACAGCGGTAAGATAGCCCAAAAAATCTCAACGGAGGGGACATGGTGATTGGTAACAATAGCAAATCATAAACGATCATCATCATAATCATCATCATCATCGCCTTTGCCTTTTTTAAATAGCTCGCGGCCTTTTAAGCCGCGAGCCCTGTGTCAGATGAAGCTGTAAGAGTCATACAGGCTAACAGCATTATTATGACAAAAAAATATAACTGTTACTTTAGTAACTTTATATTTAAAGTAAGAAAGATCTTATATGTAAACAACCTTTCTCATTTTGTGATAAGCCATCAAATTAGCTATAACCGCGTCATAAATGGGTAAGGCCATCGAAAATAAATGATTGCATCTTGACATAGCGTCCGGTATTATTTTATAGAAACTCTTTAATAATTTTTAAATAATTTTTGTCATTTAAACTTTTTATTTTTATTTATGAAAAATTGTGTGAGATTACATTTGTATTGTAATAGGCAATTGGAGGTATTTATTTTTTAGCCAACTTCGTAAAAAGGACAACGCTCTAGATTTAACCGTATGATGTATGTTACGCAATATCTTCGTCAAATATGAGCCGATCTTTTTTATTCTTTTTTTATAAACTTTAATTTTGTTTCACAATAACTTAATAAATGTATTAAAGTAAGGTTTTTTTCTGTTGTAGATATATATTTACGTATTTATTACTTTTAAGTCACCTGTCACTTATTTCAAGTTAATATCGTGACATCAGGCCATTTTAAAACTTTATCCAGACCGTAAAGAATATACTTTTAGAAGTAAATTCTTATTACGTAATATAGGCTACGTATAGGAAATTTATATAAAGAGATACACAAAGACGAAGGATACACAAAGGACAAAATCATGATTGTAAAAATATTCAACAGAAACCAAACTAACAATGTTTATCTCAAGTTATCTTTTTATGAAACATTTATCTTAAGTTATTTTATAGCAATGTTCGATAACTATTTGGAATAGAAACACTGTTCAATTTTGTAAAAATAGACATTGTGGCGGTTACACAATGTTGAAGTGATTTGAATAAAAACACAGAAAAATGTTATGAAAGATAACATTGTAAAAGCTAAGTAAATCTTAAAAGATTTTTCTGGATTCCTATTATACTTTTACCATTTGATTTATTTTAAAAGAAATTCAGGCGGTAAAATTATTTATTACGTGATTTTTTTGCTTTAATACATTTATTTACATTATTAAACTACCGATATAAAAGTTTAAATAGGCATGAAAATTTCGAACTGATTGCTATATAGATATAAGAAAGAAAGTTGTTTTGTGCCTTTGTGCTTTTATGCGATATGAGGCGATGAGTTGATGTAATAAAGAAATTTTTATAGCAGAGGGGGCAAACGAGCATGCGGCTCACCTGATGGTAAGTGACTACCGCCGCCCATAAACAACTGCACTGCATACCCAGAGTGTTGCAGTTGTTTATGGGGTATTGCAGATGCGTTGCCGGTCTTTGAAAAAAGAGTTGGCTCTTTTCTTGAAGACCCCTAAGTCGTATCGATCCCGAAAAATCTCTGGTGGTAGTCGATTCCACAAGGAAGTTGTGCGAGGAAGAAAACTTTTTCTAAATCGCGCAGTGGTGGACCACCAATCATCCAGATGGAATGGATGGTATCGGGAGTTTTGTCGCGATGTGTGATGGTGAAATTCAGCGGCTGGAATTAGTCCGAACAATTCCTCAGAGGACTTCCCGTGGTAGATGCGATAAATTATGAAAAGATATGCAACATATCTTCGCAGTGCCAGTGAGTCAAGCCGATCGGAAAGAACTCGGTCGTCGACGATTCGAGCCGCTCTGCGCTGGATGCGGTCAAGTGGAAGGAGCTGGCACTGGGGAGCCGAGCACGCTAAGATTTTCAGAGGCCAATTTGGGCTTCTCTTTCAAGTGACCACAAAAATGTAAATCATTCGATATGTCGACGCCAAGGATTTCGATACTGTCTGAGGCAACAATGGGAGTGCCTTGAAACTGAGGAGATACGACAAAGGCGTTATTTTTAGCGGTAAACGCGCAAACTTGTATCTTCTGGGGATTGAACTGGACTGGATTTAGTCGCCCCCAATCCGAGACTTTGTTCAGCAAAGACTTGACTTCAGACACGCTTGTAATCGGAGCATGCACTGTCTACTACGACCTTGATGCTCCGATCTGCAAGAAAATTGGTGATCCAATTGCACAATTTCTCGGGAAGCTCATAGGAAGGGAGCTTCGAAAGTAGCGCTATTGTTTGCAGCGCTAAGAATAAACACTGAATTCTGGACATACAAATAATATTTGATACCCTTCAGATCGTAATACAGCAGTGTGTGATGTTTTGTTAATAAATAAATTTATTTTTTTAATTCCCGATATTTCGTGCTTTTTATTATTCTTTTTTTATTAAATGTATTATATTTTTTTACGTAGTAGAGTAGAGTCATGCTGCAGGTATACTATAGTTTTAGCACGAATAGATCGGCTCGACCTAGGTAGGACCACGCTCTCACAGTATACCAGTCCTCAGGGGTGACAACGCTTCTGCATTTTGATTCTTTATCGAGGATAGGTGTAGATTTTTATAGGCCGCAGCAACTTACCATCAGGTGGACTGTGTACTCGTTTGTAACCCTTATCTTATTTCACCTTTAAATTAGGTAAAAAAGTTCTACCGCGAAGATTGGAAAATAGGGAATAAAGTTCTTAATGTAACTGTAGTTAGCATTCTTGTTATGTACCTTCAGCTTGTGATATTCCTTAGACCACTTAAAAGGGTATAAAAAATAATACTTATATTAAAAACAAATTAAATGAAACTAATTTTTACGGATTATATCGTGTTTAATTTTAACTTTTTAATTCCCGATGTTTCGGGTGCTTTACAGCACCCATGGTCACGGGGGGGACTGAGGTGTTTGACGTCCCGATGTCATAGTTAGCCCGGCTACCTTCAGTTTTTTGTTAACCAAAAATTAATATTATTTTTGATTCGATCTACGCAGAATGAGCTTACAGTATCTTGAATTCTAGCAGTGGTATACTTGGGTTTGGATTTAATTTTATAAATTATAGGATCCCAAGCAGATGGTAGCACCCATCCATCTTCTCTATTGAAATTAGGATGTTTTTTAATTTCAATAGCCTCGCGAATCATCCTTGGAGTCGAGTGGAGAAATCGGCGTTTTTTTGCGAGGATTTGTGGTCTTTCAAATCTAATGTAATGGTGGGGACGATCTTGAACATGTTCACAAACTGCAGACCGGATACGTTGGTGCTTCAAGTCAGCTATAAACATATAGCTGACTTGACCGTACCGACCGTACCGTACCGAGCACCGACGTAAACCCGCGTAAAAGAACACTTTTACGCGGGTTTTCATAGACCTCTTTGTTTGTCTTATGTAAGAGAGACCACATTCACAATCCAGCTTGTACACTCCTGCATCTTGTAGAGGGATATGACACTTGAAGGATGGTAAAAATTGACTAATCTTCTTCGGCGGCTTGAAGTATGTTTTAATAGAAGCTCGCTTCAAGATGTAGACAACCTTGTCTGTGACACCTCTGACATAGGGTTGTGGGTTAGATGCTAGGCAAATGAAAGTGACTTCACTCTTCCAAGAATGTGTATATTTCACTTTACACTGGTACGGTTTAAAATTACAAGTACGTAGCAAAAACAAAAAGAGATGAAAAATAAATACAAGTAATTGGATGTATGGAATACTTGAGTTTGAAAGCCGAGAATAAGTTTGTCGCGATTTAAAACAACCGTTATTACGGCGGCGCGAGCGTGGGATCTAGCGCTGAGGCCGTTGAAATGCAGACTGCCGGTTAAAACGAAGGCGCTCGGACTGTCACGAAAGCAACGGGTGGAGCCGAGCATTGCCGACCCCAAACGACACGAACATCGCGTCGGCGTGTACGCCGTTCACTAAACATACAAAAAAAAAATGACAAAATTGCATGTCGCCACAGGGTAGTACAGCAGGCACACGCTCGACTGCGGCCGGCTTCCCTCGGTCACTGTAACGTAGGCGCGGGACCCGAAGCTTGATGTCATGTAGTACTTGCTCGACGTGCTGAAGCTCGGCGGCCAGATGTTTTCTATCACAGATCCCTCGTTCTCTCTGAAACAAAGATTTTCCCACGGTAGTTAACTGTGATGGATGATGGTGCGATTCACCATTTAAATATCGGTTGGTATGAGTCATTTTCCTATACACAGTGTGACCAATAGTGTTATCAGAATTTTGGATGACTAAAACATTTAGGAAAGCTAAGGAATTGTTTGCCTCTAACTCCATTGTGAATTGTATTTTAGAGTTTATGGAATTAAGGTGGTTTAAAAATACAGTTACTTTGTCAGATGGTAAAATTGTGAAAGTATCGTCTACGTATAGCTTGTAGAATCTTGGATTTACAGGAACAGTAAGAAGGGATTTCTCCTCAAAGTCCTCCATAAATATGTCGGCAACTACGGGAGATACAGGTGAGCCCATTGCCACACGATTAGTTTCATTTAATGTGTACTCTTCGCGTAAATATAAGAAAACATTATTAAAAACAGACTAAAGAACTGAAAAAAGCTTCTAATGTTTTTGTTTACTTTTTAGACTATGTCTTAACACCTTCTACAGAAGGCATTGTTTCGCCCGTAGGAGAAAGAATTTGCGATAAACATCACGCTTGAGAGGCAGATTGACCAATGAGATCTGACTTTTTACAACTTTGACCTTACTCGCCGTAGTCGGTCTTATTATTTTCGATTTCTTATATACGAAATAGTTACATCTATCAGAAACCATGAGATCTCTCATATGTAGTCCTCACTTTTTACAGCGGATACATCTAAGAGTAAAAAAAAGTAAACTTACTTGTAATATGTCACCTTGATGGATATTTATCAGAGTAGAGCCTCGCTACAGCTATATTATAATTGTAGCATGAATGGTTCGGCTCGACCTGGGAAGGACCATGCTGTTACAGAATACCAGCATAAAATAGCAGCTTAATGCTGCTGTGCTTCGTCTGGTGATTTTAGAGAACCGGAGACAGACCCCTTTTACTGGAAACGAGGCATTCCATATTAGTCCTCAGGGGTGACAACGCATCTTCATTTTGATTCATTATCGTGTATAGATGTCTATGGGCCGCAGCATCCACTTACCCTCACTGTGTGCTCGTTTGTCACCCTTATTCTATTTAAAAAAATAGGCTACACCTCAAGGATGGTCAACATGCAGGCATTCTCATAACAGTTTCTTTACCGTCGAGCTAGCGTCGGCTAAATTGCACTTAGCCCCTTGAGCTACCATGGTCCTTTTCATTTTGAAATTTAATGGAACACATACATATAAACCACTAAGTTTTGTCTTGAATGCTTGTCGTACAAGTCGACATCAAGTAACTAAAAAGAAAGAAATAATTTCCCTATTATATTTTTTAAAGTCGGGGCTAACGTAGTGATTATTTTTTGGTCGATGCTTTAATTCCTTTATACACTGTGTCTGAGCATAGATTTCGAATTAGAAAAGCTATTATGCGCAAATTATTTTATCTTATTTAATACTTTGAAGTGAGCCTTTACATTTATTAAAATTTTAGTTTAAAAAACTAAGCTTTGTAAAAACATTGAAATCTGTGATGCTCTTCATTTTTTTTAATCAATATTATATTTGAATATTTTTTCTCCAAAAGTTATTATTATCTAACTGAATAAATTTAATTTAAACGAGTAGGTTTTGTTAAAGAATAGATTAGTTAATTTTACGTCAATGTTTTTATTGATTTTTTATTATTATATACAATATTAAAAACTATAATAAAAAATAAACTAAAACTAGTAACTTAATTATCATACAGTCCTACTCCCCGCGGTATCGTGCCAAGAACGCTGGCTGCTGCTTTATTGAATTATTTTTGTTTCAATTGTGTAATGTTCTTACATTACACAAATGAAACAATTATATCAATTATATTAATATTGTACGTCCAAAATGGGCAAACTGTAGAGACTAATTGATTTTTTTTTTCGATAACCTTTGTAAACGGTTAAAAATTACAAATTTATCTTACCTTGTGATAACAAATATAAGAAATCTTTGAAATATAATTAAGAGAATAAGTCCTTCGAGCTATTCCAGTGTGTGTTCATGGACCTCACATGTCCTTGAAACATTTTTTGACAAATGGCAGCCCTACCCTATCCCTATCATAGCCTCCTATAGATATAGGAGGCTATGATATTGTTTCTGGACCTACGCTCACGGCTGCTAATATGCAATGATTACTCAATATCGAACTGTTATCCATAATTAATTTCGTGACGATAAAACTGGCCGCTGATGATAAAACTTCATATAGTCGCTATGTAGGAGAATCCATTTAATCTATCTCATTTTATATTTATGAAAAAAGTAGTTAAATGCAATCATTTAAAGTTCTCTAGATAAAGTTGTTCTTAACACCTTTTTTTATAGAATAAGGGTGACAAACGAGCACACAGTCCACTTGATGGTAAGTGGTTGCTGTGGCCATAGACATCTACATCTATCTTCGTTTGCGAATTTAAATGCAGATGCGTTGTCAGCCGTGAGGACTAGGTAGAATGCTCTTTTCCAGTAAAGGGGTCTCCGTTCTACACTCACCATACGAAACACAGCAGCATTAAGCTGCTTTTGCGCTGTATTCTGTGAGGCGTGGTCGTTCACCGGTCGAGCCGACCCATCGTGCTACAACTATACTATTAATATAACTGCACCATGAAAACCTGCCACGGTTATTTCAATAATTTTAGACAAAAGAAATTTAACTTATTAAATTAACCGTGTACGTAATGGCTGTGTAAAAATATCCAAGACAGTCATGAGATGCGACAGAGGGAAAAATTAGTTGGAAGATGAACAGCAACATCTTGCTGATATTAACTCAAAATTATAAAAAACTGATTTGAATCCCGAACAGAACAAGTAATTGTATGCCATTATTCCGGGGCTGATGTTATTCTTTCTTTATGTAATTTATGTTTGTAACCTGCCAACACGAGACAGGAGAAATTCCTAGTGTCGTAACGAATTTTTTTAAGAATGTAAAAATATAATGTTTAATAACTGGTCAATAATTGAAAAAAGTTGAAAATATTATTTCAAATACTTTCTTCATTATAATGATAGAAATAATTAATTTTTAACATCAAAATTCTGAGAGTTACGAAGAGATGGCTGATTCCAGTAGCCCCATATTCCTGGCTACGGTGGCGACCATGGTAACGGCAGGATAGGGGTGCTAGAATCTCCGGTGGAGGTCAGTTTGCCACCTAAGACGACTCGACCTGGCAACGTACAACGCACGCACCCTGAGGACTGACAAGAAGATCCTGGAGCTAGAAGAAAGACAAGTTACGCTGGCATATTATAGGATTATCCGAGATCCGAAGGGAGGGGGCACGTAATCCTCGACCGGCAACTAGTTCTATCACTGGGGAGGCGACCATTTGTTCCAAGGTGTCGGATTTATCATCCACAAGTCTCTCGTTAACAACGTAGTAAAGATTGTGAGGGTAGCGTAACATATAATTCACCAAACGATATTCGTTGAAGGTCATACAGGTTTACGCACCAGCCTCGGCATCTCAATGAGGAGGTGGAGGAAATGTATGAGGATATCTCTAAAGCCATGCATTCCTCAAAACCCACTATACGATGTTAACAGGAGACTTCAATGCAAATTAAATGAACCAGACTAACAGACTATACGGTGTTAATAGGAGACTTCAATGCAAAACTAGTTGAAGAACGGTGAGCTGGTAGGAAATTTGGAATGGGCAATGGAATCCAAGGGGCAGCTGGCCGACTTCATGGAGAAAGAGGACTCTTTATGATGAACTCTTTCTTTAAAGCGGCCCCACAGAATGGACCTGGTCGAGCCCCGACGGTTCGACAAAAAACGAGTTTGAGCCGCAGAAGAACACAAAACTGTCCGATAATACTCTTAATCTCATGGCTGTTAGACGGAAAGAATCTGGTCGCTCAAACAGATTTGACAGCATACAGGCAACTGAATAGACAGATCTCAAATGCATGCAGCGGGACTTACACAACTACAATACAGCTTTTATTGAAGAAGAAGATCAAGGCGGACCAGGAGATCTGTCTGCCAGAAACCAACTGTCAAAGCTGGAGACCGAGTGTGGCGGCATCGTTTCCGGGACACCTGAGGTTTTGAGGTGAGATTGAGAGGTTCTATGGGCAGCTGTACACGTCATCGTTGGAGACACGAAAGTGCAAGTAACGATCCGAGCGAGTCTTATCCGACACTATTCCGAAGATATCCTGGACGTCAGTCTGAGCGAGATTAGAGCTCTCAGCACCTTAAAACGTAAGGCCAGGTGAGGATGGAATTACAGCGGGTTTCTGACGGTGGAAAACCGGTACCGAAGTCCTTCAGAAGCTCTTTAATTCCGTCCTCCATGGTGGCACTACTCCGTAGGCGTGAAGCAGAATGCAGTGGTCTTGTTTTCTCTCTTGAAAAACTACAGATCGATTTCCTTTGAGCCGCGTCTACATGCCTGCTGTTTTCGAGAGTCATTACGCAGGCTCAACGATTTCCAGCCTCCCGAACAAGCCGGTTTCGAAGAGGCTTTAGTACCATGGACCACATACATACCCTTCAGCAAATCGGTGCAGAAGACAGAAGAGTACAATCTGCCTTTGATTCCGTCGAAATTTGGGCGGTGCTACAGTACCTTCAGCGGTGCCAAGTTGACACCGGTATATCAAAGTGCTCAAGTGTTTGTACCAGTAGGGCTACGATGGCTATCCGAGTACAGAACCAGGTAGAAACCTATCCAACTGCAGAATGGTGTAAGACAGGGTGACGTTATATCCCCGAAACTCTTAACCGCTGCATTGGAGACGTTTTCAAGCTACTGGACTGAAAGGATACGGTATTAACATCAATTGTGGTACATCACTCACCTTCGATTTGCCGACGATATAGTCTTATGGCAGAATCGCTGGAGGACCTAAGCACTATGCTCAATGACCCAATATTGTCTCCAACGGATAGGTCTTAGATGAACATGGACAAAACAAAGATCATGTTTAATGTCCATGTACACCTATGCCAGTAGTACTTGGGAGCATTTAGCTCGAAGTTGTTTCACAGAGTATGTTTACCTGGGACAAATAGTCCGACTAAGGTAAGTCAACTTCGACCGAGAGATCAAACGACAGGATTCTACTCAGCTGGGCAGTTCGGAAATTACGACACATCTTCTCGTCAGGTATACCTCAAAAACTGAAAACTAGATTGTACAACCAGTGCGTGTTGCCAGTGATGACTTATGGATCTGAGACGTGGTCCTTCACTGCTGGCCGTATGAGGACGCTCAAGGTCGCTCAGCGAGCTATGGAGAGGACTATGCTCAGGGGTTTCTGCGTGATAAACTTAGAAATGAGGATATCCGCAGTAGAACCAGAGTAACCGACATAGCCCAACTGAAGTGGCAATGGGCCGGCCATATAGCTCAAAGAACCGACAACCGATGGGAAAAAGATTCTCGAGTGGCAGCCTCACCGGTAGGTGAAGTGTATGGCGACCCCACTAAATGGGTGACGACCTGGTAAGACATGCAGGAAGTCGATGGATGCAGGTGGCTCAGGACCGTGCTTTGTGGCATTCCTTGGGGGAGGCCTATGTTCAGCAGTGGACTTGTGAAGGGCTGTAATGATGATGACGATGATCATCAAACTATTTTGTACATAATTAATTCCGGTTCATTTAATTTGCAATAACATAATAAATTAACAGATATTCTACTGATAAAATTTACAGAGTATATTTAATCCAGCATCCAATTTTTTTCTTTTATATTTACTCATTAGCTAAGTGCCAGTAGACTTCAAATACTGGAAGTAAAAACAACTTGGAAACCTAACAGGAATGAGTAGCTAATCCCGTGTTGATTTTGTGGGAACGTGTGCTTAGAGTAAACACCTGTTGTGCATTAGCGTTTGCAAATTACTATGTAGTAAATACATAAAATGTATCTCGTTAGATTTACAAAATTATATTTATTCAATAAGTTAAAGTTAGACTGAGATTTTAAGAAATTTTGAGTTCCAAGAAACAGAACACTTGGAAGTAAATTGGGTGCCAAGTTGCCCGTCGTTATATCGAACTGTACATTGAGGATTTTGTACTGTAGTAGTTGTTCATCTTCTATCTATTATATAAGTTTAGATGCGAAATAGATTTTAAGCATTTTTCTTCTACACCACTTTACAACACAACTGTGACTTACCATTAGAGCTTATTAAATTCCACTGCTTAACATAAGCCTCCCCATAGATTGCTTCATAGGGGAATATTTGCCGTAGTTTCCACGCTTGGCGATCGGATTGTCAACCGCAGTTTTTTTTATTTTTAGTCGTTATTAGGAAGACGCTGCTGCATATCTTCTGATTTTTTTCCCTCTGTCGCCTCTTACGACACCCACGGGATGCTATGGGGTAGTGGATATTTTTACACCACCACTATACAGTATTACACGGTAAAACTATGAGTGTTATAGGATAATGTCATAAGACAAAGATCTCTATTGTAGATATGCAGGTTTTTTTATTTTGTTTAAGTTCCACGCGGATAAAGTCGCGGATAATAGCTAGTGGTTAGTAATTAATAACTGGCTGTTATAGCTAATTATTATTATCTGTTGACTAGCTTGAAATGTTAAGTAATTTTTACAACAATACGGTAGTACGGAAGTAGTTATGAAATATTCTGTTGTTATCGTTGTTATAGACATTTTTATAAATTAAAATAATAATTAAGTAATATTTTTACGTATGACTGTTTTCGTGGCTAAGATGAAGCACCATTGTTCAACTGTCTTTCCTTTAGTCCCAGAACAATAGCGCAATGTAACATAAGCCAAAAATAAATGTTTTCTTTTTATCCATTCTAATCTTTATTGCAAGTCTTTACGTTACTTTATTTCATTTCTGCAAAACAAAATTAATTATAGTTTTTACAACTTTATTTATGGAGCAGTGAATTTACCTATCGCAATCCCACTGCTAAACATGGGTCTCCCCTATAGATTGCTTTATAGGGACGATATTTGCAATAGTTTCCACGCTTAGCAAGTGGATTGGCAACCACAGTTTTTTATTTTTTAGTTGTTATAAGAAAGACGCTGCTGCCTATCTCCTGGTAGTTTCCATCTGTTGAACTCTATAAACAATATATAATATGGGCAAAGAGGATATCCGCAGAATAACAAGACTAGCTCACCTAGCCTAGCGGTTCAGGAGGCTGAAGTAACGATGGGCCGAACATAAAGATCAAAGAATCGACAATCGATCGTGAAGAAAGGTTCTCGAGTGGCAACCTCGTAACAAGGCATTCTATCTTAGGCCTTAATGGTAAAAACACATTCACGTTTTGATTTTTAATTGAGGATAGATGTAGGTGTCTATGGGATACATTATATTATACTTACCACAAGGTGAACTGTGCGCTCGTTTTATTTTTCTTATTACAAACGAACAACGTCAGTTTACATATAAAGATAAAATTCCAAAGTATGCTAATTGTATGCATAATTTACAGCAAAATGGAAAAGCCATTATTGAATACATTCCAAATGTATGTTTTTGTATTAAAAATATCACGATGATGGTAATGATGATGATGATGATAAATGGCTGCTGTTAATCATATACTCGTTCTTAGAAAATTAATTTGCTCATCCTTAATATTATGATTAATCTCTGCAAAGTAACGACGAATAAATTGAAAGACGTTGATTTTTAAAAGTATATATTTCTTTAATTTAAGGATGTTAAAAAAATAAAAGTTTATCAACATTTATCCTAAAATCTACGACGAACATTTGAATTTACAAAATAAAATATTTTGTGCCAGAAATATCACAATAAATCGCTAAGTAATAAATACAGTACTATCTCCCACAATTCCAATATAACGCAAAATATCACAACTATTTAAGTTTTGGATAGTTTCCAATCTATATAAAAGATAATTTAAGCATTCATACGTAACGTATAAATTGACCATGAATTTAGTGTGGAATGAAAAATTTGTTTATATGAAATGTAGCTAAAGACTATGTACAGCTTAAAGAATTTGAGAGCCAACAAACTTTGAATATCTTCAAAACCGATTACAATTTTTATTCATGATTAAAAGACACAATATTTGTCGAGAATGCACCGTATCGGGATTGGCCTAAGGCGGCATTTAACTTAAATACCTGACTCAAAATTTTAGCATATTCAGAAAATATTATTTAATCTAATGAATATAAATCCTGCCTTGTGCAGATGGCTAGTCTCCGTTGAGACTGGCCGCCATGACCGAAATTCGAACTGGTAGACTATCGTTATCACCTTCCATCGTCACCTTAAACGTCATTACTCTAAGTAACATCATAAATGTGATAGTAAATATAAACTATAAATAAAATGACAATGTAAACTGTAACAATGTTTGTGACAGATGCCAGTTTTGTCTTCAATAATGGTGCATGCTTACCAAATGACACTTTAGCTACCGAGAAATGTATTTATTGGCGAATTCTGAATCTAAAGTTACAGCCTATATACGTACATGTCACTGCTGGCAACAGGCCTTTCATTTCTGTGAAGGTAACGTAGCAATTAGTCCGCCGCGCTGCTCCAGTGTATTGACAGACTTTTTTTTTATTTTTCAAACATGTAGGTTTCCTTTTACTATAATTACAATTGTTCGCGTATAGGCGGTGTAAGAATATCGACTACTCCGTATTTTCACGTGGATGTTGTAAGAGGCGACAGAGGAAAATAAACCAGGAGATAGCCAACAGCGTCTTCTTAATAACAACGAAAAACAAAAAGCTTCGGTTGGCAACCCGCCGGCTAAGCATGTCTACTATGGCAAATATCCCCCCAATGAGGCAGTCTAGGCTATGATCAGCAGTGGACTTTCAATTGGCTGTAACGGTAACGGTAAGCTCTGTAATGTGTTATACTATACAAGGTCACACTTCTGTAACGTTCAGCATAGTAAAGTAAGAACTTAGTATGCTAAAACAATGGTTGATGGTATGTAAATAAATAATAAAACTAGCGCATTAAAATACAGCCCTTCGAAAGAATATCAACGTACTTATATAGTATCTGTTCATTCACAAATATATACATTACACAGTAACAACACATCGCTATGCTAAAATTATCATTTACTTTCAGTAAAGCTTAAATCAAAGATTTATGGTGTTTTATTTACGTTTGATGTTTAGCTACAACACGTTTGTCATATTTCAATATTTCCAATGGATTGTTGTTCTGAGCACTCCGCTAAATTACATCCCACTCGCTGTATTTATTTCATAGTAGCCTAATTTTTTTATATTTTATTTTGGGAGACGATTAATCTCTTTTCTTTTACAGTATAAAAGCCTGAAATTAAAAATTTAAAAATAAGTTCCTTTTTTCTTTTATAAAAATAATAATGAGATAACTTAAAAAATTTAGAGTAAAATAGCCACGCTACAGGTATGCTAGCTATACATAGCTGCAACATGAATGCGTCGGGTCGACGGGGTAGGAACAATCTCTTACAGAATACCAGTGTAAAACATCAGAATAATGCAGAAGTATTTCGTATGGTAAGTGTAAGAAACCGGAAAGCATTTGACTGGTTTTTGACTGGAGAAGGTATTCCATTTTAGTCCACAGGGGTGACAACGTATCAGCATATTGATTCTTAATCGAGAATAGATGTAGGTGTCTATGGGCCACAGCATCCACTTACCTTTTTTTTTCTTCTTTATAAAAAGTTACCCTCACACTAGGAATTTCTCCTGTATCGTGGAGGCAGTTTAAAAACACAAATTGCACAAGGACAAACATCCAGACCCGGAACAATTATTTGTAGGCCATACAAATACTTGTTTCGTTCGGGATTCGAACCCGCGTCCCCCAGCGCAGCGACTCATTGCTAAGCCACTGCGCCACGGAGCCGTTACCTTAATAAATAGTAAAAAGTTTCTAATAACAAAAGTGAGTAATAAGAAACATCTGCCGTGGATTAAAGACTACATCATGTCTAAGATGGAATGCTTCGTTAGCAGGGAAAATGATATCCGATTTTCGTCACTCCCCCGAACACATCAGCAAAACTAAACAAATGTATCTTTAACCGATTTGCGTTTGCATAAATTCAAAGTGCATGTAAAAATCATTCTTACGAAGAAGGAATATTATAAATTAAATGAACATTTAAAAGATAAAAATGCGAGGACATAATGTGCTTCTTTAGACTTTTTTTTACTAATGTATATATTTTACAACAAAACAGAAAAACGGTCTACTTGTAAGTATCTTGCTGCTTTTTCTCACAAGGTCTCCCGAAGTAAGGACTTGTACTTGACTTGAGATTGTCTTCTTCATCTTGGCGTAGTTTTCTTAAATTTCAAAAAGTGCTTATAAGGCCTAATTATGAAAAATATTTTGACTTGCCTAGACTTGTATTTTTTTTATTTAATCTTTATATTAAGTCTGTCCTTTGCAACTAAAGCTAGTAGTTAGTAGTAACTACTACTAAGTACTAGCTTACTACATAAAATGAGATACAATGATATAATGTAAATAAATAAAATATTTACCTAAATGGATAATACAATATATAAATTAGGTATAAATAACTATGTGAAGTATATATCGGACCAAGGATAAAATAACACAATATAATATATTGTTTCTATAATTACAATAAAGGATACACAAAATATCAGTAATAAAGCCAAAGGGCCTAAAACAGAAAAGTGTATGGCATTAAATGCTTAATAATTAGTAAGTAAGTAAATACTGCTGAATGTAGGCTTGGGGGAGCCTAAGAATGCCACAAAGCACGATCCTGAGCCACCTGCATCCATCGACTTCCTGAATATCTTACTAGGTGGTCACTCTATCTAGAGGCCTATGTTCAGCAGTGGACTTGTGAAGGGCTGTAACGAATAAATGAATGAAGTATATTCCAATATATATGGGTATAATTTTATGTGAGATATAAACCGACATTTTGAAGTTATTGCCGTGACAAACAACTACTACACTTATCCGGTGGCGATATGATAAATGTTGAGACTTATTTAACTAACATAAATTTATTTCAATCTGTAATTAACCATCTTAGAAAGAACATTAAATCATTTTATATTTTAAATTGTGTTTTTAAAAAGACTATCGAGGTTTGTCTCAATGTAAGTGGCACAGCTGGTAGTATATCCGTATATATTCCGCTGTCGTACTAACGCCCTTCGGACCCCAAAATCGGTTTAAGCGTCAGTATAGCAGTCAGGCACGGATATCCTCGAACCAAACAAATAACTCCCGAAACGCGCGCGCAATCGTTTCCAAATCAATCGATTACGCGCACTGGACCATCGGAAGTATCGAAGTGGTCAGAAAAACCTTTTCATTTCCTGTTTATATTTATTCCATTCTTTTCCGCATTTTCCTAACGAAAATACTCGGGCCAATTTATTTACATTTACCTTATTTTGTTAGCACAAAATAGGCTAATAATATTCGTGTTAATAATTTGTGTTAGATTAAGTATGATAGTTTAAATAAAAATGGCAGTAACTGTTATTCCAGCACACAATTTAGATTTAATTCCTAGAAACTACGGAGATGAAAATTTACTCAATTTATTTATTTCAAAATGTGAATACGTTTTATTAAAATCAGGAAGCGACGATATTCCGATTCAAAATTTAGATTCCATTCTATAAGTTGTAAGGTTAGTGGTAGAGCTGCGATCTACTTAGTGATAACCCTAGTTTAAGTACGTGGCAGGATTTGAAAGAAATTTTGACCCAACATTTCGGCAACCCTCGTTCAGAGGAATGTATTTCTATCGAGTTAGAATCTCTAAAAATCAAACAAGGAGAGTCATTTATTCATTTTTGTAGGGGAATAAAAAATGTTAAAAGTTCTTTGTTTGCCAAAGTTCAAAGACAATGTGATGAAGGAATCAAAGCTGCCAAAATGATTATATATAATAATACCGCCTTGAACATATATTTGTACAAATTACCTGAAGATCTTATTAGAATGGTTCGACTCAAAGGCTATTCCATTTTGGAGACAGCTTTAAGTATAGTCACGGAGGAAATTGACTTCTTAGCACAGTACAACGCCAAAACAATAAAGCCAAACCAGTTCAGCAATTAGCTCTGCAAAGTTTCGTGAGACCTACACAAAAAATTACATTAATTTATAAATTCAAATCATACACCAAAAAATAATTATAATAATAATATAGTAATTTAAATTAAAAAATGGATGATGGACACAAGGAAAACGCGCAAAGGGCCGCTGTCTGGGTATCACCGGGGCGCGTCTGGAGCTGGCGCTGGGCACGACAGCAAGCGAGCCGCCAGCCAAGTGCGAGGGGCTGCACAACCACCTTCGCACCAGATGGCTTGGTGTTGACAGGGTCCTCTCAGACTCAGCAAGTGGCACCCGCCGCTGGTGGAGTACGCCCCATGCGATGGACATCGCAAATGAATGAGAACGCATTGCGGGCGTATTTAAGGGTGAAAGGGGGAGAAGTTGGAAGTTTTGCGTACCGGGCTAGGATTCATCGCTTTTTTTCTGAATTGGAGCCATCTATTACTGTCACAGAGCAAAACCTGGCAGACCAACTTCGGTACATCATACGCTCAAAAATATTTGATGACGCCGAACTCGAACGGCTACGACGTGAGGCTATTCACTCATCGAATAAACCGACCACGACTAGGAATGTGGCTCTGCAAGCTATTACTGTGGATGCTGCCGTAGATCCCCCGGTTGTGGTTGATTCGCACGAGGACTGATTAGTCGCCCAGGAAGTAGAGCAAATAAGGAGCATATTTAAAGAGGCGATAAGGAAAACGCGAAGTACGCCTCTCGAGAATCGACCGTGACTTCCTCGCATGCCACTAAGCAAGCGGAATCGGGCTGTCATGAGGGCTTTAAACCCAATGCTGGTGACCTATTTAAAATCCAACCGGGAACTTTGCGAGACGGACTCAATTCTATTTGGCGCCGTACTGGCAGTATTCCGTATTATTGGCGCCAAGCTCCCCACGGCTGGACGTGCTACTACACAAGGTAGCGCTATCCCAGCCTGGAGAAAAAGAATTGAAGACCGTATCGCAAAGGCAGAGCCAGATAAGCCAGATAAATTCACGTCCCCTCAACAATTTAACCGTTTTGCGTCACCACAAAATTCAATGCCATGCAATTTTAATCATCAATTTACCCAACAACCACGAGCACCATTTCAAAGTGGTGGATTTAAATTTGGCATTCCCAACATCAAGCCCAAAGATACGGTACGCAGAATCAATCAAAACCAAATAAATTTAAATACGACTTTGAATAACAGCCTAATCAATTCAAATACGGCATACAACAGCAACCCAATCAATTTAAATTCGGCATACAAAAACAACCGCCCAAAAACGTTTACGACACTTACGTATCTATTACTATCATTTAGGCAAAAAATGACAACTAATAATTTGTTCTTTAGTGAGGAACCTTCGACTACATGTCAAGATTTCTCTCACGATAATAATAACGGTTACTACTATGACCACTATGATGGTTTTGTAGAAGACCCTTCGTTTGAAGATCAGTATCTAGAAAATTTAAATGAAATCAATAATAAAGATAATGCAGAACCTGAAAATTTTCTGATAGTAGCCTTCGAAAGCCCTCCGAAATGATTCATCTTAATTATTGCGATAGCATTTCAAAATTACCTCATATAGTAATTCCCGTTATAAATTCGTAATTTTTACTAGACACCGGAAGTAGTAGATCCTTTATCAATCCTGCCAAGGCTAACCAATATTTTGGCGAATTTAAATACAATGAACCTGTTATGGACGGCGAAGGGAGCCGAAGCCCCGTCACGCCCTCATACCCCGTTACGCCCTGCACACCCCGCACATCGCCCGGAAGTCACGTGATGCCCGCGTCCAACGAGCGCACAGCGATGCCGCGTGGGAACGTAGCAATGGATAAACCCCCGCCGTGTAAATATAAGAAGGGCATCGGGCCGCTGGGAGGATTCCGCTTGCGCCGCCGTTCTCGAGCGGTCGTGTAAGTTGTCCGCGCTCTCGTTCCCGTACGTTGAGGCCCTCTCGCTCTCGCGCCTCAGTTATCCCTATAGATAGCCGTCCCTATAGATTGCCTCACCAAGAATTCCCTTGGATTTTCCGCAGTTTTTTTAAATATTGAGTTAATATCGGGAAGATGCTACTGCCCATCTTCTGTTTCAGTTTCCCTCTGTCGCCTCTTACGACTGTAGTGGATATTTTTACATTATTTTTAGTTACTTGAAGTCGACTTGTAGGACACGCATTCAAGACAAAACTTACTGGTTTTTATGAATGTGTTCCATCCAAATTTCGAAAAGAAAAAGAGCCGTGGTAGATCAGGGGGTAAGGAATGAAATATTTTAAAGACAAGTGAAGACCACTAACTCGTACTGGAGCAGCGCAGCGGATAAATGCCCCTCAAAATGAGAGGAGGCCGGTATCCTGCAAGAGGGCATGTTACAAGCCGTAAGTTTATTATTTTACTGAAGACCGACTATGGAGTAAGGTTAAAGTTGTAAATAGTCAGATCTGCATTCATCAATCTGCCTGCCAAGCGTGACGTTTATGACAAATTCTTCCTCTAATGGAAACATTACCTTCTGAAACAGGTGCGAAATCATAGGGTGAAAGAACATTAGGAGCTTTTTCATTCTTTGAAGTCAAGTCTAAGTAGTCTAGTATCCAAGCTGAAAGTAAACAACTAGAATGCTATCTTAACAGTTACTTTATTAACTTTATGCCTTATTTTTCCAGCCTTCGGGGTAGAACTTTCTTCCCAAATTAAAATGGGACCACCCTTAAAGTATAGCCTATTTTTTGATATAGAATAAGAGTGACAAACGAGTATACAGTCCGCCTGATGGCAAGTGTATGCTGCGGCTCTTAGACATCTACATTTATCCTCGATAAAGAATCAAAATGCAGATGTGTTGTCGCCCCTGAGGATTGGTATACTGTGAGAGCATGATCCTACCGCAGTCGAACTGTCCCATTCGTACTACAACTTGTATACCTGCAGCATGGCTCTACCCTACTATGAAAAAAAATTATATATCTTTAATAAAAGGAATAATTGAGCACGAAAAGTCGAGGATTAAAACAATTAACCCAAAATGTATTTATCAAAAACCACACACTGCTGTGGTATGATCTGAACGGTATCAGATATATGTAAATCAAGAATTTAATGTTCATTCTTAACGCTGCAAACAATGGCGCATATTCATCATTGCAACTTTATTGCATCAAACTGATCGCCTGATATCGCGTAAAAGCACAAAGGCACGAAACAACTTTCCTTCTTATATCTATGTAGCGTATAGTTATAAATTTTCATATCTGTTTAAACCTATATAACAATAATTGAATATTGTATTCATTTACAATAATCAAATATAATTTTCCACATATATATTTAAATCTCTTTGTTTTCCACCAAACCAAAAAAGATCACGTCATAAATAATTTTAGCGTCTGAATTTCTTTAAAAATAAATCACACTATAAAAGTATAAACTAATATATCATGAAAAATCTTTTAAGATTTACTTAGCTTTTACAATGTTATCTTTCATAACATGTATTCCGTGTTTTATTCAAATTATTCCAACATTGTGTTACCGTCACAATGTCTATTTTTACAAAACTGAGCAGTGTTTCTATTCCAAATAGTTATCGAACATTGCTATAAAATAACTTAAGATAAATGTTTCATAAAAAATAACTTGAAATTAACATTATTACTTTTGTTTCTGTTGAATATTTTTACAATAATGATGTTGTCCTTTGTTTAACCTTTGTCTTTATGTATTTTTTAATATTTATTCAATATACGTAATTTAATATACACATTATGTTTTAAGAACTCACTTATAAAATATATTCTTTACGGCCTGGATAAAGTTTTAAAATAGCCTCATGTCACGAAATTAACTTTTAAGTATAAGTGACTGGTAACTTAAAAGTAATAAAGACGTAAATAGACATTAGAAAAATTCCTTACTTTAACTGAAGTAGTTCTGAAACAAAATTAAAACCTATTTCATAAAAAAAGATTCACCAAATTCGGTTCACATTTGACGAAAATATCACGTACGCGTACATACATACAAAAAAAATCATACAGTAAATTGAGGGCATTGTCCCTTTTTTGAAGACGGCTAAAAATATATTATTTAAAAATTACTAAAAAGGTTTTATAAAATAATACCAGACGCTATGTCAACATGAAATCATTCTTTTTCAATATACATTGAAAAAAATTAAATAAATAAAGAATGTTCAATAGGTCTTATCTTTCTGGAAGTAATTTCTTCAAGACAACCTTATTACGTACAGAATTGTTCACAATGTTTGGTTAGGAGGAAGGTGTACATAAATAATACAGTTCAGTTAAAAATAAAATCTAAATATAAGATGATGACAGTTGAGTAAAGTAGGATAGACTTCGTACTAAACTTTAATTTTATAAAAAAAACTAGCTGCGCCTGCGACTTCGTACTCATAGTTTTTAGTAACTTATTATTATGCTTCCCTATTTGAATAGGATTTTTTTCACAACCCATGAAGGTTTGAATTTTTTTTCGCGGAACTCTAACTTTTTTTCTCAAATAAAAGTAGCCTAAGTTGCTCCTTTTAATATCAGCTATTCTGCTAGTGAAAGTCTCGCCAAAATCGGTTCAGCCATTCCGGAGATTAGCTGGAACTAACAGACAGACATACGAACAGCAAGACAAACTGACAAAAATTTTAAAAATTGTTTTCTTGTTATAAGTACCGTATATATGTACTTTCATATGTATTAAGTAAAAAGCTGTTATTTTGACATTACAAACAGACTCTTCAATTTTATTTATTTGTATAGATTAACGCAGTAATTGAATGCTATATGTTTTGATAATATGATTCAATGAATGAAAGATCGATGCTTCTATTTTTTCCAATTCTATTTAAAAACATCGTTAAAACTATTATAATATGACTAGCTTTTTGCCCCGCGGTACCCGCGTCCAAGTTGCTATGTTATGACCTATGCTTATTATGAGATTGCATAATACGGAGATTTGAAGCTATTACGTGAAAGCTTTCCCATATTTCGGAATGATAATGATCGCAGGTTTTAAGTAATAATAAGGCTTTTCGAGTGAAAACTGCTCCAACAATCTTTGTCCTCGTACGTTCATCCTCCTCAATAAATCATTTTCTGTTTGAGCTGTGCGGTGTGTCCTTGCCTCTACATATACGCCGTGCTCAATCCCTTTTCAAAAAATCCTTAAAAATCTACTCAAAGCTGTATCTATCCTACTTTACTCAACTGTCATCATCTTATATTTAGATTTTATTTTTTAACTGAACTGTATTATTTATGTACACCTTCCTCCTAACCAAACATTGTGAACAATTCTGTACGTAATAAGGTTGTCTTGAAGAAATTACTTCCAGAAAGATAAGACCTATTGAACATTCTTTATTTATTTAATTTTTTTCAATGTATATTGAAAAAGAATGATTTCATGTTGACATAGCGTCTGGTATTATTTTATAAAACCTTTTTAGTAATTTTTAAATAATATATTTTTAGCCGTCTTCAAAAAAGGGACAATGCCCTCAATTTACTGTATGATTTTTTTTTGTATGTATGTACGCGTACGTGATATTTTCGTCAAAATGAACCGAATTTGGTGAATCTTTTTTATGAAATAGGTTTTAATTTTGTTTCAGAACTACTTCAGTTAAAGTAAGGAATTTTTCTAATGTCTATTTACGTCTTTATTACTTTTAAGTTACCAGTCACTTATACTTAAAAGTTAATTTCGTGACATGAGGCTATTTTAAAACTTTATCCAGGCCGTAAAGAATATATTTTATAAGTGAGTTCTTAAAACATAATGTGTATATTAAATTACGTATATTGAATCAATATTAAAAAATACATAAAGACAAAGATTAAACAAAGGACAAAATCATTATTGTAAAAATATTCAACAGAAACAAAAGTAACAATGTTAATTTCAAGTTATTTTTTATAAAACATTTATCTTAAGTTATTTTATAGCAATGTTCGATAACTATTTGGAATAGAAACACTGCTCAGTTTTGTAAAAATAGACATTGTGACGGTAACACAATGTTGGAATAATTTGAATAAAACACAGAATACATGTTATGAAAGATAACATTGTAAAAGCTAAGTAAATCTTAAAAGATTTTTTCATGATATATTAGTTTATACTTTTATAGTGTGATTTATTTTTAAAGAAATTCAGACGCTAAAATTATTTATGAAGTGATCTTTTTTGGTTTGGTGGAAAACAAAGAGATTTAAATATATATGTGGAAAATTATATTTGATTATTGTAAATGAATACAATATTCAATTATTGTTATATAGGTTTAAACAGATATGAAAATTTATAACTATACGCTACATAGATATAAGAAGGAAAGTTGTTTCGTGCCTTTGTGCTTTTACGCGATATCAGGCGATCAGTTTGATGCAATAAAGTTGCAATGATGAATATGCGCCATTGTTTGCAGCGTTAAGAATGAACATTAAATTCTTGATTTACATATATCTGATACCGTTCAGATCATACCACAGCAGTGTGTGGTTTTTTGATAAATACATTTTGCGTTAATTGTTTTTAATCCTCGACTTTTCGTGCTCTTTAATTATTCCTTTTTTATTAAAGATATATAATTTTTTTTCATAGTAGGGTAGAGCCATGCTGCAGGTATACAAGTTGTAGCACGAATGGGACAGTTCGACTGCGGTAGGATCATGCTCTCACAGTATACCAATCCTCAGGGGCGACAACACATCTGCATTTTGATTCTTTATCGAGGATAAATGTAGATGTCTAAGAGCCGCAGCATACACTTGCCATCAGGCGGACTGTATACTCGTTTGTCACTCTTATTCTATATCAAAAAATAGGCTATACTTTAAGGGTGGTCCCATTTTAATTTGGGAAGAAAGTTCTACCCCGAAGGCTGGAAAAATAAGGCATAAAGTTAATAAAGTAACTGTTAAGATAGCATTCTAGTTGTTTACTTTCAGCTTGTGATATACCTTAGACTACTTAGACTTGACTTCAAAGAAATGAAAAAAGCTCCTAATGTTCTTCTTTACCCTATGATTTCGCACCTGTTTCAGAAGGTAATGTTTCTCCATTAGGAGGAAGAATATGTCATAAACGTCACGCTTGGCAGGCAGATTGACGAATGCAGATCTGACTTTTTACAACTTTAACCTTACTCTCCATAGTCGGTCTTATTATTTTTGATATCTTATATACGAAATATTTATTCTACTATCTATCAGAGGCCATGAGATCTTCCATATGTAGTCCTCATTTTTACAGCGGATACATTTAAAAGTAAAATAATAAACTTACGGCTTGTAACATGCCCTCTTGCAGGATACCGGCCTCCTCTCATTTTGAGGGGCATTTATCCGCTGCGCTGCTCCAGTACGAGTTAGTGGTCTTCACTTGTCTTTAAAATATTTCATTCCTTACCCCCTGATCTACCACGGCTCTTTTTCTTTTCGAAATTTGGATGGAACACATTCATAAAAACCAGTAAGTTTTGTCTTGAATGCGTGTCCTACAAGTCGACTTCAAGTAACTAAAAATAATGTAAAAATATCCACTACAGTCGTAAGAGGCGACAGAGGGAAACTGAAACAGAAGATGGGCAGCAGCATCTTCCCGATATTAACTCAATATTTAAAAAAACTGCGGAAAATCCAAGAGAAATCTTGGTGAGGCAATCTATAGGGACGGCCTACGTTCAACATTGGACTATTATCGGCTGTAATGGAAGGAGTAAATGAATGGAGACAAAATAATACCCCGACCAATGAAAGCGAGGATTGTTTTATGGTAAAACAGAGATAAAATCAATTCGTAAAGGAAAAGGAAAAAGACATAGCACTCATTTATCTAAATATTTTATTTATGATTAAGAGTAGACTTTTAGACACGAGCTAAACAAAAAACAATTATAATCTTCGTGACGTAATGACTTAATAACGGCTCCGTCACATGAGTAAAGACTTTACTCATGTGGCTCCGTGGCGCAGTGGATTGAATTGCGTCGCTAAGGGCCGCGGATTTCAATCTTGCACAGAACAAGTATTTTTATGCCATTGTTTCGGAACTGATGTTTGTCCTTGTACAATTTATGTTTTTAAACTGCCAACACGATACAGCAGTAAATCCTAGTGTGGGGTAAGGTATTTTTTTAATTAGAAAAATATAATTAATCTTTTTTAAATTACTGGTAAATAACTAAAAAAGTTGAAAATATTATTTCAATTAAATTTTATATTATAATGATAGAAGTAATTAATCTTTAACATAATCTATAATAATTAATTTTGTACTTACATAATTAATTCCGGATATCCTATTGATAAAATTTACAGAGCTCGTATTTAATCCCGCATCCAATTTTCATTCTTTTATATTTACTCATTAGCTAAGTGCCAGTAAATCTCAAATACTGGAAGTAAAAACAACTTCGAAACCTAACAGGAATTAGTAGCTAATCCCGTATTTATTTTGTAGGAACGTGTGCTTAGAGTGAACACCTGTTATGATGTTAGCGTTTGCAACTGACTACTATTTTGGATTTACAAAATTAAATTTATTCATTATGTTAAAGTTAGTCTGAGATTTTAAGAAATTTTTAGTTTTATGAAACAGAACACTTGGAAATACCTTGGTGTCTGTCTGTAACAAACGATTCTGACAGGGAAAAATCAGGAGAAGGAAAACAAATCAGGAGATGAGCAGCAGCATCTTCCTAATAACGTCTAAAAATAAAAAACTGCGATTGCCAACCCGCTTCCCAAGCGTGGCAACTATGGTAAATATCCCCCCTATGAGGCAATCTATGGGGAGACGGATTTTAACGGATTTTGACAGAATTGTGAGACATGTATATTGTAAATTATTAGGTCCTTACATATGAAATTAGCGTTTTGTACGGGAGGAATATAAAGTCATTTTTTTTGTAAAATATATTTAATTAATCAAAGTATGCACCGTTTCTATCTATGCACTTTTGCCATCTCATAGGTAGTTCATTGATCCCTTTACTAAAAAAACCATGGGGGCGAGAATCAATAAACTCTTTGAAGGCGGTTTGGACTGCCGCATCGGAGTTGAATTTTTTTCCTTGTAAGAAGTTGTCCAAATTCCGGAAAAAAATGGTAATCTGTTGAAGCAAGGTCCGGGGAGTATGGTGGATGTCGCAGACATTCCAATTGTAGCTCATCTAACTTAGTGGTTGTTTGTTGTGCAGTGTGTGGTCTTTCGTTGTCGTGAAGCAGCAGTGGCCTAGAGCGATTGACCAATCTCGGTTATTTAGCAGCTAGTTCTTCCTTCATGGTTTACAGTTGCTAACAATAGATATCTGCCGTAATGGTTTGGCCAGATTTTAGAAAGTTGTAGTGAATGACACCGGCGCTAGTCCACCAAACACTCACAAGTAATTTTTTCTGAGTCAATTTTCGTTTAGGGTTCAGAAATTGCGAAAAAAAATTTTTTTTCGCAATTGCTGTCTCCCATAACCATTGAGTTATATGTACTACGTACTAGAGAAGCTATTCCAAACAAAAAATGTGCGCTACTCTATGTCTTCGCGCATGCGCGGTAGATAGTAAAATATAACGATATTATTACCTATTTATTATTCACTTGAACAACAAAAAATTTTACTTACTTGACTACTGAATTGTTATTTACGTAAGGTTTAAACTTTAATTTGAAATCTCGTATTATTATCGCCGCTCCACACTGCATGAATATTGAAGCCACAGTAAATGACACTAAAGTAAGGTGTACGGATTGCAGTACAGTTCAATTGAACATAGTGAATGTTCGGAATGCGAAATCTAGTGCGTAGTACATATATATCAATGCCCAAAACATACAGCTATCCAAACTCCTGAACAAGCCAGTTACCTGTTACCTGTTATAAGGCTTTAGTACCATAGAATCCCAAATTCAGATACTTTTGACACATTAATAATAATATAGTAGTACAATTTGAAGAGAATCGCATAAAAAATTGAGGTGGAATAGTTTTCCCTTAGCGGTGCCAAGTTGTCGTCGGTATATCGAACTGTACACTATGGATTTTGTATAGTAGTAGTTCATCTTCTATCTATTATATAAGTTTTGATGCGAAATCGATTTTACACTTTTTTTTGCTTCTACACCACTTTACAACATATCTATGAGTGTTAAAGGATAATGTGATAAGACAAAGACTTCTATTGTAGATCTGTAGGTTTTTTTTTCTTTTAAGTTCTACGCGGATAAAGTGCGGATAAAAGCTAGTAGTTAGTAAAGTAATAACTAGACTATTCTGTCTAATTAATATTATCTGTTGACTGCTTAGAGTAATTACATACATACGTATGCATATAGAGAACCCACAATTCTACATAAATTAAGTCAATATACTTGTCTCGCTTTTTTCTAATTTAATGTTCAAATAAGGCAAAAAGAGACAAATCTATTGAAAGATGTTGCGTGTAATTCATGCGTGGAAATAGAAATGTCAAGTGGTTATCTTTGGTTTCTTTATACTTTGCCAAATATCAGAGTAAATACAGTCTTATCTTCTGATTTACTAGAAAAATTACATTCCTATTGTAGTAGTATTATATGTGACGTTACTTTACAAGACATGACGTCTTTATTCTATAGTGATTTCGTTCACAATGTAAGCAACAATCGACAGCGATATACTCGTTTTTTTTAGTTATTTATTTTAATTATTTTAATATATGTCTAAAAATGTAAAGAAAATAGCACTACCTTTGATCAATAATGTACTATGTATGTATGTACTATTATTGATCAAAGAGGACGAGACTTATTATTATTCGAACGATCAAATAAATTGTTTTCTAAATCAAGTGATGATTATTATATTACATGGCAAATATTCGTTTCGCAAACTTTAAAAACTAATAGTTAGGGAGGTCTGAATGGTCTTGACAGACACACACATTACTGAGTTGAATCCCATTTGTAATCCCAATTTTATATGATTACTAATAATCCGCTCCGACTTCGCACGACTGTTTTCTAGATCTCGACAACAGCACTACTTACCAGGTCCAATTGTGAGTGTAAGTGTTCATCAAAATCGGTCCATCTGTTCTCAAGTGATGATCTTTCATACAGGCGGCAATTAATTTTAATTTATATAGATTTACCACTTGCCTAGCGGAAACCATCGACTATATTTGACAAAGCTTTTTCTGCTTGGATGAAAATATTTCGAAATCATGAAGTTAAAGCAGAATCTTGATAATTCCGTGTAGCGGCAGCGTAAAGAAATCCACTACATCTTGCCAAATAATGTATTATATTATTACTCAGAAGCTCTAAGACCCCATACCGTCCCGTGAGTATCGTAAAAGACGACAAAGGAAAATAAAACAGGATATAGGCAACAGTATCTTTCAACCCAAAATAATAAAAAAATTGCGGTTGCCAACCCACTTGCTAAGAGAGGTAACTATGGCAAATTTCCATCTACGTTCAGCAGTGG
Source organism: Parnassius orleans (assembly GCA_029286625.1). NCBI lineage: Eukaryota > Metazoa > Arthropoda > Insecta > Lepidoptera > Papilionidae > Parnassius > Parnassius orleans. The sequence goes on along the minus strand of JAGSMP010000312.1, from coordinate 236,372 downwards.
ACCTTTGATAGGCTGTAATTATTGAATGAATGATGGATAATATTTAGATAATATTTGGATAGCAGAGAAGAAAACGGGTAATACGTTCGAAATCGGTTTATTGGTAGTAGTGATCTAGCGACAAAAGAGAAGGCAGACCGCGGTAGCGTCGCTGTAATTGTACTTTCGTAGCAGTGCCCTCTGTATACGTTCCGCGCAGCAAACCCAGTGTCGATTAAATAAACACAGTTATTATTCCCTGTGAAACCCATAACAAGTCCAAGGATGATTTGGCGGAACTATACCAGCTGAATTTAGGTAGAGCCATGCTGCTGTTATATTAGTAGTATAGTTGAAGCACGAATGGATCGGCTCGACTGGGGAAGGACCACGCTCTCACAGAATACCAGCGTAAAATAGCAGCTTAAGGCTGCTGTGTTTTGTATGGTGAGTGTAGAGAACCGAATACCCCTTTTACTAGAAATGAGGCTTTCCATCTTAATTCTCACGGGTGATAACGCATCTGCATTTTGATTCGTATTTGAGGATAGATTTAGATGTCTATGGGCCACAGCAACTACTTAACATCAGGTGGACTGTATGCCCGTTTGTCACCCTTATTTATTTATTTATTTAAAACTTCATATACACAAGTGGTATATAGGCGGACTTAATGCCTAAGGCATTCTCTTCCAGTCTACCTTCTGATGATGCAGAGATAGAATGAAGTAGGTGTAATTAAAAGTTAATATGCGAATACTAAACTAAAATAACAAAAAAAATTGTAATACATGGAAATAAAATACATAAGATATAAATGGTACATCACAAAAAATAGATAAAATTAATTATAATAAAATGAAATATAAAATAACTAAGATAATAAAAATGTATAATACATAAGTACATATTATAATGTCAGATGTATATAAACTCATAAAGATATACAAATATACATGTTATCAAATAAACTTACAAAAATATATTAATATTTATACACATATATATGTGTATAAAATATATAATATATATAATAAATAATATATATATATATATTATATATATATATATATATATATATATATATATATATATATATATATATATATATATATATATTTATATATATATATATATATATATATATTTATATATATATATATATATATATATATATATATATATATATATATATATATAAACTATTACTATGATGATTCTGCCAATTTATTAAGTAAGTGTTCCCGAACCTTCATCTTGAACGCGTACCGATTGCTAGCCGTCCTGATTTCGAGAGGGAGTGCGTTCCAAAGGAGAATAGATTGAATGTGGAAAGAAGAATAAACAAGTCCAGAGCTATGGGAGGGACATAGGAGAAGAAGGTTGTTCGTAGAGCGGAGGTTTCTCTCATGACTAGCACTAAGCAACTGAAAGTAAGGACATAAGTAGGAAGGGGAAGTTGGGGACATCAGGATAGAATAAAGGGTGGTGAGTGCACGCAAACTACGGCGTTGACGAATAGGTAACCATTTTAATTGAGATCGATACGTGGATACATGGTCATACTTTCGAAGATTGAAAATGAATCGAATGCAGTTATTCAGAAGACGGTCATATTTGTTGAGAAGATCTGCATTCAGGTCGAAATAACACACATCGCCATAGTCGATTAGGGGAAAAATTAAACTCTGCACAAGCATTGTCTTAATTTCAGATGGTAGAAAATTTTTTAGGCGATAGAGAGAACGCAGGGTACCAGTGACTTTCTGGCTAACGGTCGTTGCTTGGGCTTTCCAACTCAAAGTAGAATCAATTAATAAACCTAGATCCTTCACAGTGGAACACAATTGAATCTCAGTACTATTAAAAAAGATAGGAGGTAGAGCTACTGTTTTCAATCTCTGAATCATCCGACGGCTACCAATTATTATGGCCTGACACTTCGATGGGTTGACCATTAGGCCAAACCTGTCAGACCAGTTCTTAATGTACTCAAGGTCCCTGTTAAGTATGTCCACCGCTGTAGAAATATCGTCAATACTCGCTTGTGTGTACAATTGCAAGTCATCGGCATACAGATGATACGCAGACTGAAGGTTTTGAGTAATGACATTAATAAATATAGAAAACAACAAAGGAGATAATATGCCGCCTTGAAGGACACCAGCATGTATGTCAAGCCAGCTAGATGATAGCTCATCGATGCGAACCAACTGCTGGCGCCCTCGAAGATATGATGAAAACCAATCCAGTGCTTCGGGTGAGATCATAGAAAGGGAAAGGATGGAAATTAGAATGTCATAACTGGTGGTATTAAAGGCGTTCGAGAAGTCAACTAAAACCAACACAGTGACTTTAGTGTCCTCTATGCCTGCCCTAATATCACCAGTTACTTTCAGGAGTGCGGAAACGGTACTATGACCGGGCCTAAAGTCAGACTGCAAGGGACTTAATAAATTATTACGAGAGATAAACTGCGAGAGTTGCTTGTGGACACAGGCCTCAAGGACCTTGGATAAGAAGGGAAGGATGGATATAGGTCGGAAATGATTGGGTAAAGTGGGATTTGGGATCTTTTGTAAGGGAATAACGTAAGCCTTACGCCACAGTGAGGGAAAATTACCAGAATCCAAGGAGAAGTTAATGATGTACGAGATAACTGGGAGGATATGGTCAAGTATATAGATAATCATCCGTCGGCTGATGTTGTCGCAACCTACAGCATTAGATTTAATGGAAAGGATTATTTTCTTGATCTCATCCACAGCTACTGGAGAAAATTGAAACAGATTAATGTCAGGACGAGGTAAACCCATTAAGTGTTCAACAGTAAGACGCTTGGTCTGGTGATCAAGAGGACTGTTGGAGACAAAATGAAAATTGATATCATCCAGACCAATCGTCCTCTGAAACTCACAACGGTGTCGTTTACCGATACCTATAGTTCCAAGGTACTTCCAGATATTAGCAGGGGAAGAAGATGAGATGTTACTAAGAATAAATCGGCGTTTGGCGTTGCGTATCATCTGATTGCACCGATTCCTTGCAACTTTATAAAGCGTCCAGTTTTGATCACATCGATCTTTTCTAAATTTGCCGAAAGCGCGATCCCTACGTCTCATCGCAATTCGAACCCCAATCGTCATCCAAGGCGCAGGTGGACGCTTTAGCTTCACTTTTTTAATTGGAGTATGTACGTCATATAATCTAAGGATAGCTTCATTCAAAGCCCCAACTTTTTCGTCCACAGTGGGTGCAGAAACCACGCTGTTCCAGTTTATTTTGGATGCATCCATACAAAGCTTTTCAACATCCAAGCGACCAAAACAACGCATGTGTAGAGTTTTAGCTGGAGGTTTAGGAGGTTTAAGGACGTAAGAAAGGAAAATGAGGTCATGATAGGAGAAAGCAGGTGTAAAGTGTTGACCGTGGCAAAAGACAAGAGAAGGAGCAGAGGTAAGGATTAAGTCAAGCCAGGTATCCTCCACATCAATATTGTGGTGAGTGGCTTGTAAAGGTAAAATGTGAAGGCCAACCGACTCGACAATTTGAAGGAGCTTAGAGGAACGGGTTGAGTGCGGAGTGAGGAGATCTGTATTAAATCGCCCATGATGATGTGATGTGAGTATTCCGACCCCAAGGATTCCAGAATTGTTTCAAGACTGGAGAAGTAATCGACAGAAGGAGGACAGTAGACAACGCCAAGTACTAATTTAGTTCCTTCTACGCAAACTTCAAGGAAAAGAAATTCTGCAGATGCAGTATAATAGGGGGAAGAAGAAGCTAGAATTTTATAAGAAAAGTCACAACGAAGATATATAGCGACCCCACCCCCTCTCCTATCAATTCGATCGTTGCGTATCAAACTGAAGCCAGAGAGAGGGTAAGAGGTAGAAGGAAGATGGGGCTTAAGCCAAGTCTCCGAAATCAAGACGGCATGACTAGGTACGCTTTGTGCATTAATGTGGCAAACATTAAACAAGGAGCGGGATTAATCGAATTTATGTCGCACAAAATCCCCTAGCGTTTCAGTAATAGAGCAATAACTGTCATTTGATGAAGAAAACTCGTTGGCAGAAAGAAAAGAATCATCATCGGAACTCATCTATATGTAATAGAATATATAAAAATAAATAAATAATATAGACCTAAACTATAAGAATAAATAAATTAGTATAATTAAAATTATATAACGTAAAAAAATAGTAATAATTTCGATTGCTAAACTGCCATCCCTGCACCACCCGCCAGCTAACACACTCAAAAATTAAAAGACAAATATAATACACAAAACAATAAAAATAAAAATGATTTGCAAGACAACTACAACTAAACTACGTTAAGATTACTAATAATAAATAGCAGAACTTAGAACAAATAAAAAGTATCATAGAGAAGTGTCTCATAGACGACAAATATACTGTGTCCAAAGGACTTTGTATCCATGATCATGTATTAATTTAAAAAAAACCTTCCCAGCGACCGAAAATTAACTTGCACTATGCACTTGCTACGAATCTATTAATCTATGGACAAAATATAACCAAAAACAAAACAACTTAATACCAAAACAAAGTAGAACTTAACCTAAAATGTAATTAAAATTTAAAGTGAAAATATACAAGTTTTAATAAATGATGTAAAACGAAAAACTATATTAAAATTAGAAATTAACTAATTTAAAAAAAATGTAAATAAATGAGAAAGAAGCTTATGGTTACATAAAAGCAAAACAAGTTTTAATACAGTGGATAGAAAGTAATAATAAATACTAAGTAATACTACAATATTGAATAAATTTAAAGTTGTAGTAAAAGGAAAAAAGAGAATTAAGACAATAAAACGCAATAATGCGTAGTTATTTACGTGGCTTAGAATTGGGTTGCGACGATAAAGTGCTTCCTGCAATGCGCTCGCCTCCAGTTGAGGATTCAGCAGCCGCCTTAGGGTGTTTTTGCGTAAGAGTAGTCAGCTCATCTAAGGTAGTGACTTTATGCCGGGATCCATCTGCAACTTTCACCACAATTACTCCATCTTGGGTCCAGCATGCACGCATGCCGAAATGCTGACGGGCTTTGCCAAAAACAGTTTGTCGAGACTTTGTCAAGAACTCCTTTACTGAAACTGGACAACCTTTCAGTCTAGACTTCACCCTCCATACTGATGACCTGAAGTCAACGCTAACAAATCGAACTAGGATTGGCCGGAGGCGATTTTTGGTGGCTACTCCAATCCTGCGGCAGACACTAATGCAAGATGCTGTGATGTCCTTCAACTCCATTTTGTGGATTATACTTAGCACTGTAGCCTTGCAGTCCTCCTTCTCCTCTTCAGCAACACCCAAGAAAAGGAGAGCCTTTCGTCGATGCCTGGTCTCAATAGCGTCAACCATATGGGAGCACTCATTAATTTGTTTACGGAGCATACCGAGCATAGAGAACATGAGTTCACGGAAGGTTCGAAACTCCTCAGCCACCTTTGCAACCGTGTCCTTGGCAGGTCCCCCCGTGTGTAACTGTGCTTCCAGTTCGGCCATCCTTTTTGAAAAGCATTCCTCCAAACTGTTCTGTGCAGTTCGAATCTCATCAAGTTGAGACATTGTGTTGTGCCAAGATATATATGAAATCCAAGTGTGTGTAATATGCTGGCAGGTGGTGTATTTAGATGGAATGAATTCACATATACACAGTTGTACAAATGCGATTACCAAGAAAATGGTGTTAATTAGCACTCAAATATGTAACAAATTATGTAGAATATTGTATAAGTTAATTTAAAATACAAATTAAAATTTTACGTATGTGTTAACTTTTTCTTCACCTATCCTATATAAAAAAAAGATTTCATAGTGACCTTTTCACGATATATTTTAAATTATACAACGATAATACGAAATTCCGCATTATTCGACTACTTTTTTGTTGTGAGATGTCAGATGAAGCTTCCATAAACTTTCATTGTTATAAATAAGTATTACGAACCGGATTAATAAAAATTCCTAATTTTACTAATTCATAGACTAAATGAATTTATTGACAACGTTTTGTGTTTCGCTAATGGCATATTAATGGTTGTTTCTATGGAATGGAAAAACGGCAACAACCTTGTAAAAGAAAGACGGTAAGAATAATTATTGCTATCTTATTTTGTACCATGTTAAACGTCTTATTTATAAAGAGTTCAGCTATAAGAATTTTGTTCTTATTTTAAAATTCTCTCTATGCTAGTAATTACTCTGAGGTTGACTGATTTGAAATATTAAGTAATTGTTACAATACTTCTATCTACTATCTTCTATAGTTATCGATGTTATTATAGACATTTTTATAAATCAAAATAGTAATTAAGTAATATTTTTACGTATGACTGTTTTCGTGGCTAAGATGAAGCACGGTTGTTCAACTGTCTTTCCTTTTGTCCCAGAACAATAGAGCGATGTAACAAAAGCCAAAAATAAATGTTTTCTTTTTATCCATTCAAATATTTATTGCAAGTCTTTACGTTACTTTGTTTCATTTCTGCTAAAACAAAATTAATTATAGGTGTTTCTCACAATTTTTATTTAAGGATCAACAAACATTTTATTTGATGAAAGCAAAAATTTTCTTCATTTTTTATAAAGATTTTATAGTTCTGATTGGGGTTTTGTTGATTTTGTGGTGCAAACATTTATATATCGGTGTGTATAAAATACCGGTTTGATCAAAAGTGAGCAAGAGGTTGCGTCACTCTGGCGGAGCGTCATTTCTTTGGTGGCGGGGTAGAATTGAGGGTATACGTTTAAGCAGTATAAAGTTTAGTGTAGATGCCGAGGTTCCGCTTGCGTCACTCTACGAGTGAAGTCATTTTACGAGTGCTAAGACGGGGTCGTGATTCTGTACGTGGTGTTGCTTTTGATTTGCATACTTTGAAGCTATCATGTAATTACGTCCCTCACGTTACACTGGTGTGTGATTGTGGCGGAGACGTGTTACGGTGTGGTCGAACTGTAATTGCTCTGTACTGGATTTATAGTGCGTTACGATGTCTAATTACTGATAATGATTAATTGCGTAAGCAAGAGAGCATGTTGAATATCCCCTCTCACATTTTTACCATTTTTAACAATTAATGCTATCCCGATGTATTTCCTATATCAGAATTAGCCTTATCCTATTATATTACCTTGCACTCTTGTTGTAATTCCGACATATATAATTACTAAATTGGTGAGAAAGAAATAAAGGTGACAGGTGACAACTGTATTTATTTTGTCTAAATATTTTAATAAAAATAAATATATATTTTAATTGTAAAATTTTAGTGTACAAGGAAAACGTTTATTATTGAAATAAATATAAATAATATAACAGTGGTTTATAATCTGAATTTAGATATTATAATCTCAAATCAACTAAGAGATATAAATTTCAAGATGGTGACTTATGACAAATGTAACGAAACAATTCGCAACAAAGGATTTCCGAACTATATATTGCTGTCTGGACACAAAAGTGGCAAGCAGGCTCAGTGCCTGTTCAGTCTTTAAAAATTTCTAATCCGCGTGTGATAATCTCAAGACACGGTTGCTAAAGCCGCCATCGTTTGTCCTAGCGACGAAATGCGTCGCTAGATCTCTTCCACTGCAGCGTCGAATTGCAAGACCATCCTGTGACGCACCTACTTAACGATATTTGGACTTTGACTTTTTTATATTTTCAGTGTACTTTTTAAGTTACTTTATTGTGTTTTTAAATTTGTTTTAAGTTATTCTTTTTTGTGATTGTATTTAACTGTTGTGAATGCAGTCCGTGACGCAATCTTGTGATGGCACGTCGAACGCGACCCATAGATGTACACAGTGCAACAAGTCATTCAAATCTTTGAAAGGCCTCAACATACACACTACAAAAACACACAGGAAATGTATTAGCCAAAATACTTCACCTTTAGACATCCATCCCATTATTTCGAGTGCGCCTACTTATGTAGCCAACGATCCAACTCCTTTCCACACATATCTTAGCCATTTGAAAAATAGTATACCGATAGTTAAAAGAATCCTTCGAGGAGCTCGAATAACCGTTGATTCTCACATTTGTCAAAATTAATCCAGAAATGTTACATAAGCAATTGTACTCAAGACTGGCAGAACCTATTTTTATTTTCATACAGCACATTACATATAATAAAAACTGATGAACTGAATTTATCCTTGACTCAAAAGATTAAAAATAACTGTGCTGTAAGCTCCTCACCTTCTCCCGCACCTCTAATCAAATATGATGCCCCTCGTAATCGCAACAAACTCATCGAAAACAAAATCTGTGACGGAGATCTCAAAGGTGCCGCTCGCCTTTTGTTCTCCAACGACGTGCTATCACCAGATACCCCTGACACCCTTCAGGCCTTACGGACAAAACATCCTCCAGCTCCAGTAAACCCATATTTTCTCGACCGACCAACAGCAGGGCAAGCATGCCTTCAAATTCATAACAAAGTTGTTACAGGTGCCATTTTATCTTTTAAACCAGGTTCGGCTGCAGGTTTGGATGGAATCTCACCCCAACATCTGAAAGACTTAACATCGCACTCTGTGGGTGATGCAGGCGAGCAACTTGTAAATTCGATCACTAAATTAATCAACTTTATGTATTCCGGTAATGTCAATCCAGAAATTGTTCCCATTCTTTTCGGCGCGAACCTCATTGCCCTCACCAAAAAAGACGGAGGAGTGAGACCAATTGCTGTTGGATCAACACTACGACGCCTGGCCTCCAAAATTGCTGTTCGACATATTTTACCAAAATTAAATTCGCAATTTGAACCCGTACAGTTAGGCTTCGGTGTAAAAGGAGGGTGTGAGGCAGCCGTCCATGCCCTACGCTCTTTCCTAACTTTCAGAAATCCTGACGTGTTGCTCAAAATTGATGTCAAAAATGCTTTCAATTCAGTAAATAGGGATACCCTGCTGACGGAAATAAAACAACATATACCGGAAATATACAATTATCTTTTTCTCAGTTACGCTGACCCAACAAAATTGTTATATCGTTCTAATGAACTGTCCTCGAAGTAGGTTGTCAACAAGGTGATCCTTTGGGCCAGCAATTTTAGTTTGGCTATAAATCCGATAATCAAAATTTTAATTCTAAATTCAACGTTTGGTATTTGGACGACGGAACTCTAGGAGGTGATATGGATACTGTGTTTGGACCTTCTTTTAATCAAAAATAAATTTGAAGCCATTGGTTTGGAGCTTAATTTTAGCAAATGCGAACTTTTATAAATAACTGCAACTTAAATTTAAATGACGTAAAACAAAAATTTAATATTTTGGCTCCAAATATTAAAATAGTTAACAGTAATTCCCTTTACCTTTTAGGTTCTCCAATTTTTAATGAATCTATTTCTGAATATATTAATAATTCAATTACTAAATTTCAAAATTCTGCTGACCGTCTCCTTGAAATTAGTCCACATTATGCATTTTGCATCTTAAAATTCTGTCTTTTCGTCCCAAAATTTACGTATGTGCTCCGTTGCTGCTTCTTTTGGAATCACCCAGATCTCTTGACACAAGTAGACAACTTAATCAAAATTAGTTTAGAATCGATTCTTAATATGCACCTGAACGAGCAATCTTGGACCCAAGCATCCCTACCCATCCGTTATGGTGGTTTAGGGATTCATAAAATTTCAGTGTCTTTACCAGCCTTCCTATCTTCTGTCCATAGTTCAGCAAATCTCATAAGTAAAATTTTAAGGGCAACCCCTTCAAACTTTGAGCTTGCTGGCCTGGAAGAAGCTAGAAACGCTTTCTCAATTGCATGCCCAGTTCAAAAATTTCCTGTTTCTCCAAATTCACAAAGGAGCTGGGACGACATAAACTGCAAATTGACTTATGACAATCTTTTGAGCTGTAGTACAGGTTCGGCGCGTGCTAGGCTTTTGGCCGTGGGTACGCATGAGGCTGGCTACTGGCTTCACGCGTACCCTTCGTCAAATACAGGAACATTTTTTGAGCCTGACACGCTCCGAATTGCAACTTGTCTACGGCTTGGGGTTCCGGTATGCGTTCCTCATAAATGTCCGTGTGGCAGTGACGTCGACAAGCTAGGACATCATGGACTGTCATGCCAAAAAAGTGCAGGCCGCTTCTCGAGACATGCAGCACTTAACGATATCATACGCCGGTCTCTTGCCACCGTCAACGTGCCAAGTCTACTTGAGCCGTCTGGTATTGCAAGAGACGATGGCAAGAGACCGGACGGTATGAGTTTGATTCCATGGAAGATGGGCCGGGTGCTGGTATGGGATGCAACCTGTTCAGACACACTTGCCCCTTCCCATCTACATGGAACCAACAACAGAGCTGGTGCGGCTTGTGAAGCGGCTGAAAAAGCTAAAGCATGCAAATACAGGGGTCTAGGCTCCGAATATGTTTTTGTCCCATTCGGTGTCGAGACCCTTGGTCCGTGGGGTCCTAGCGCTATAAGGCTTTTAAGGAAATAGAAAAAGGTTAGTCGACGTCACAGGAGACCGAAGAGCTGGCAGCTACCTCGGACAAAGAATTAGTATAGCTATTCAAAGGGGGAACGCTGCCAGTATCTTCGGAACTTTGCCTAAAGGGACTATTTTTAATAATATATTTTAGTTATTACAATATATATTTTTTTAAGGTTTTTAGTTTTAGGTTCATTATCCTAGTATATATTTATTTTATTACTAATATTTAGATAATATTTAGATAGTTATTGTTTACCTTTTAAAATCCCACTGCTAAGCATAGGTTTCCACTATAGATTGATTTATAGGGACTATGTTTGCCTTAATTTACACGCCTGACAGGCGGATTGGCAACCACATTTTTTTTATATAATAGGGGGCAAACGAGCATGCGGCTCACCTGCTGGTAAGTGTATTTCTTAGTTGTTATAAGAAATACGTTGCTTCCCATTTCCTGGTTTGTTTTCTTCTGTTGAACTTAAACTTTCTTAAACAATATATAATATTCGCACCGAGGATATCCGCAGAATAACAAGAGTAGCTTAACTAGCACAGCAGTTAAGTAGGCTGAAGTAACGATGGAGCAGCTATAAATGTCGAAGAATCGACAATCTATGAGGAAGAAAAGTTCTCGAGTGACAACCTCGTAGTGGCAAGCGCAGTGTTTGGTGACCTCCACTAGATGGAGTGACGACATGACGACACATGGAGGATGTCGATTGGATGCAACTGGCTCAGGATCGCGTTAGTCTCTATTTATGGTGTAGGCTTATGTTCTGAAGCGGACTTTTGATACGCTGTAATGAATATGATGATGAAGTAATATAAGAACCAGCAAATAAATTTACAACTTTGCCAATGCAAACCCTATTCTTCATTAGGCTCTTTCATATACTGCTGGTTAAAGGACCTTTCAAGAATGCATCATTTGGCATGTATAGAACGAAAATATTTGTCCACACTCAGAACATATGACAGGTTTTTTGGTGAGCACAAAGCTGATTTACGTTATTTTAAGTCAGAGCCGATATACTCGTATTATTTTGCGAAGGCTTTTCTAGGAGTCGTTCTATCTGGGTAGGTACCAACCTTTTACCTATTTCTGCCGCCACAACATAGTGCTTGCACTGTACATCAGTCACAGTGCAGTTACGTACTGAACAGGCTGTGAGGCATTCATTGCTAATTAATAAAAAATAACCACTGCTAATTAAATTTCTACCTCTAATACTTATTATTTAAAATTGTGCTAGAGCTAACCACGCAGTTGAGTAGTGCGTCATCATATAATACATTGGTGTTTATGGTGGTAGAGCCATGCTGCAGCTATATTATGATTGCAGCACGAATGAGTCGGCTCGACCGGGGGTGGAACATGCTCTCACATAAACCAGCGTAAAATAATAGCTTAATTCTGCTGTTTATATTGAGTGTAGATAACCGAATACTTTTACTAGTAACAAGGCATTCCATCTTAGTCCTCAGTGGTAAAGACGCATCCACGTTTTGATTATTAATTGAGCATAGATGTAGGTGTCTACTATCATACTGTGTGTTCGTTTTATTTTTCTTTTTAAAAAACCGTTATCCTCATACTAGGATTATCTTCTGTATCGAGGAGGCAGTTTATATTTAAAGATACAATTCCAAAGTATATTAATTGTAAGCGTCATTTTAGGGAAAGAGAAAAAAGCCATTATTGAATAAACTCCAAATGATGATGATGACGATAAATTGTTGTGGTTTTTTTTATGGGAGATGAGGCAAACGAGCATGCAGCTCACTTGATGGTAAGTAATCACCGTCGCCCATGAACATCTGCAACACCAAGGGAATACAGCTGCGTCATATCTTAAGTCATATCTAAAAAAAAATATATAACTGGCGACAGTAAATTCCACAGTTTGGTCGTGCAATGCAGAAAATTCCGCGTAAATTGCACAGTAGTGGACCGCCGGGTGGAATTCAGAAGCTGGAATTAACCCAAACAATTTCTCTGAGTACTCCCCGTGGTATATGCGGTAGAAGATGCATAGAGATGTAACGTTTCTTCACAAGGCCAGTGGATCAAGCCGATCGAAAAAACTTGATCGTCGATAATCTGGGCCCCTCTCCGTTGAATAATGATGCCCAGAGATGAGAACAATATTCCATATGAGGTCGAACCTGCGCTTTGTAAATGGTTAATTATAAACTTGTTCTTAGGATATTAATATACTCATCCTTAATATGATTAATCTCTGTAAAGTAACTTGATTCAATTAATTATCTTTAATTAGATTATTAAAAGTATACATTCCTCCAATTTAAGGACATAAAAAAAATAAGCGTGAGTGTCGCGGAACACTCGGTTGGAACAAAGTTTCTTTCGTTTGTCATTGTGTGGTGCAGGTGGCACATCATAGGGTTTTAGTAGGTGCAAGTCCGAAATAATCCATTCTTGCCCCCGCAATGCAGGTATGCATAGGCATTTTCTCATTTGAAACCCGGAATAAAATCCGTTCTGTAGTTACGAATAAAAACGTAGATGTCAATGTAGTGTCGATTCTTTTTTTATATGAGATAAAGTTTGCGTCGAGGTATTAATTGATACATTTATTTATTGTATGGCATTATATTAATATGACACATAAATAGAATGGACGTTACGGGTAAGCCTGGATATAGAATTCTTATAGATATATATTTTCACACTGTCTTATCTCTATTATTAGTTCCGTGGACGTTCACTTCTGCTGTCAGCGCCAAAATGGCGAAAATCAAATTGCATCATTATATCACGGTGTATAGCCAGTCTATATATAGAGGTCAGTGCGTCAACATTTTATTGGACCAACTTAGTCAGACCTATGCTACAAGCCAAAGAGTATAGTAGGTCAGGCCAAAGACATTTTTTTTAAAAATGATAATGAAATATAACTTAGAATCATTACTGTGTTCTTATCAAAAATAAAAAATATCAACAATTAAAATATCGAATCATTTGTATGAACGTCATCTTGCAAGATGACGTTGTGACCAGCATTAAGAAAGGAATGCTTCGGTGGTTTGGTCATGTAGAAAGAATGAACGAGGAAAGAGTGACAAAGCAAATTTATGTTGCAGAAGTGAACGGAAGAGTCGGGAAGGGACGCCCTAGGCGAAGGTTTATCGACCAAATTGGCGATATATTGAAAATGGGCCAGATTAGGAGTACCCTTAACCGACGAGCGTGTATGCGTAGATATATATGTAAAGGAGGCGAGAGAAGTGTGTCAGGATCGTGCCAAATGGAAATCCGTAGTCTCTGCCTACCCCTCTGGGTGACAGGCATGAGTGTTTATGTATGTATTATGTATTTGTATGAAGGTCAAGTGAGCGCTAGAGAAACGACTATTGCAAGACGTGTCGATAAATAAAATGTTTTGAGAAGTTATCAACTACTGTATAGTGGCGGTGTATGAATATCCATACCATCCCGTGGGTCTCGTAAGAGGTGACTAGACTTGGAGAAAAGTGTTATTTTTAAATAACCGTGAGTTATAAAGTTTTATTGTGGATGGTTGGACGACGAAAAAAAAATCGATAACAGCACATAAATGCTTTTGTAGCTGCTTTTGTTGCTTAAAGTTTAGTCGATTAATACAAAATTTTATATCGAAATAGATACGAATTCGATAATCCAAAATAAATATCGATATATCACGACAACAACATTATATGAAAATATTTCTTCCCCTCCGTCGCTGATGTCCGATATTCATCGACTGAGTCGTGCCATAATTCGTCAAATTCCTCCATTTTTCTGAAAATGTATGTATAAACACGTAAACATTTTGTGTCTTCATGGGACTCGAAAAGAGTTTATGGAAAAAGTTCATAAAATTACATATCAAAATTATAAAATACCAAATTACTACACTCACATAAATGTAGAAAGAAACAAGGACATAGAAACACTCGAAATTTCATAAAGAAAAGAAATATTATACAATATGATTATAACGATATCGTAATATATTAGGTCCTTACATATGAAATTAGCGTTTTGTCATACTGACCACTGTTGCGTTTTATTGTAAATCGAAACGCAACAATGACAAATAGCCCGGGTCAATCAAAAAATTCGAATTAAAATAACGGTTCTATACTTCTTCAATACAGGATATCATAGTTTAACTTAACACAGTAATTCACCTTTTATGTGCATTTGTAATTATCTTTCAATATAGAAATCCTGTTTCATCCCTTAGTTCTTGAATTATACGCAATTAATACAATTAAAGTCAAGATTTTTATTTTGGGAATTTGACTGCATCAATTTATTATATACATCACCTAAGAGCTCCTGCCGCATCCATGATCAGGATCTTGGGCAAACAAATAGCCCTTCAATCCTCAACAAGACAACTAGCCAATTAAAATTCAAGAATTTAGAGCAATCCAGGTCTTCAGGTCTCAGGCGCAAGATTAGGAAGTCGTCGTCTACGAGTCTTCCATACTCAGCAGCGATTCCTATTTTTGCAAGCAGACTTTGTTCAAGACCGCACTCAATTCGAAGCCCGAAACCGTTACAAGATCATTAAAATCAACTGAGTGAGTTCGTTCCAATAGTTATTCCTTTTCCATTTTTCTATAATTCCCACTTCCTATAATTTAAACAGCTTTAAAAGTGTCAGGCAATTTGATATCATAGTAACATTTAAATAATTGCATTTTCTTAATAATCTAATTCACTTAATAATTCAACCTGCTACATTGTTCATCCGTTCCATATGTGATAAAAATACTATACCGCGTTGAAATCATTTCTTCCTTGTTTATTTACCTGTGCGCATTACCTTTGCATCGTTTAAAACAGCTGTGAGTTGTGACTAGTGACACAGTTTTATTCAAGTAGCTCCGCTTGTCCTTCGTTCGGCCGGCAAGGTCAACATTGCATCTGTAGTAATTAGTGAGCGGCTCAGGCAACATCTTCTATCTGTCATTTTAGTCACACTCAAACAGATGACTCTCTTCTTACTCGCTTCTGGGAACTGGATTCTGTATCTGCGAAGTATCACATGTCTTCCGAAGAGCGACTATGTGAGCACAGCTTTGAGGAAAATACAAGAAGATGCAAAAACGGTCAGTTTGTTGTAAAAATACCGTTGAGAGATTCACCCAATGTGCTTGGAGACTCGTACACTATGGCAAAATACCGTTTTTTGTGCTTGGAATGCAGACTTGAGAAGTATTTTCATTTTTAAGAACAATATTTAGAATTCATGAAAGAGTACATTGAGTTGGGTCATATGAGTGAAAACAAAATAAAAACAATGCTTACACAACCTTTTTATTTCTTACCTCATCATGGTGTCGTACGTGAGTCAAGCACAACTACGAAATTACGCGTAGTCTTCGATGCTTCGGCTTTGAGCACCTCGGGTAAATCTTTCAATTCTATCCAAATGGTAGGCCCCACCGTACAAGATGATCTTATATCCATCTTGCTTCGCTTTAGAAAGCATAAATATGTTGTTACAGCCGACATAGAGAAAATGTATCGAGCTGTCTTATTCAAGCCTTCTCAACGCTCACTCCAGCAAATCGTCTTTAGGTTTGACCCCTCAGAACCACTAAAGACGTATACTCTTAATACAATTACATATGAGACTGCATCGGGGCCTTATTTAGCCACAAAATGCTTAACTTACCTCGCTGATCAATCCCCAGATATCAATGTTCAAAATGCTATCAAGCATAATTTTTACGTCGATGATTTTTTGTACAGTGGCTTATCCATAGAATCCGTAATAAAGACTTGCAGGGGTGTCATTAAAACCTTAGAATCAGCGAAGTTTAATCTACGTAAATAGCAGTCGAATTTCGGTGAAATGCTGGAATCAATTTCTTCTATTAAAGGTGACTCGGAGAAGACTCTAAATCTTGATCATTCATTGAGCAAAACCTTAGGTTTATATTGACGTACTGAGTCAGACAATCTTTTTTACACCATTAATACAAACAGCAACATAAGAATCACTAAACGCAACATCTTGTCCCTTATTAGCCAGGTGTTTGATCCATTGGGGTTAGTAGGGCCTTGCATATTACTTGTTAAAATATTGCTTCAACAATTATGGGTTAATAAAAGTAACTGGGACGAAGAAGTTGGTACGGACATAAAAGAACAGTTTATAGATGCCATGCAATCAATTTCTTCTTTAAACTCCCTTGAAATACCTCGTTGGATATGCCATGTTAAAACTCCTACTAAAATGGAAGTCCATATATTTACAGATGCTTCAGAGAGCGCATATGGAGCGTGTGTCTACATCAGATCAATCGGACAAGATGAATCTGTGTGTGTTCGCCTTTTGACATCAAAGAATAAGGTGGCTCCTCTCAAACCAACCACAGTACCACGTTTGGAACTTTGTGGTGCTTTGTTAGGTACGAGACTTTTTAGAAAAGTACTGGAGGCACTTACTATACCTATCCATTATTCCTATTTCTGGTCAGATTCGACAATAGTGCTGGGATGGCTATCTACTTCTCCGAGTCGACTAAAGCATTTTGTTCGGAACAGGATATGTGAGATACAAGATAGTACAACTGGTTATAAATGAAACTACGTATCGTCCAAAGATAATCCAGCAGACCTAGTTTCGCGCGGGATGAAGGCTGATTTCCTCAGAATTTCCTCTTTGTGGTGGTCCGGACCCGATTTTCTACAATATAACCCAATTAAGTTTCCAAAAATTCCCTCCATTCAAACAAATTAACTTCCAGAAATATCCTTACATACAGATATAAATACGCAAACAGACAATGTCATTTCTAAAATAATCCATAAATCATGCAATTTCACAAAATTTATTAGAATAATAGCTTATATCCAAAGGTTCATAAATAATTGTAGAAGAAGTAATATTCATAACACCAATTATTTTTCATGTTCAGAATTAAATTTTTCGAAATCAATACTAATACGTAGAGCTCAAATAGAAGTGTTTCCTAAAGAATGTGCTATTCTGAAGTCGGATAATTTTCCCTACCGAAGAACAACAGACTATTATCCCTTTCACCTTTCATGGATAATAGCGGTATTATACGTGTGGGAGGACGTCTTAGCAATTCAAACTACACTTATAATATTAAGCACTCTATTATAATATGTAGCAAGCATCATTTAACCAAAATCATATTTCAAATGAAACACAAATGCTTAATGCACGCAGGTCCTCAACTGCTGTTGACGGACATCAGGCAAACTTACTGGCCTTTGGATGGTAGAAATCTAGCGAAGGCTATTGTTCATGGTTGTGTACGTTGTAATAGATTAAAAGCAACTTTCGTGCAAACCTACTATGAGTGACTTCCCTACCGATAGGACTCACTTAGAGTTCCCATTTTTGAGCACTGGAGAAGATTATTGCGGGCCTATGCTGATAGTCAATCGTAAGGGTAGAGGCAGTACCTTAATACAATTTTACATTTGTATTTTTGTTTGTTTAGCAGTGAAGGCTGTCCACTTAGAACTCGTCACGGATCTCACGAAGGAGGCATAAGTCGGTTTGTAGCTCGACGAGGAAAACCGCAGCGCATTTATTCAGATAACGGTACCAACTTCGTAGGTGCCTGCAATGAACTCTCTTCCTTTCTTAGGCACACGCCAGATCACATAACTTCATATATGTATAGAATTTAAATTTATCCCAGCCTATTCTCCTCATTTTGGCGGACTGTGGGAAGCTGCTGTAAAGTCCGTCAAACATCATCTGAGACGCATTATGAGCCTCACTCACTTCACATTTGAAGAGCTTTCAACTTGTCTGACTCAGATTGAAGCTGTCCTGAATTCTAGACCTCTTACACCCTTATCATCCGATCCCACTGATCTAACATATTTAATTACTTCCCATTTTCTTATTGGACGGACAACTACCTCAGTTCCGTATCCACAAATCGAAGACAAGCATATCCACTCACTAGCTAGATTTGCACGAGTGGAGAAGCTAAAACAACATTTTTGGAAGCGTTTTGTTAATGATTACATTCATCTCCTACAGTAAATGAAGAAATGGCGCATCTCTTGTGGGGATCTGACTATAGGAAACAATCTTCCCCCACTGTTATGGCTTCTGGGGCGCGTCACTAAACTCATTCCGGGAAAGGATGGTGTTGCGAGAGTAGCTGAAGTCAAGACCAAGAAAGGGCATCTTCTTCGGGCCTATAATCGCCTCTTCACATTACCAATTGAAGCGGACTAGACCACTTCAACGAAGGGGAGCATGTTGCGTTTTATCGTAAATCGAAACACAATAATAACAAATAGCCTAGTAGTTCTAGACTTCTTCAATACAGGATAATATCATAGTTTAACTTAACACAGTAATTCACCTTTTATGCACATTTGTAATTATCTTTTAATATAGAAATCCTGTTTCATCCCTTAGTTCTTGAATTATACGCAATTAATACAATTAAAGTCAAGATTTTTATTTTGGGAATTTGACTACATCAATTTATTATATACATCACCCAAGAGCTCCTGTCGCATCCAGGATCAGGATCTTAGGCAAACACCACTTTGATCTGAAATATATCCTCTTTGGTTAAGAATACCAATTTTAAAAATATACGAGTACATTATCATTTAGCTGGTACATTTGAGTTTTGAAAACAGTCATTCATTTGTCTTTTTCTCATTATTTTTTTCTTTGGCGTCGCTTATTACCGCACAATGGAAAACATGAAATATCGGTATATTTACGAGTACTAGTTCTACAGTAGCACCAGTGCTGCAGAAACAGATCGAATGATTAATGATGTGTACGGCGCTGGTGTCGCAAAAGAAAGCACGGTACGTTTTTGGTTTCAACGTTTTCGTTCTGGAAATTTCGACCTTCAGAACCAACCCCGTGGACGGCCGGAGACCAAAGTGGAAAATGAAGAATTAAAGGCTATTGTGGAAGCAGATCTATCACAAAGCACTTCAAAGATAGCTGCAGGCTTCGGGGTAAGTGATAAAACTGTATTAATTCACTTGAAGTAAATCGGGAAAGTAAAAAAACTTGAACGATACCTCATGAATTGAGTGAATCGAACTTGCAAACACGCGTCGACTGCTGTGTTACTTTGCTCAACCGGCACAATAATGAAGGAATTTCAAATCGAATCATTACTTTTGATGAAAAGTGGATACGTTATGATAATCGGAAGCGCTCGTCGCAATGGCTGCACCCTGGAGACCCAGCCAAATCCTGCCCTAAACGAAAATTGACTCAGAAAAAGTTACTTGTGAGTGTTTGGTGGACTAGGGCCGGTGTCGTTCACTACAGCTTTCTAAAATCTGGCCAAACGATTACGACAGGTATCTATTTTCAGCAACTGCAAACCATGAAGGAAGAACTAGCTGCTAAACAACCGAGATTAGTCAATAGCTCTAGGCCACTGCTGCTTCACGACAACGCAAGACCACACACTACACAACAAACAACCACTAAGTTAGATGAGCTACAATTGGAATCTCTAGACATCCACGGTACTCCCCGGACCTTGCTCCAACAGATCCCCATTTTTTCCGGAATTTGGACAACTTCTTACAAGGAAAAAAATTCAACTCCGATGCGGCAGTCCAAACCGTCTTCAAAGACTTTATTGATTCTCGCCCCCGTGGTTTTTTTAGTAAAGGGATCAATGAGCTACCTATGAGATGGCCAAAGTGCATAGAAAACAACGGTGCATACTTTGATTAATTAAATATATTTTACAAATAAACTTGATTTTATATTCCTCCCGTACAAAACGCTAATTTCATAATTATGTAAGGACCTAATATATCTACTAAATAAAATAATCAATCATGGGTATATACTTTATTACGCTTCTTTTACCAACACCATTTTTATTGAAAAGAACTTCACCGTAATATTCACGATATATCGAAATTATAACATTAAACGTAAATTTCACACAAATTTTCATATTATACATAGTCCATATGAATAATATGAAAATTACTTATTTTATATTCCCGACGTTTCGAGTACTTTACAGCACCCATGTTCACGGGGGAGACTGAGGTGTATGACGTCCCAATGTCGTTGTTAACCACGGCCACCTCCAGATTAAAAATTATTAATTTTTGTTCCGATCTACGCAGTATAAACGTACAATACCTTGAAGTCTTGCAGTTGTATGCTTGGGTTGGGATTTAATTTTATTAATTATGTGATCCCAAGCAGATGGTAGGATTCCGAATAACTAACACATCTTGAAAAGCTAAATAATTGTTTACCTCTCCATTGTGATAAAGATAAAGTAACTGCATTTTTAGACCATCTTAACTCCATAAATTCTAAAATTCAGTTCACAATGGAGTTAGATGCAAACAATTCTTTAGTTTTTCTGGATGTGTTAGTAATTCGTAATCCTGATAACACCTTGAGCCACACTGTGTATAGAAAAAAGACCCATACAGATAAATACTTAAACAGTGATTCTCATCACTATCCTTCACAGTTAGCTACCGTGGGTAAATCTTTGTTTCAGAGAACACGAGGGATCTGTGACAGTAAACACCTGGCCGCCGAGCTCCAACACGTCAAGCGAGTTTTGCACGACAATAAGCTTCGGGTCCCGCGCCTACGTCACAGTGAACGAGTGAAGCCGGCCACAGTCGAGTGAGTGCCTGCTGTACTGCCATATGTCGGAGGTGTCACTGACAAGAGTGGCTACATCTTGAAGCGTGCTTCCATTAAAACATACTTCAAGCCGCCGTAGAAGATTAGTCAGTTTTTACCATCAGTCAAGTGTAATGTCCCTCTGAAAGATGCAGGAGTGTACAAGCTTGATTGTGAATGTGGTCTTTCTTATATAGGACAAACTAAAAGATCCATAAAAACTCGGGTTAAAGAACACATAGCTGATGTGAAGAATCGACGCTCCGGGAAGTCTGCAGTCTGTGAACACGTACAGGATCGCCCCCGTCACTACATTAGATTTGATAGACCACAAATCCTCGCTAAAGAACACCGATTCCTTCCAAGGATGATTCGCGAGGCTATTGAAATTAAAAAAAACATCCTAATTTCAATAGAGAAGATGGCTGGGTGCTACCATCTGCTTGGGATCCCATAACTAATCAAATTAAATCCCAACCCAAGCATACAACTGCAAGACTTCAAGATACTGTAAGTTCATACTGCGGAGATTGGAACAAAAATTAATAATTTTTAATCTGGAGGTAGCCGTGGTTAACTATGACATTGGGACGTCATACACCTCAGTCTCCCCCGTGACCCCATGGTCTCGTGCTGTAAAGTACTTGAAACTTCGGGAATATAAAATAAGTTAGTATACACGATATAATTCGTAAAACTAGTTTTATTTAAATGTGTAGTGTTAGCGTAAATATAAGAAATCATTATGAAAATTTGTGTTTTTTTACATGATTTATGGTAATAACTCACAGTTTATATTTTATTTTCAGTTACTTCTGACTACTTTATTTCATACGTGAACGATACAGTATTTGAAATTATATATTTATAAATTGAATAAAAATTGTTACGAGAAGAAATACAAGCAAATAAATTTTAAAAACAGTGTAATTACTTACGCTTTAATTAAAAAAAAACTCACAGCAAACTTTCTTTTGGTGGCCTCTTGCACTCGCGCCCCGAAGGAAATGGAATGAACTAAACGCGATACTGATGCACGATTTACATCGATGTATTAAAACACTCAATGTAAAGTATCGATTCATCGAATCAATGAGATGTTTTGTTAATTTATCATCATCGAGTAAACATCCATCTTTTTTGTTCGATGCATCGAAGAGGCGAAGATGGTATCCTAGCGATACCATTGTTTTCGCATGAGCGCCACTTTGCGAGCAGTCATCAGTGCTTCGTATATTTTTGAAAGCAAAGGTAGACTGCGCAAGCTGGTTGGACGTGCAATAGCACTGCTTAAATTTGAAGTAAGATTATACCTATTTTAAAGAGATTAAAAACTAGCTTCGGCAGTTATTTATGTAAGTACCTACGCAATTACGTGTGAATGTTCACGATTTTTTCAAACTAATGTATGTCATTAAACAATATTTTGACATTGAAATATCTTGTACGTAGAACTACGATCAAGCAATCAAAACCACAATTATATATAATATGGTTTTCAAGGGGGAGTAAATTAATTAGATTTTTGTGTTTGATTAATAAACATCGTTTCATAATTTCGTACCTCCCTATGTTTTCTTGAGCTAAAACCTACCTTATAATTATCGCTTATCTAATATTTACAAATACTTACATAATCAAATTAATAACTTAAGTACAATAACGCATGGGCGTCAATCTTGGCGCATCACTATTCAACCACTCTCAATTATATATCAGTATTTATAGAACATCTGGTTACGCTTGGCATAATGGGCATTCAGCAATACGCGCGCTCCTTGCTTATTTGTATTCTAAGTTCTGAACACTCTTATCTACTGTTCTAAGGGAACCCTTCTAAATATTACTATACTCTTTGGCGGGGTCTAAAACTTTGACAAGTAGATCGCCAAATAGATATTCCGACGCTTGACAGATTAAAATTATATTTCTTTCATGGTAAGATAAGAAAAAGTGCGAGGGAAATAGATATTATTTCATCTCGCTCGCACTATTGAAAGGGGGTCGTGACGGAAAAATCTTACACTTTTTCTCGCCTAGCCAATAAGGAACGATATATACGATGCGATAAGGAACTTCGTTCCAAAAGATTATCAAAATTTATCCTAAAATCTTGGAACAACATTTGAATTTACAAAATAAAATATTTTGTGTCCCTCCCTCCCACAATTCCAATATAACGCAAAATATCACAACCATTTAAGTTTTGGATAGTTTCCAATCTATATAAAAGATAATTTAAGCATTTACACGTAACGTATAAAATTGACTATGAATTTAGTGTGCAATAAAAAATGTATTTATATGAAATATCTCTCACGCTATGTACAGCTTAAAGTGGCAGAAATTGGGAGATGACAAAATTCGACTATCTTCAAAATCGATTGGAATTTTTGTCGTTTTAATGATTAACAGATATATTGTTTGTCGTATCTCGTTTGACCTAGAGCGGTATTTAACTCAAATACTTTACTGAACAGTTTTGCATTTTCAAAAAATGGTACTTAATCTAATAAACATGAACCAGAATCAAATTGCTTCTCAAACTCATGCACTATGATCCTGTCTTGTGCAGATGGCTAGTCCCCGTCGAGACTGGCCACCGTGACATTAGATGAAATTTCTTCGCATGACATGGTCATCTTACATGTCGTAAAATCTGACAAGTGGCACTTTAATCATATTTCTGATATGCGAGGTTTCAAGAATATCTGTGACAGAAAATATAAATGAAAATGAGTTAATGTAAGCTGTAACAGTGTTTGGGTGTATTTACCAAATGACGCTTTAACTACCGAGAAATATATTCCTTGGCAAATGCTGAATCCAAATTTACAGTCTATATACATCTCACAGACCTTTGATTTCTGAGCAGATAACGAAGCAATTTAGTCCACCACGCTGCTCCAGTGTGTAGGCGGACTTTTTTTATATTTTTTTATACGTTACTTTTACACTAGGATTTTCTCCTGTATCGTGGGAGCAGTTTACATACATAAATTTCACAAGGATAATCATCAAGATCTGAAACAATTATTTGTAGGCCATACAAATACATGTTTCGTGTGGGATTTGAACGCGCGGCCCTTAGCGCTGCAACTCATTGCAAAGCCACTGCGCCATAGAGCCGTCCACCGTCTTTATATGGCTTCGTATTTTTTATTAATTTCTCAAACATGTAGGTTTCTTTTACCACCGAATACGTGGTGATCAGCATTTAAAATTATAATTGACCGTGTAGTGGCGGCGTAAGAATTTACATATTTTCACATGGCTGTCGTAAGAGGAGACAGAGGAAAACAAACCAGGACGAGTAATCTTTTTATTTTGCCATGTAAAAGATATATAGTTTGATATTTGATAGATCGGCAACGTATTTTTAATAACCACTTAAAACAAATAGCTGCGGTTGCTAACCCGCCTTCTAAACATGTCAAACTATGGAAAATATCCCCCAGCAATCTATCCCGATCTCTAATATGTAATCAATATTATATATATTCACTATAAATATATATATATATATATATATATATATATATATATATATATATATATATATATATATATATATATAATTCTCCATGACCACCCACTGTCACCCACTTGTGGTTGCAGTGGTAGAAGGCCCCATGTGTGCACTTGCAAGTAAGGGAGTTTGGTTGGTGTGGGTGAAAGTGGGTGGTTGAGGGTGGTAAAAATGTGTAATGAGATACTTCTATCCTTTTCTAACACACTGTACGAATCAAATAAGCTCAAGGCTGTGCTGAAGGTCGTAAATTACGTTTGTGCGTGATAATATCGAGAACATTTCTACAATATTTCAGATTTTTCCAGAATGTTCTAGAATATTCTAGAATATTTTACAATTTTTAAAAGGAACTATGAAAAAGAGTGATTTTAGTTCATCCAGAATGTTCTAAATTGTTCTCAAAACGAATGATCTAAGAAATTCCATCATAATTATATTCAAACCCTGAAAATTATCTAACTTGTAATCTTACTTTTTGTAATTCTTAAGGGACGTAGCGGGTCATTGCCAATACGAGTATCCTCTGATTACTTACTCATTGGGAGGTCTCAGCAATATGTTGTTAACAATATTACCGAAATAAACGCAGTATTTATTATTATTATTGGGGTATTTATAAAGTATTCTCATCTGGTTGGGTTGAATAAATATATAAAAGGATATAGTTAATAAATATTCATATATATATATATATATATATATATATATATATATATATATATATATATATATATATATATATATATACTAACATATATAATACATTAATAAATAAAAGCCCAACCAGATAGAAGCCTTCGGCAGGGGAGACCAAACGGCCGAGGGTTAGGGGGAAAGGGAAAGATATCGGCGGACGATGCGGGCGGTATCAAGGAGCACCGCCTTCTGCATTTGAGCCCGGAGCGGTCCGTCACAGAGTCCCAGTCGCCTCAGATGCCCCGAAAGGCTGACCGGGATTAACCTGTTTGCAGAGACGACTACAGGAATAATTTCGGTCGGCAGACAACTCCACATGTCGGTCATCTCCAGATATTTTGTTTTCTTATCTGTTTCGGCTTTCACGAGGTTCTCGTCATACGGAATGGTAATGTCGACCAAAAATATCCTTGACTGTGCCCGGTCCATCAGCACAATATCAGGCTTATTCGCAAGAATAGTCCTGTCTGTGATGATGGCCCGGTCTCAGTAGAGCATGGCGTGGTCATTTTCGATCATGGCTTCTGGCATATACTTATAATAAGGCAGTTTCTGATCCACGAAACCGTATTTCAGAGCGAGATCCTACACCAGGATCTCACTACGGTATAGAATCCTGACTACTAGATTGTATCCGTGCAAGTACTCAGAGTTAGAAAGATCCGAACAACCGGAGATGACATGCCTAAGTGATTCACCGGGATGGCGACAAGCTCGGCAGATGTCGACTATTATTATTATTATTTTGGGGTATTTATAGAGTATTCTCATCTGGTTGGGCTAAATAAATATATTAAAGGAAATAATAAATAAACATAAATATATATTTAATATAATAACATAAATAAATAAATAATACATAAATAAATAAAATCCCAACCAGATGAAAGCCCTCGGCAGGGGAGACCATACGGCCGAGGGTTAGGGCGAAAGGGAAAGAAACCGGCGGACGATGCGGGCGGTATCAAGGAGCAGCGCCTTCTGCATTTGAACCCGGAGCGGTCCGTCACGGAGCCCCAGTCGCCTCAGATGACCCGAAAAGCTGACCGGGATTAACCCGTTTGCAGAGACGGCAACAGGAATAATTTCGGTCGGCAGAACACTCCACCTGTCGGTCACCTCGTGAGCCAGGTCCAGATATTTTTATTATTATTTGGGATATTTATAAAACATTCTCATTTGGTTGGGCTGAGTAAATATATAAAAGAAATATAGTCAATAAATATACATAAATATATATGTATATATATTAAATATACTAACACAAATAATACATAAATAAATAAAAACCCAACCAAATGGAAGCCCTCGGCGAGAGAACAAACGGCCGAGGTTAGGGGAAAGGAAAGAAACCGGCGGACGATGCGGGCGGTGTCGAGGAGCACCGCCTTCTGCATTTGAGCACGGAGCGGTCCTTCACGGAGTCCCAGTCGCCTTAGATGACCCGAGAGGCTGACCGGGATTAGCCCGTTCGCAGAAAAGACCACAGGAATAATTTCGGTCGGCAGACCACCCCACATGTCGGTCACCTCGTGAGCCAGGTCCAGATATTTTGTCAGCTTATCTGTTTCGGCTTTCACGAGGTTCTCAATATGTAAAAATATCCTTGACTGTGCCCGGTCCATCAGCACAATATCAGGCTTATTCGCAAGAATAGTCCTATCTGTGATGATGGCCCGATCCCAGTAGAGCCTGGCGCGGTCATTTTCAAGCACGGCTTCCGGCAAGTACTTATAATATGGCAATTTCCTATCCACGAGACCGTATTTCAGAGCGAGCTCCTGGTGTAGAATCCTGGCTACTAGGTTGTGTCTGTGCAAATACTCAGAGTAAGAAAGCGCCGAACAACCGGAGATGACTTGCCTAAGTGACTCACCGGGATGGCGACAAGCTCGACAGATGTCGACGGCGCCATCCCTTAGGATGTATCTCCGATAATTGTTGGTCTTAATAACCTGATCCTGTATCGCACAGACAAAACCCTCGGTTTCCCCAAAGAGGTCACCGAAACGTAGCCAGTGGAGGAGGCAACTGTGTCTACGAAAGGCACATGTAGAGCCTTGTAGAACCTCCCATGGAGCTCTTTCACCTTCCATACGGTCTCCCGGTCGGAAATGCACTGTACTGCTGGATCTTGCCATTGCTCGTTGGCTAAGGATAGAGGAGTAAGCCCTTTATCACACGAAATGACGTCTCTGAAGAATGGATCATCTGATCTCGCTAGAAAGTAATTACGGAGGCTGCACACTTCGCGATTATGCATGGTGAGAGCGCTCAAAAAGCCGCGCCCACCATGTTTCCGCGGCAAGTATAGCCTCATTACTGACGATCTCGGGTGATGCATCCTATGTGACGTCATAACAGTGCGGACTTTTCTATCCAGAGCGTTCAGTTCGGTCTGAATCCACCTGAGCATGCCGAATATATATATGAGGACAGGCATGACCCAACCGTTATATGCGTGTGTCTTATTCACACCCGACAAAAGACTGTTGAGCACTTTTGTCAAGCTTGCATAAAACACATCGCAAACTGACTGTTTCATATCCGCCTCGTCGATACCTATGTTCTGTGACATACCCAGGTATCGGTATGTTTCAGCCTCGGAAAGGGTCCTTATGTTGATGGGCATAGATAAGTCTACGCCCTCAGAGTTAGCAACCCTACCCCTTTCGACATGGAGGACCGCACATTTATCCGTCCCCAGCTCCATTCTAATAGAATTGCTAAAATCACAAGTGAAGTTTAGCAATTCCACAAGATGTGAGCGACTGGAGGCGAATAACTTGAGATCATCCATATAGAAAAGGTGGGTCACTTTGGTACCTCCTTTCCGAAGCTGAAATCCCCTCCCAGAACCCTCCAGTAAGGTACTGACAGGGTTTAGAGAGAGGCAGAACCAGATTGGACTCAGACAATCGCCCTGGAAGATACCCCTTCTTATCCTTATGTGGTTCTCCGCAGCCGTCATCCGCTCGCCTAGATAACAAAGGATCGTACTCCACTGCTCCATACACTGCCCGAGGAAGTCTCTAACTGTACAGTCAACCTTGTACAGCTCGAGGACCCTCTTCAGCCATGTATGAGGCACCGAGTCGAATGCCTTTTTGTAGTCTATCCAGGCGGCGGAGAGGTTCCGACGGTTGCGTTTAACCACGTTGCCAATGACCGCGTCAATGAGAAGTGGTTCCTTGGTTCCACGACCACCGCCCCGACATCCATTTTGAGCGCGCGACATCACCTGATTTGAGTTCAGGTGACGAGTGATTCTCGCGCTCAAAATGAATGTTAGTGTCTTGTATATTGTGGGTAGACACGTGATGGGGCGGTATTTGCTCGGGTCTGTGGTATCCCGGTCTTTAGGAACCAAATGAGTGATCCCAGTAGTGAAGAGACTTGGGAGCGACTTCTGGTCGAGAGCCTCTTGAAACTGTCGGGCAAGCACAGCGTGACACACCACGAACCCCTTCAGCCAGTAGTGATGCAGCCCGTCGAAGCCCGGACTTTTCCAGTTCCGTCCAAGGGCCCTCGCTGTGGTTTACGGGCTCTGACCACAGGCCGCGCCAGAATGCGATAGTGTCGGCCTGATTCGGTGCTGAGCCCGTTCCACATACCATTGGCCGCTCCAATAATTTATAGAGCCTCTTCTGATCACTCTGGAAGAGACGATTCTGGTTGAACCGTGTCGACCTCTCGGTATATCGCCGAATCCGCTTCCCCCAAGCAGCGATTCTCTGCTTCAGGTCGTCTATGTGCTCCGTCAGTTTTTGCGTTATATCCGGCTGGGACAAACTGATATTTGTCCCAGCAAACGCCATCCTGACGGTGCGCACAACTCTCGGCCTGTTATTGCCCGACCTGAAGCTTATCAGTCTGCCGATTAGGGCCCTTGCCTTTGCGATACGGTCCTCAATCCTTCTTCTCCAGGCTGGGATAGTGCTACTTTGCCCAGTAGCACGTCCAGACGTGGGAAGTTTGGCACCAACAATGCGGCAAACTGCTAAAGCGGCGCCAAAGAGTATTGAGTCCGTATCGCAAAGGTCCCGTCTGGTTTCCAAAAAGGTTGCCAGCAGTGGGTTCAGGGCCGTCACGACATCCCGATTCCGCTTGCTTAGGGTTATGCGCGGGAGTCGCGGTCGATTTTCG
Source organism: Parnassius orleans (assembly GCA_029286625.1). NCBI lineage: Eukaryota > Metazoa > Arthropoda > Insecta > Lepidoptera > Papilionidae > Parnassius > Parnassius orleans. The sequence goes on along the minus strand of JAGSMP010000312.1, from coordinate 206,882 downwards.
AGAGGCGTACAGCGCGTTTCCACAATCGCCTCCTCCAATTTACTCCTCATCTGCTCTAGTTCATGGGTGACCATTTCATCATCGCCTGAATCAACCAGAGCGGGAAGATCCATGGCGGCTTCCACACGTGGCTGCTGGTCTATGGCCTTAGGAGCAGCATTCCCAGCTATAGCTGGTTTATTCGATGAGGGAATAGCCTCACGTCGTAGTCGTTCGAGTTCGGCATCATCAAATATTTTCGAGCGTAAGATGTACCGAACTCTGTCTGCCAGGTTTTGCTCTGTGACGGGAACAGATGGCTCCAGCTCAGCAAAAAAGCGATGCATCCGGGCCCGATACGCTATCCCTCCAGTTTCTTCCTCCTTCGCCCTATAGTACGCCCGCAATGCGTTTGTGTTCATATTTTTTGTCCAACGCATGCGGCGCACTACTCCACCAGTGGCGGGTGCCGCTTGCCGAGTCCGAGAGGACTCTGCCGACACCAAGCCATCTGGTGGGGATGATGGATGCGAGGGGCTGCTAGGTGGTCGTGCAGCACCTCGCGCTCGGCTGGCGGCCCGCTTATTATTATTATTATTATTAAGAGTCTTGGAGTCTTCTCAAAGTTTCATGAATGATCTGGGGAATTACGTCATATATTTAAACACTAAAAATGATTAAAAAATAATTATTAATCGGTCTAGAAGAAAGATACTATTATATACATTATTGATATTCTAGATTATTTGAATGTTCAAAATTATTCAAAAATGATTTTAGACAGTTTGGAAAAGAGAATAATCTAGAAATTTCTATTCTGTAATATACATAACGTCGAATCCATGCAGAGTTTCAACGATTTTTTGAATATTAGTTTATTTGTGTATTCTAGAAAATTTTGGCACTAGAAATTTCGATTGCTGACAGTATATAAGCGGGAGTCCAATTTTTTTTTCTCTATCAGATTTCAGCCACGCTCAAATGATAATCAATTAACAAAGTGCTCCAAAACTAATCTTAAAGAGTGAATAATCTAGAAAATTCTATTCTAGAATATACATAAAGTCATTCCGTGCAGAGTTTCAACGATTTTTTGATTTTCAGTGTAGTTGTGCAGTCTAGAAATTTCGATTGCTGACAGTATATAAGCAGAAGTCAACGCTTTTTTTTGAGAAGATCTCAAACTCTATGAAATTATAGTGAAAAACATGGTTCATGGTCCTTGCGGCTGATTAAGTAGAAGTTCTCCGTGCATGAAATATGATAAATGTACCAAACGCTATCCAAAACCATTTCTTAATGAAACAATAAAAGGCGAAGACGGATATCCAAAACATAGACGTCGATTATGAGAACAAGGCGGATTCACAGCAAAAATTAAAATACGAGGAAATGAAGAAATTGAAATTAAAAATCAATGGGTAGTTCCATACAATCCGCTTCTATGTAAAATGTTCAAAGCTCACATCAATGTCGAATACTGCAATTCTCTTAAATCCATCACATTAATATTTTTTACGTGGTAGAGCCATGCTGCAGCTATGTTAATAGTATAGTTGTAGCACGAATGGGTCGGCTCGACCGGGGAAAGACCACGCTCTCACAGAATACCAGTGTAAAATAGCAGCTTAATGCTGCTGTTTTTCGTATGGTGAGTGTAGAGAACTGGAGACCCTTTTTACTGGAAAAGAGGCATTCTATCTTAGTCCTCACCGCTGACAACGCATTTAAATTTGCAAACGAAGATAGATGTAGATTTATATGTGCCACAGCAACCACTTACCATCAGGTGGACTGTGTGATCGTTTGTCACTCTATCCTAAAAAAAAAAACGTGACACGACCGCAGTTTGTCTCATCTTTTCTGGCTCTATTACAACTACCAATAAATATACCCCAATTCTATAAAAAAAAACGTCAAGTAAAAGATTTATCCCTCGAAAATGTGAAATGCCAGTGCAAGGACACGATGGAGTATTTCAGAGTAATACCATAGGTAGTGTCTACATTGTGCATCCAAGAAACGCTGAATCCTTCAGTTTACGTTTATTACTTTACACTATTCGTGGTCCGACATGTTTTGAAGATCTAAGAACTGTCAACGATTACATTTGTGAAACATATCGTGAAGCATGTCAAAGATTAGGTTTATTAGAAAACAACAATCACTAGGAATTAGCTATGAATGAAGCTGTACAAACGGCAACAGCAAATCAAGTTTGTGAACTGTTAGCGATGAAATTAACTATATGTAATCTATCAAATCCTAATCGATTATGGTTAAAATATAGAGAAAGTATGAGTGACGACATCTTGGCTGAACTACGACGACAAAATCCGGACTTAGGAATTAATATTAATTAATAAATTCTACATTAAAATTAATTGTATATCGAGAATAGCAGCTACACTAATAGATGGCGGACGAACAGCACATTCTGCACTAAAATTACCCTTAAATGTAGCTGACTCTGAATTTCCGGAATGTGACATTACCAAATCATCAGCATGCGGACAAATATTGAAACAGTGCAAAGCCATCTTCTGGGACGAAAGCACAATGGCTCACCGAAAGTCTTTAGAAGCATTAAATAGAACACTCTAAGATCTACGAGATAATACAAGCTTAATGGGAGGTGCGTTGTTAATATTGTCAGGTGATTTTCGTCAAACGCTACCTGTCATTTCGAAATCAATAACAGCGGATGAAATTAATGCCTGCTAAAAGAAATCACCCATATGGCAACATGTACAAACATTCAAGTTAACAACAAATGTGGGAGCACAAATTTCAGGAGACGTAAAAGCGCAAGAATTTTCCGAAAATATACTACGAACAGGAGAAGGCACCTATCCAATAGATGAAAATAATGGCCAAATCTTACTGACAAATGAATTGTGCAATATTGAGACACCTGAACAACTTATAAATGAGGTATACCCTAATATTGTGGGTAATTGTACTTATTCAAAATGGTTATGCGAAAGAATTATTTAAGCGACGAAAACGTGATTGTCAACGAAATCAACAGCACTATTCAAGAAATGATTCCGAGAGAAGAGATATTCGCAGTAGAACCGGAGCAACCGACATAGCCCAATGGATTAGTAAGCTGAAGTGGCAATGGGGCGGCCATGTAGCTCGAAGAACCGACAATCGATGAGGCAAGGTTCTAGAGTGGCAGTATCGTACCGGTAGGCGAAGTGTGGGGTGGTCCCTCACTAGATGGAGTGACGACCTGGTAATACATGCAGGAAGTCGATGGATGCGGTTGGCTCAGGACCGTGCCAACCGCATCCATTCCGTTAAAATTCCGTGGGCATTCCTATGTATGTTTAGCAGTGGACTTGTGAACAGCTGTAATAAATGATTAAAATAAGAACACTCTAAATATATGTGGGTATAATATAATGTGAAATATATGCCGACATTTGAACTTATTGCCGTAAGCGGCAAGGGTACGCATGTTGATTACGTAGTGATAAGAGCCGTTTTCCTGAAGACATAATCTGTGACAGACGTTTGTGAAATTGAAGTTAGCAATTAAAATGTTCATGACGTTGACTAAAGGCTTTAATAAGTCGGTAAATTAATCTACAAAATTAATTCTCCTTAAGAAATAGCTGCCCGATTAAAATATTATGCCTTTAAATAATACGATAATTAATGTTAATGTTTTCTCACCGTTCATGATAAGAAATACCCAACAAAAGGCAACAAGAAAACGTATAGTCTTTTTATTACATAAATTATTAAAAGATTTTTTTTGCTTTCGCCGGTATTTCTATGGTCAAATGTATGGATGACAAACGAGCACACATTCACATAGTCCACCTGTTGCTAAGTAGATGCTGTGGCATAGGTTAAATAATGTAAGCCAATAGATATCTACGAGTACATATTATATCTTCTATTGAGGCGTTGTCAGCCCTGAGGACTAAGATGGAATGCCTCGTTTCCAGTAAAAGTGGTCTAAGGTTCTCTACACTCACCATACGAAACACAACAGCATTAAACTGATATTTCAAGCTGGTATTTAGCGAGAGCGTAGTCCTTCCCCGGTCGACCCATTCGTGCTACAATTATAATATAGCTGCAGCGAGGCTCTACCATGTCTAAAAAAATTCTTTATGTTTCATTGAATGTCAAAATAAAATAATGGTATTTCCCTCCTTCTTTCGGAGGTAGGTTTAGTAGGTCGGTGCTGATCAACGGATAAGCAATAAGCTTGTGGTAAAGATTACGGCGGTTTTACTTGCGGCCTATCGTTCCTGATACACTGGCGAGCCAAAAAGTTATTATTCTTTACAGTTTGTTGAAATTACTCAATAATTAGCTCAAAGTCGCTCAGAGCTCAAGATCAGTTAGCGAGCTATGCAGAGTGCTATGCTCGGAGTTTGATAGACTTAGAAAAAGTTTGATAGACTGCGTGATAGACTTAGAAATGAGAATATCCACGATAGAACCAGAGTAACCGACAAAGCCTAACGGATCAGTAAGCTGAAGTGGCATTAGGACTGCCATATAGCTCGAACAACTGACAACCAATGGTGAAGAAAGGTTCTCGTATAGCAGCCTCGTACCTATACGGGGACCAACCTGGTACCGGTACCTGGACCTTACCGATCTGGTAAGACATGCAGGAAGTCGATGGATACAGGTGGCTCAGGACAGTACTTTGCGGCATTCCTTGGGGGAGGCCAATGTTCAGTAGTGGGCTTGTAAATGGCTGTAATGAAATAAAATGTTGAAATAACAACATATTCAAATCGTGCATAGACACTATTTTACTTTGAATTCAAATTCAAGACTGACTATTTATTAATCTGAAACTCTACTATGTTGTCAGTCATGTACAAGTGATACTCTACCAAATCTTTTAACTTGGCAGGAATGAATGAAATCCCCCCTCTTTATTCCATTATCGGACTACCAGACACTTCGCTAGTCTCCATCCCTTTTTTTGACATATCATATATTCGTTCATAATACGTAGAGTAAAGGATGAAATAATTTACCAGTATCAGTCTTTCTATGCTATTATAATACGGGTCCTTAAAGGCAAGAATGAATAAACTTTTATCAATCTAAGTCAGTGTGCTTCACTATCATATGCAGCCGACTGCATCACCACTTGTTAAAAGAGTAAGTACAAAATAGTTAAAAGAGTAAGTAGACATTATATGAAAGGTTGCGCCAAGTGTATTTTTTTTTAATAGGATAGGGTGACAAACGAGCACACAGTCCACCTGATGGTAAGTGGTTGCTGTGACCCATAGACATCTACATCTATCTTCAATGAAGAATCAAAATGCAGATGCGTTGTCACCCGTGAGGACTAAGATGGAATGCCTCGTTTCCTGTAAAAAGGGTCTCCGGTTCTCTACACTCACCATACGAAACACAGCAGCGTTAAGCTGCTATTTTACGCTGGTATTCTGTGAGAGCGTGGTCCTTCCCCGGTCGAGCCGACCCATTCGTGCTACAACTATACTACTAATATAGCTGCAGCATGGCTCTACCACGTATACAGTCAAAAAAGAGATATTTGCTCGTTCTTACCGTGATCATGTGCGATATGATCAAAAATAGTCAAGGAGGTAGAGTCAAACACTGTTGGTGTTACACCAGAGTGAAAACCAATAATGAGTGTTTTTGCATAGACGTTTAATATGTTGGTGTACACTGAGGTAAAAAACCATCAAAAAACAATTATGGTGTATTGAGTATGAATAAAATAAAAGGCGTTATTATGGCGATGGTAATAATGCTCTCACTTTGGGGATGACTTCTCCATATATAATATTACTGTATATACTTAGTACTATGTACTATAGAGAACAATTCAAATGGCGTGTATTGACAAAGCCGTGCCAAGTTCTGGTTTCTCACAAAGGAATTGTAAAACGAAATACGCTTTGCGGTTACTTAGCCATAACATCAATTTTGGTACAAAGCCAAACAAGTTGATACTTGATAAGACTAAACTTAAGATCGTTCGTAACAGTCCTCTTTCATTTACATTTAAAACACATTAAACGCTCTAACATAATATTAACGTGATCAACTACTAAAAGCTAATATAGCATTTAAGCAGTTAATGGTATATTTTATATCATTTAACTACCCCAACCATATTTCGATCAAAATAGCAATCCGTATGTTGATGCAGTTAAGAATCCATCCGCTATTCCTATTTTATATCATGAGCATCGTCACAGGAGGCTGTGCAAAATACTAGGAACAGCACATAACCTCTAATATTGTAGTTGATAAAAAAGAAAACTAGGAACTTGTGACATTGTCAAAGGTACGAGGGTCTCATACTGCGGTCGTCCATCCGTGTAATAAAAGTAACGTTACAGATTACTTATGCTGGGTACGTGGCTCCTCTCATTTGAGAAACGGTTTTAGCATAAGAAAGTTTCCGCTGCGTTGCCCTTTTGTGTGTTGGCGGACTTCATATATTTTTGCAATATTTTTCTATTTGTCTTTGATTTAGATGGTGTAAGTTTCCATTTATTACGAGACGTTATCAACTCCCTGGGGTCTCTAATAAACTTTGAGTAATTTTTTTTATGACATTATGGAAGATGACCTGTCGAAGCAAATGTAGTAGTGATATCGAACACAAGAGAAAATACCCACCAAAAAGTACGCATACAACGGTATACTGTTTTGGAAGCGTTGAATGTCACAAGATGGGCATCGCCCTATTCTAAGACTGCCTGCAATGATTCACACGAGTAACTATGGGTTCTTTTTCGGAGTGGATTAGATTACGAGAGGCCCGAGTATTTGGTTGACATCTTTCCACAACTCTGCTGTCGTCGTCTACACATCCATAAGCAGATTGTTAATGCTGACTTCTCACGGTGCGTGATATCAAAAGCCGTGCTCCGCTAAGCAGATTTGCACGAGAAAGCACGCGCCACCTGTTCTCATGGGCCCATCAATATGAACAACCGAAGTATGAGAGCTTCTCCATAAAGCTGATTCGTTTTAATAAAGAATTAAAAAATCGGGAATCTTTTATTGGTCTACTACATATTTAGGTACAAAAGATTACTTCACGATAGCACGAGGCTTAATTAAATGAACATATCGACGTGGTCACTCGCACCACTCCGCAGCGCCCCGTGCGTGTTCGAGTCGCCACGAGTGCGCTGACGCCTCGCCACGCCGCGCCTTGTTAACCGACTTCAAGCGGATCAGACGCGCTATCACGCGCTAGCCCGCGTTGCTTCGAGCATCGAGCCACTTAGTGGTAGACATGTATCAATCGTTCATTTCTAGTGACCCAATCGTTCAAGTATTGATTCGTCATATGAACCGTTTCATTCGGGTCGATCATGGTGGCTCGCGAGTGCAGGTCTATCGGTTTCGACCGAACACAAATAAATACTTCATTTTACTGTTTATTTATTTATTGCATAATGTTCAGAACTTTACTGTGTGTAAATGATTTAATATTTTGAATTACATTTATCACTTAATAAATTAATTGTTTTTGTTCCTCTTCTTCTTATGAAATAGTTACAGATTGCAAGTTGTTTCCATAATTATTTATAACTTAAAGTCACACACATGCGCTTCCGTCTTATTATATAGATTGGTCGAAGCGATTATAAATAAATAATAAAAAATATAATAAATTCTATTCGCAATACTTTTACATTCACAATTCGTGCAAACAGTCAATCATAGGTCCACAGGTTATAAAGTTCCTGTCAATCGTTTATACTGGATCGTTCAAAAAATGTAATTGCAATCGTCATTACTTCTACGCGATTGAACGAATCATTCACGATTGACACATGCCTAAGCCACTACAATCGCACGATGCGTAGACGCCAGCTGGCGTTGAGCGACTTGTGATATCACGTGCCGGAGAAGCCAGATATGTAATTACAATAATAATAATACCTAAAGTATTTTAATTAACACAGTAACGACTATTTGATATTATTTTGTTGCTTTTTTATTTTTTCTTATAAAAAAGTTACTCCTATACAAGATATCTTCCTGTAATTTTGATTTTTTTAAATATTAATTATAAAATGGTCGTTTCGTCAGAGTTCGAAACTTTCCGAATCTACTAAGTATAATTTAGGGATGTTTAACAGAAAAAGATAAAATAAAGATTATAAATTTATTTAAATGGCATTAATCTTTTATTTTATTAAAGAAATATAAATTAAATTAATTCATAGATACATTTTATAAACTAATATTTGATCTCAATCGACATAAAAAGCTTTTTCATAAAAGGAAAAATAAGAAAACCGAAATCACCGACGTTGTATTATAGAATAATCGAACATTTCTTTTTACATTACCTCTAACGATTTATTGTAGAATGACATTTATAAATATTGGACGTCAATCTCAGTCAGAGATTTTTATCTACTAATGAAGCCTCGAGACGGATCGTTCATTTCACTATCTTTTATTGTCCCTTCGAATTACATTGAGAGTTCAATCTCAATAATAGAGATGTGACATGTATTGAATTTATTCTGATATATTTGTAAATGTTCTTATTAGTTTGAATTAATACTGGGAATACCAATAAATAAATATAATTAAATGAATAATATATATTATTAATAATTTCAATTTAATGTATATATTAATATATATTATTACATTAAATTGAATATTCATATAGCAAATTAATGTGATAATATGTTTAGTTGTTATTGAATGATGATACTATTTTATTTCGCTTAATGAATTCTTATACAAATAAAAACGTAGAAAGTTTTTTACTTATTACCATATTTACTTTTTACTTAATTATTGTTAGTCAATAATTGACTCCAATCCCATCTTGTTATAGGTGGTGATGAATAGTAATGAAAAGATAGACGCCATCAAATTATTCCACTCTCTTACTGTACGTATTACAAAAGACGAAATAAACTGTTTCGTTTAAAAATTTAAAAGAATATCACTCTAGTGTACTATCGAATTTTTTTTGTCCTAATCACGATGAATTCTTTAAAGAAAATAAGTAAATCGCGAGAAATTAACAATTTTTCTTAATATAGGACTAAGACTAAGAAGGACGAAGACCAACACTAAGACTTGGAAATGTGTATAATCATCATGATTCTAGCCTATGCTTAGTTCATAGCCATAGCATAAGCTTCTTTAGCTTTTATTGAGCTGCCGTTCGAGTCTGCTGCTATAGCCAAAACTACGACTACCGCAACACAATCGAAACACACCGAAGCCTAAATCACGCAATCAAAGTTTGGAAGTACTTGCGCCATATATAGAACAGCTCTGCACTAGCACATGGAGCGTTGGGCGCTCCCCAGGCTTAACAACTTGCCCGGTGGGAGATCTCCCCTTTCCATTCTACGGCCAAATTGGTGGCCCCGACTTGATAGTTCGGAGCTGTATAACACATCCCTTCGGAACTTTGACAGCGTGAATTAGGCTTCGGTGCGTTTCGCTTGTGGCGCGACGTTAGCGCCACCACACCCCCATAAAACGATATAATGCATTTTTATAATACTACAATTGACAAGCGAGTGTGGGAAGATTGTCACTATTTTCACAAATTACAATTCAATGCTTGCATCCAGTAAAAGTAAACTTTCAGAATTTATGAGATGTTTAGATTTTATGTTTTATCTTTTATCTTTAATATTTATCTTTTTAAATGACTACTGACTTATACTCCCAAAATTCCGCTTCCTCTTGCTATGCCACTGTTGCTTATTATAGACTACTCCTAGATACTTTTTGTATACAAGTTAGTTTAAGAGCTCATGGACCGATATTTACCCGTACCGCAGCGGTAGAGGAACTGCTACTTTATGAACCGCAGTTTTGTGTTGAACTTAGTGGGAGTTGATCGTAATTCGGGTGGGCACATGGTAGTTTACTTGAGGTGGTTCCAAGCCCTCATGAGCCCGCGCTCTCTTAAAATCGTGCGGGCACCGCGAACTGCGCGATTCTACTATTTGCCTGTCGATACAGTGGCAGCCGTAAGCAACCGCAGGCGTCGCAGGCATAAATAGCTTTCTAAAACTAATATCTATATTTCTTATGTTTTACGCGTCAAGTAGAGCCACTACCGCTGCGGGTGCAGATAAATATCGTTCATGATGGTAAGCACAGACCACCTGATGGTAAATTTATACTGTGTCCAATAGAAATCGAAGTCAAAGTCAAAGTCAAAATACTTTTATAATTAGCCTTAAAAAAGCACTCTTTGAAAGTCAAAGAAGCTATGCCATTGAATCAATAAGTCCCTACCACGGGAGAACTTGTGGAAAGAAATTAGTCCAGTCACTTCAGCATGAAAAAGGGGTCAGCCTCGGAATAAGAGATAATAAGCTCAATTTTTGTATATACATTCATTTTGGCGTTACACATTTTAAAGGTAAAATACTTAATTATTTTTCTACTTAAAATCTACTTTCAATTAATTAAGATATACAATAAGTATTTCATTTAATGAGTTTTTAATTACACAAAGTAGGTAAGTATTATAAATTTGATATATTAAAGAATTGTAAAATATAATTAAATACAATATATTAACTGATAAATAATACAAATTATTCAACATTCAAAGTAGTATTCACAAATATTCACGGTTGACCTTGCATTACAGTACGTATGGCTGAGCGCTGCGCGGTCATCGCTCCCTATCGCAAAAACGGTTCAGCGCATGAGAAAATGTTTCAAATAAAATTTGTCGCAAATTTTATGATCTACAATTTTATAACAAATTTTCATCATCATTGGAGCAATAGAAATCGAGATAATCGCGAAAAAACTGTTTTTTTTTGTCCTTTGACCTTGAATAAAAATACTAAAAATAAACAATTTAGGTAGATTCTACCTAAATTATTGTAGAATTTTATTATGTTAAAAATAGGCATAGTATATTTTAATAAAATTTAAATCACTTATCAATGTAGTTTATAAGCTAACATTGTATCTGTAACGGTTATCGATAAGCGACGGAAAGAAAAACTGCACAACTTTATCGTAGACAGAGCTGCCACAGTTCCAAGAGTATTTTATACTTGCGGACAGAGAGACAATGATAACAGAAATGATTGATATTTAACAATGACGATACTTGTTATCCTTGCTGTTTGTGGTTAGGAAAATGGCGGATTGCAAAAACAGGAGTATAAATTTAAAACAATCATAACAACTTTAAATTTCAGTAGATATGTTTATTAATAAAATATGAAATGTTATTCATAATTATTGCATTGCATGTAAAGACAGTTTGACAAGGTGCGATCTATCTGGTAATAATAAATTGCAGGTAAAGCGTGGCGACTATGACATATTTTTCATAAAAAGAAGATTAAATATGTAAATGCTGTAAATTAGTACTCTTCCATTAACCTTCGCATTATGGTTGCAGCATGGATGGATCAGCTTGACCAGGAAACGAACTCACTCGCATAGAATATTAGTGTAAAAAATCACTTTTAATAAAAATTAAAAGCAGACATTAAAGAACTAAAAAATATTTTACATTCTGAAGTCAGTGCTAAAACAAAGTGGAGACTCTTCCTTAAGGTCTTTAATTTTACCTTTTTTATTAGACTAAGGAATATCATAATCTCAATGTCATCTAAAAATAGTTACATTAAAAACTTCATCCTCTATTTTATCACCACTAAGGGTTATTATTTCTCGAAATTTCTATGGGGTACCACCACTGAAGTATAAAAAAAACCATCAAAATCGTTTCATATTTGGCGAAGATATTGAGTGAATATTCTTTAGTTGCAATTATATCAATGTTTTACATTTACTAACATCTTAATAATAAAGGATTTTTGCAAAGAAACGCTTGATTCTATTAAATATCTTATTTTCCTATGCCATTTTATAATTGGTCGGCATGTTAGTCGTTTACATCTATTGATTTGTCGATATTATTCGATACGAAATTGACTCAGTGTGGCGATTGAAGTTGTATCGCTATCGTAATAACGTACCAACTAATCGAAAAAAAAGGCTTAGTACTTCTGCATACACATGTATTATATTATATGTTATTACTCTAAGTAATTCTGTTGGGCTAGAGACAATTTTAATAGATTATGTCAAGACATGTGTCATTTGCCTCATTTTTGAAATTGTCCTGTTTATGTAACCTACAATATTTACTTTATGATGTTTAAAATATTGTGGGCTTCGTTGTATTAGGACATGATTTTTGTCGTGACATCCACAAACGCTGTTCTGCGTGTTCTGCTTCGTTAACCACTCGCATTTTTTGACCAACAACAGTTTACCTCAGTTGCTATTTACATAAAATGATTTTCAGCAGATTTGCAGTAGCTAAAAACCTTGGTAGCTCAGAGGCTTAGCGGTTACAGTAAATTTTACAGTACGAAAGCAACCCGATTCAATTCCCGCCGACATCAATTTTAAGTGAAATTTTTAAATAGTTTTTTTTGATTGAAAATGTAATTTACCGCGTGCTCAGCGGTGAAGAAAAACCACGTGAGGAAATCTTCATGTCTCAAGGATTATGAAATGACATTCATCACAACAACACGCACTGGAGCATCGCGGACTAATTGCTTTATAACCCTCTCAGAAATGAAACGAGGCCTATATCCGGCAATGAGATGTATAGAGTCTCTACTCGTCACTTAACATTTTACTTTTGCAGATACTACATATATTTTAGATGAAGTGCTAATTAGACAAAGTGGTATTTAGACGATTTGTGTTAGAATATAATATAAAGATGCTTTTTCGACCATTATGCCAACGTACTACACTAAGAAACTTAAGCATTGACAATTATGTAAATGCTTAAGTTTCTTAAAACTGGTTTTCTATACAATTAAAAGACAAGTAAGTAGCAGAACCATAAGCAACAATTATTTGAATTTTACAAATCAAAGATAAGCTACCATATACCGTATGTATGGTAAGTCATTATATTGGTTATTACATTTTTATCATACGCAATTTATCAGACTTCTTAGATAAGATTTAATAAAGAATTTTGGCTAATATTTCGGCAGTTAGAATTGTGTGTTGAACGATAACGGTATTTACAAATTTTAGTCGCATGCTTCAAACACCGCTTCTGTGTTCAGTGCATATGTTTCACAACAAAAGGTGTTGGTTGCAACACGACGACTCCGAAAATCGCTGTAGAAAATGGCTGGTGGAAATTACACTATGAGCGAGGCAAGTGTAAAGTTATTTTTTTTTTCACTTATACTAATTTATCAGCTTTATGCATTAAATCGAAAGTCTAAAGAAACCAAATGCTTCATTTGATTTATTTTTTTGTGTTTATTAGAGCAATGAATATGTGATATGTTCAAAAATTAATTCATATTGCAAACGTGACAAGTAATAATTTATAGATAAACGGCTGTGTTAATGTTTACTATATAATCCCATCGACGTTTTTGTTCATTATTTGTATACCTCATGTAAAACTGTTAATTCTTATAATTAAATAAATATCCGTCAGCTCAAATTGTATCATCATGATCAATCATCATAGCCTTTCCCATTTCCACTGCTAAACATATATCTTTAGTAATATATTATAGAATATAATATAATAACTTCTTCAAAGTCTACCTCGTTGTATTTCGTTACTGAATCTAGAAGGGGGCACCCCACACTTCGCTTACCACTTAATTAAATCATATCATAAATTAATATTTAGTTTTTAATACATATGACATGAAATTCTTTACTTTTAACTAATTCTGGACGTTGGCTTTTCTAAAAATGAGCAAATTTATATCTATTTCTTGGAGACTTGCCCATTCTCATACACGAAGAGTCATGGTGCTGCTATATTATGGTTGTAGCACAAATAGGGCGGTTCGACTGGGCAAGGACCAAGCTTTTACATAATACCAGCGTGAAATAGCAGCTTTATGCTGCTGTGTTAAGAAACAGATGATGAGTGTAGAGGACTCTTTTAACTGAAAACGAGGAATTCAATCTTAGTCCTCAGGGGTTACAAGGCATCTGCATGCATTTTGATTCTTAATCGAAGATAGATCTCTATAGACTACAGCATTCACCTACTTTTAGGTGGACTGTGTGCTCGCTTATCACCCTTATTCTGTTAAAAAAAACTCAAAACACAAAAAATACTTTACTGTCGTACTTATAATTCTGCCTCCTATACAATTATACCAGTCTGTAGTATTTGAACACTTAACATTTATGTAGGCTATTAAACAATCATTTACTCACCAGGGCATTGTCTGTCTATAGCCCACGTCCCTTAAAGTTACAGCCTATATACGTCCCACTGCTGGGCACAGGCTTCCTCTCATTTCTGAGAGCCTGCGAGCTGCCTTAATGCGTGTTGGCAAACTTCATATGTCTTTGAAATATATTTTTCTTATTTCTCAGATATGCAGGTTTCCTCACGATGTTTTCCTCACCGCCAAGCACGTAGTAAATCAGCACTTAAAATTGCAATAAACAATGTCATTTGTGCCGGCGCGGATCGTACCCGAGTTGCTCGCGTAATGTGAAATTTACAGCGAGGGCTTAGCCCCTGAGCTACCACGGCTCCTTGCAGCGTCGCTTGCAAGTAAGTTTTACTTCTACAGAAGTAGTAAATTATCAATTAAATCCAAAACCCCACAATAGTGATTTATTTGTCGGATTGTTGGTTTGTTAAGCGCTTGAAGTAATTACCTTAATGTGTTTTGCGAGCGTAGTCAAGGCACTTTTACTAAAAAATTAAATCTGGATAAAACCAACACCATCGCACTTCCAAACCGTTAAAACGATTAGGAAAAAGTTCATAAAGCAGTAGAAAAATATATAATTTAATGTCCTCTATACCGAATTTCGATCACGGCAGTCAGTCTCAATGGCCACTGCGCAGGACAGGGTTATAGTGTACGAGTGTGTGTACAAGCAGAGTTGCAATTTCCATTCACTACTCTTATAGTCCGATGAAACGGTAATCCGACTCGACCGGGGAGAGATCAGGCGCAGGATAAATATATTATATAAATATAATCCGCCCAAAAATCATTTTGATCCTCAGAGATGTCAACGCGTCTGTAGCATTATTTGATTGAATTTAACTGCACGTGTTCATGCAGTCTATGGAATAGTGTAGCGACTTGCAATCAGGTGGTTATAGTTACAGTGGTAAGTCACTGAATTTTTGTAGAAAAAATCATAGCCCGCCTTCTGGACTGCCGGATTAAAACATTGCATATTTCGACGAAACGAAAAAGACTTAACGCTAATTAAGATAATTAATCAGATTATCATGACAGTAATTATAATTGATAAAACTGTAATCAAAGTTAAGGTTACGTAAGCCCCAATTACGATTGAATTGCCATTAATTTTTCTAGCTAATAATCTACTTTGTTTGAATTCATTAATTATTTATGCGCAGATTAATTTTAACAAAAGAAATGTTGAATCTTTATTTATTTAAGATTTCTTTGTTAAAATTAATCCACCTCCACCACCATTTAAAAGTAATTTGTATTCTAAAAAAATATAAATTTAATAACCAAAATTATTTTATTCAATACATAGCTTGATTATTAAATAAACTGAAACAATTTAATTTTTATTTTAGGTGTGTAAAGTTATTCACTTTAAATTCTTAGTGTTTACAATTTAATCTAACTTCAAAAACTTCCTCGCATACGTTCACTTTAAGTTTATTGAACATTGACTCAACTTCCTCCGGTTGTATGTTAAAGAAAAATTAACAAAAATTGGAATAGTATACAGAGATTAGTTTTATATGTTTATATTATTACAAAAGTGTTACTAAATGTTACTCGGATTATAAAATATAACAAGAGTTATTATTTGTATTAAAAATATTATAAGACTGAGATATCTTTTCCGCGTTGAACGACGTTTTATAGAATAAGACTGACAAACGAGCATACAGTCCACCTGATGAGAAGTGGATGCTGTGGCTTAAAGAAATCTACATTTTTCCTAGATTGAGAAACAAAATGCAGATGCATTGTCACCCCTGAGGATTAAGATGGAATGCCTCGGTATCCAGTAAAAAGGGTCTCCAGTTCTCCACACTCACCATACGAAACACAGCAGCCTTAAGGTGCTATTTTACGCATGTATTCTGTGAGAGCGTGGTCCTACCCCGGTCGAGTCGACCCATTCGTGCTACAACTAATATAGCTACAGCGTGGCTCTACCACGTATAAGTACATGTTAGTATACGCGGTACCAACATCCCGCTTTGCTTTATTATAGAACAAAGGTGACAAATAAGCACCCGGTCAACCTAAATGGTAAGTGGATGCTATTTTCCATAGACACCAGCCTATCCTCGATAAAAAATTAAAATAAAGATACCTTGTTATTCCTGAGGTTGAAGATGGGATGCCTCGTTATCAGCAAAAAACACTTAATAGTTCTCTGGTTCTAATGCACACATCATAATTTCACGCTGGTATTCTGTACGAGGACCTCGTGCTTCTCCGATCGAGTCATGGTCATGCAGCCATATCACATCTGCAGTGTCCCCGTCCCTAGTCTCAAAAATTTTAGTTCTGCATTCTAGAATAGATTTTCACCCATAAGGTGAATCGCGAATAGGTTGGCATTTGGAATACAGTTATCATATCCTCCCCACTCCATCAACTATTTATAAAACTATTGTATATTATATAATTGTAATTCCTTGCAAATTCTAGGCATCGTTGTATGTTTCCACGATTTATTTAATTATTTATTCGTTTGTTAGAGCTTATCGAAAGTCTACTGTTGAACTTTAGATCCTTATACGGAACATTTGCCATAGTTGCCACGCTTAGCAGCCGGTTTGGCATCCCCAGTTTTTTATTATTATGTGCTGTTATCAGGAAGGCTGGCCATCTTCAGTTTCATTACCCTTGGGATGATGTGGAGTGATAGTGGATACTCTTAAGCGGCCACTACACGGCGTCATGATACGATACCAAATTTAATTCTAGAAATGACAGGCTTAAGAATATCTAAATCTTTCTTTACGTAAAAGAAAAAAATACACTGAGATATTTAAATATTGTATTGATTTCTTTATGATCGCATTTCCTTAGAAGGACAAGGGAAAGACGAAGTTGGGACGGGGCTTCTAATAAATCAATAAGAAGATCGTGAAATACAATTTACAGGGGTAAAATACTATTGATTCCAATCTGTCGATGCTCTTATTAACGAAGGGTTGACTAATAATGCCTTTCTAATTAATAATAAACTACAGAAAATTACAACTCTATAATAATTATTTTTCTATTATTTTTTGTAGGTTGAATCTAATGGCAAGTTACCACTTCCGGACAATTCATCTACTGGACCACCCGAACGAGCATCATGGGGGCGGCCAATTGAATTCATATTAGCATGTCTGGGATACGCCGTTGGATTGGGGAATGTCTGGCGGTTTCCATATTTATGCTACAGAAATGGTGGTGGTATGGAAAATAATTAATTTCTTATATATTAACAGTTCCTTTAACATTTGATTTAAAAGAAATTCTCATTATAATATATGAGAAATAATGTGGAGTACATTAGACTATAATAAGCTGAAATTATTATAATAGGCTAGCTTACTCCGACCATTAAAGAAAGATAGACGGAACGCTGCGTACATTTCAAGTGACGTTGAAACCAAGTCAAAACCATGCTCAACTTATTGTAAAACGACGCGATCACGCACATGGTTTTAGGAGCATAAGTGTGCACCCAGCAGCACACTCTTACAGGCTTTAAAAGACAGAAGAAAGATGAGTACGTGAGTGCGTGTCGAGAAGTTAAGCATGGTTTCAACGTCAATTTAAATATACGTGGTATACCCAAAGTTTACGCAGAGCTTCGAAACGGATGGCACACGTGTGTCAATGTATGAATAAATATCGTTATAGCGATGTGGATAGCTCCGCGCGGACCACGCTCTGTGCTGAGTGTTGTAAGCGCCACCCAAGCAGCACACAAGCGTTATGAACATCAATATACCAGCCCACATAGAACTTAGAGTTCTTTTAAAAGCGTATAAGAGTGTTGAAAAGGGGTTATATCCTTATAAGAGTGGTTTATGTGTTATTATATAGATCAAGCTGTATAAAGTCTGTATTATGGGATTTAAGTAAGCTTAGGGTTCTTAATCAGAATATAAAATCTCTAGTATACAGCTTTAAGTATTTTGTAACACTTCAATCCAATTTTATCATTAAAGTTGTATAGAAGCTGTTTTTTTGCATGCTGTCCCTTACTTAAACACCTCTAATTGTTATTATAGTATCACTAAAATCTTATTTCTGGACAATAGTGTATGCAAACTCTCTACTAAAACTTATTCTTATGGTGTCATTGTACACTTTTGTAAATACAGTAGTTTTATGACTTCTGCCTATGAGAGTGATGTAAAACTAATAAAATAAATAACAGCCATAGTACAACTTAAATCTGTGTAAGTGACAGAATATCGCCATTTTGCATGCGCTGCGTGTTTATATTGTGCTAGTGAACAAAATTAATTTTTTATCAATATGTGGAAAAAAAGAAAAAGATTTGGTGCATTAAAAGACCATGTTAAATCTAAATTAAATTTATCCAACAATGTTAAAAATTTTGTCATATGACTGCATCTGTTTTGTTTCAGGTGCATTCTTAATACCATTCTTCTTGATGATGATTTTAATTGGTCTGCCCTTATTTTACCTGGAATTATACATCGGACAGTACACAAGTCTGGGTCCTTTAAAAGCATTTGGTGCCATTGGACCAGTTTTCAGCGGTCTTGGCTATTGTACACTAGTGGTGATCAGTATTATTAGTATTTATTACATGATTATAGTTTCATGGACGCTGTTTTATACTGTTGTATCTATAGGCGGATATTTGAATTGGGGATCATGTGAAAACGAATTTAACACCGATTGTAAGTTCTACTTTTTAATATTTGAATATTTTTAAATTTTAACCATAATTTATAAAAATCATTAGATTGAAAACTACTTTTACTAATTTTATGTACTATAAAGGAAATCATATACTTGCACATGTTTCACACCTGACTAAATTTACTAAGATGTATAGTAAACGTCTTCTTTTAGATTAGATGTATTAAGAAATAAAATTAACTGCTATGAATAGAGAAATTTAGGAAATTTAATATATTAATCTGGTTTTAATTTGATATATTTTCGGAGGAAACCCAGGTTAACTTCAGGTTTGAAATCTTGTAATATATGTTTGTAAGGTATGTTTGGGTTTAGGTTTAATTATGGCATCGCATATTTTTTGTAGTTATATAATATTCAGATTTTACGTCATAGCCAAAATGTCTGTACAGCAAATTAAATTTTAATATTTTGAATGTTAGACCAAACGAAAGCAATTATTTGTATTAAAAAAATAACCACGTCGGCAGAAAAAATCTAGAACATCATAATTTTTTATTGAAAATGGCGAATAGAATAATTTTTAAAATTCTAATGCCATATTAGACATCACCATTTCCTTCGAGTTACATAATAGACTAAATTCTATAATAAGTCTACTCGATTTCTATAATAAGAAATCACTCTGAAAGTACTCAAAATTTGGTATTAAAGTATCATTTTGTAAATCATTATTATATTTATTTTTATTATTTCTTTCAATATAGATCATTTTAGAGTAACCTTAAACAGTTTGTTACAGTGGTGTTTACGATGCTGAATGCAGAATTAATAATACTGGAGATGCAACAGACTTAACATACTACATGAGGCAGTGTAAGAGTATTGGAGAAATTTGTTTGAGTTCCGGCTTTGAACCATATGATGGAAAATATTGCTTAAATGGCACTGAAACTATACCGTGGTATACCAATATACGAAGAGTCATTGCTGCTGAAGAATATTATAAGTGAGTTTATATTTTCTTTTTGATTCCATGAGACTGTGATATTATATTGTATGATATTTAATATTATGTACAAATTATTGAGCTTGGTGGCATCAATTTAAAATAAACACTCCTTCTCTCAAAAATATT
This sequence comes from Parnassius orleans, assembly GCA_029286625.1. Taxonomy (NCBI): domain Eukaryota; kingdom Metazoa; phylum Arthropoda; class Insecta; order Lepidoptera; family Papilionidae; genus Parnassius; species Parnassius orleans. The sequence goes on along the minus strand of JAGSMP010000312.1, from coordinate 186,881 downwards.
TGAAAAAATAAATAAAAATGGTGCATATAATTGTATACACACGTACATAGTTAAACTTCTTTACGACATATCATTCTACTTTCTTATTTTAAATAAGAAGGTTAAATAATAGTATAATCATGCAGGCCGGCGTTGAAACTTTACAAGAAAATGTTACAAGAAAACGTGACTTTTTTTCAATACCGTACTAAATTATTCCACTACGTCGATAAAGAAGTTACTCAGTAAGATAATAAAGTAGTATTTTAATACCAAGCTTAAGTTAGCTTGGCCTGTATGTATAGTATGTATGTATGAGTGTATGTATGCACGTAATTCGATTACCATTACATTACAGCCTATAATAAGTGAACTGCTGAATATAGGCCACCGTCATAGATTGCCAGGCGTAGGCGGATTGGCATCCTCAGTTTTTATTATTTTGAGTCATCAGTAAGACGCTGCCACCCATCTCCTATTTCATTTTCCTCTGTCGCCTCTTATGACATCCACGGTATAATAGCTGGCCGTGGGTTCTTTTACACCGCCACTGCACGGCGGCATGAATGTGATGAAATTTTATAATTCAGTTATCACAAAAATCTGAATGATCTAAAATTTTGTAAACTTACTAAAGACCGATGAAAATACAATAATTTCATGACTATGTCCTAGAATTGCTGACCTAGATCATGATCGATGTGTATTGTTTAAGTTCTTTTAAATTATAATAAATATAAAACATATATAAGACAGTGACAGACAACAATCAACGAAAGCATATTGGTAACATCTCTTCATATAAAAAGGATTTATAGTGACACCACTAGACGTTAATATGATACCACTTATAGTTTCACAGTTTTATATGTTAATATTTTTAAAGTCAAACTTTACTCGAAAAATCTATAAATAATTAGCTCTCTCAGATATGAAGGAAAAATTGTGTAGATTTATAGTAAATAAAAGAAAGAGACCGTAAAATAGTAGCGCATAGTGTTATATAGATATAAGGAATTGCAACAGCAATATTAAGCGACGCATAACTATGGTTTTCTTTAATTCATACGTTAAAATAAGAAGTTTTATCTGATGATTAGTTAGGTGGTTTAATTTCTAAACATTGTTATCTATATTAGAAATTTGATATTGTTCATGTTTATGAATGTCTAAATCTTATTTAAGTGTCAACAACTGATAACGATTAGACTTCATCGATTGATGGTTATCAGATATAAATAGTTGAATTAACTTTTTTGACGATGGTGTTACTTGCACAATAACTGCCTTACATGCCTTGGTTTAAAAGCGAACAATTTAGATTTTCATAATGATTTCTTATATTTACGCGAACTGCAATGTGTAGTACATTGAATAAAACTACTTTTAAAGATTTTATCGCCTTTAATTGTACTTATTTTAAATTCCCGACTTTTCGGTTGCTTTCCAGCTCCCATGTTCACGGGAGACTGAGGTGATTGAAGTCCCGATGTCAGATAACTCCTTCCGGTCTGTAAGGTCTGTAACTCAGTCCGTCAGTCCCGGAGTACCTTCAGCTTTTTAATTATTACTTTTGGTCCAATATACGCAGAATGAACTTACCGAGTCTTGAAGTCTTGGAGTAGTATGCTTGGGTTTAGTTTTAATTTTATAAATTACAGGATCCCAAGCAGGTGGTAGTACCCAGCTTCCTTCTCTATTGAAACTGGGATGTTTTTTTTTTTATTTCAATAGCCTCACGTATCATCCTTGGCAGGAATCGATGTTCTTTCGCGAGGATTTGTGGTCTATTAAATATAATGTAATGGCGTGGGCCGTCTAGGATATGATCACAAACTGCAGACTTCCCGAAGCGTTGGTGTTTCACGTCAGCTATATGTTCTTTTAGGCGAGTTTTTATAGATCGTTTTGTTTGCCCCATATATGAGAGACCATATTCAAAATCAAGCTTGAACACTCCTGCATCTTGTAGAGGGATATTAGACTTGATGGATGGTAAGAACTGGCTAACCTTCTTCGGCGGCTTGAAGATTGTTCTAATAGAAGCTCGCTTCAAGATGTAATATTATCTGTGACACCTCTGAAATGTGATAGAATGGCGGGCACACGCTCGACTTGGGCTGGCTTCACTAGGCACTGTGGCGTAGGCGTGAGATCCGAAGCTTGTTGTCGTGCAGGACCTGCTTGACGTGCTGAAGCTCGGAAGCCAGGTGTTTGCTGTCACAGATCCCTCGTGCTCTCTGTAACAAATATTTGCCCACGGATGGTAACTCTGAAGGATGATGGTGAGATTCACCGTTTAAATATTGGATCGTATGGGTCTTTTTTCTAAACTCATTGTAACCTATAGTGTTGTTAGGATTTCGGATGACTAATACATCTAAGAAGGCTAAGGATTTTTTTTGCCTCTAACTCTTAAATTAAAATGTTCTGAAAATGCAGATATTTAGTCTGATTACAACATTGTGAAAGTATCGTCTACGTACCATAGTTAGCTTTACTTTTAGTATTAAATTGCACATGGAACTTTTATCATCATCATCATTACAGCCCTTCACAAGTCCACTGCTGAACATAGGCTTCCCCCAAGGAATGCCACAAAGCACGGTCCCGAGCCACCTACATCCATTAACTTCCTGCATATCTATCCAGGTCGTCACTCCATCTAGTGGGAGGATGCCCTACACTTTGCCTGCCGTTACGAGGCTGCCAATCGAGAACCTTTTTCCACATTAGTTGTCGGTACTTCGAGCTATATGGCCGGCCCATTGCCACTTCAGCCTACTAATCCTTTGGGCTATGTCGGTTACTCTGTTTCTACTGCGGATATCCTCATTTCTAAGTTTATCACGCAGAGAAACCCCGAGCATAGCCCTCTCCATAGCTCACTGAGCGACCTTGAGCTTCCTCATACGGCCAGCAGTGAAGGACCACGTCTCAGATCCATAGGTCTTCACTGCCAGCACGCACTGGTTGTACAATCTAGTTTTGAGGTTTTGAGGTATGCCTGACGAAAAGATGGGTCGTAATCTTCCGCACGCTGCCCAGCCGAATTGAATCCGTCGATTGACCTCTTGGTCGAAGTTGGACTTATCTAGTCGGACTATTTGTCCCAGGTAAACATATTCGTCAACAACTTCGAGCTTAGTGCTCCCAACAACTACCGGCATAGGTGTTACATGGACGTTAAACATGATTTTTGTTTTGTCCATGTTCATCTTAAGACCTATCCGTTGGGAGACACTATGGAGGTCATTGAGCATAGTGCTTAGACCCTCCAGCGATTCTACCATAAGGACTATATCGCCGGCAAATCGAAGGTGAGTGATGTACTCGCCCTTGACGTTAATACCGTATTCTTTCTCTGCAGTTGGATAGGTTTCGTACTCTGGTTCTGTACTCGAATAGCCATCGTAGCCCTACTGTACAAACACTTCAGCACTTCGATATACCGACAGTCCACCTGGCACCGCTGAAGGGACTGCAGCACCGCAAAAATTTCGACGGAATCAAAGGCTTTCTCATAGTCCACATACGCAAGCCAAAGTGGCGGATTGTACTCTTCGGTCTTCTGTACAATTTGCCGAAGGGTATGTATGTGGTCTGTGGTGCTAAAGCCTTATCGGAAACCGGCTTGTTCGGGAGGCTAGAATTCGTCGAGTCTGCGATTCGTAAAGACTCTAGAAAACAGCACGTGAAATCAGAAGGGAAATCTGTCTGTAATTCTTCAAGAGTCGTTGTCGCCTTTCTTGAAGAACAAGACCACCGCACTTTTGCTCCACGCCTCCGGTGTAATACCACCATGGAGGACGAAATTAAAGAGCTTCTGAAGGACTTCAAGTACCGGTTTTCCACCCGTTTTAGAAGCTCCGCTGTAATTTCATCCTCGCTAGGGGACTTGCTGTTTTTAAGATGCTGGAGAGCCATTCTAATCTCGCTCAGACTGACGTCCGGAATATCATCGGAATCGTGTCGCATAAGTCTTGCTCTTGAATCGTTATCCACACTTGCGTGTGTTTCCAACGATGACGTGTACAGCTGCCAATAGAACCTCTCAATCTCACCCAAAATCTCAGGTGTCCCGGAATCGATGCTGCCACATTTGGTCTTCAGCTTCGACAGTTGGCTCTTTCTGGCAGACAGATCTCTGGCAAAACCTTTGGAGTCTTGGTTCCGCTCGATCCCTTCTTCAATATAAGCTATATTGAAGTTGCGTAAGTCCCGTCGCATGCATTTGGAGATCAGTCTGTTTAGTTGCCTGTTTGCTGTCAAATCTGCTGAAGACTGCAGCTTCATCTCCCGTCTAACAGCCATAAGAATAAGAGTGTGATCGGAGAGTTTTTGTGTTCTTCTGCGACAGGTCTTACAGTTTTAGGACAGTTTCCACAAGCTTGTCATTCATATGTTCCACCTCATTGCAATCTTCTAGGCACTGAAAACAATTTTGTAACTCCAGCTGAAAGTTTTCGGGGCTTTGGATTAAAGCACGAGCAGGACCGAGCGTTGACTTCATTAGACGTGACCTCTTCAACTTAACGTTTAGGTTCAGTGTACCTCTCACCATTCGGTGATCGCTGCCAGTTTTCACCCTCGCGATCACTGAGAGATCACTGAACAGTTGTCGTCTGGTCGTCATAATGAAGTCAATCTCATTTTTGTCGAACCGTCGGGGCTCGACCAGATCCTTTTTCTTTGGGGCCGCTTTTGGAAGAAATAGTTTATCATAAAGAGTCACTGTTTCTCCATAAAGTTGGCCAGCTGCTGGCCCCTTGGGTTCCGTTGCTCTATTCAGAATTTCCCTACTTTCAGCTTAATGTTCTCTCTTGTACCTAGATTTTAGTTGAAGTCTCCCATTAACACCGTATAGTGAGTTTTATAGGAATGCATGGCTCAAGAGATATCCTCATACATTCCCTCCACTTCCTCATCGGGATGTGCCGATGTTGGTGTTGGCCTTCAGCGAATAACATTTGGTGATTCTGAGTATAATGTACGCAACCATCGTCGACACACTCCCAAATTTTACAACGTTGTTAACGAGAGACTTGTGGACGATAAATCCGACACCTCCTTGGGACAGATGGTCGCCCTCCCGGTGATAGAACAAGTTGCCGGATTCGAGGATTACCGTGTCCTCACCCTCTCTTCGGACCTCGGATAATCCTATAATATTCCAGCGCAACTTGTCTATCTCTTCTTACAGCTTCAGGATCTTCTCGTCAGTCCGTAGGTGGCAACCTAACCTGCACCAGAGATTCTTAGCACCCCCTGCCCCGCCGTTACCATGGTCGCCACCGTAGCCAGGAATAGCGGGGCCGCCAGGGACTGGGGGCCGTTTATTTATGTCGTTGCTCATCGGGGGTATAATGCCATAGTTTCCACGCTTGGCGAGCGGTTGTGCAACCTCAGTTTTTTTTTGCTTTTTGCTGTTATCAGAAAGATGCTTCTGCCCATCTTCTGTATCAGTTTCCCTCTGTCGCCTCTTACGACACCCACGGGAAGATATGGGGTAGTGGGTATTCTTACCCACCACTACACGGGAGACATTATTTAGATAATTTACATGGATCTTTGGCCCCATGTAATTTATCTTAATTATACTCCCACGTTACTTGATACTTGTACTTTGTTTTTCGGTCCAATTTTTTGTTTGTCTCCGTGGCTTTATTATTAATTGTATTTCAACCTAAACGTGATCTTAAATCACTAGCATTACGTCAGACTTGGATTGGTATTAAAAAGATACTCTGTATTTAAAAAAAAAAATGACGCATATAAAACACTGCAAACAATTTTATTTTTAATTTTGCATTTACTAGTTAAAAATCACTAAATACATTTTAGCTTTAGAGTTTCATAAATCTATTACGTAATCACAATAAATTTACAAGTACACATTTCTCTGATAATGCTTTATATCTCGACTTATAAGCGTATTTTATTAAGATTTCATATTACGGGCATTATGAGGAGAGTTAAGATCGTAAACCTTCATTAGTTTTTTTTTTTTCAAATAGCACAGGATTTCATTTATTTTTATCTAGTAAAAAGAACAGTTGTAATGGTAATGAAATAACTACTTTTTAACTGCCCATCTATTGCAAAAGTGGTGCTAATTAACGAACTAGTCCTGGTGAGCAAGGGAACAATTCGAAAAACCCAGCCTAAATTCCAAAGACTGGTGATGGTAAGCAGCATTACCAATTAGCACTACCAAAGGCTCTTCCCTCACCAATCTGATTGCCCAGGGAAATGAGTGACAAAATATTTCAGCTTGGATATTAAATAATAACCTAATAAATAATTAAACCTTCTAACTCTATCTGTCCAACAAAAGATTGATGAAGCTGTTACAGAAATGTTTATATTTATTTTATTTACAAGGCCATTGGGTAATTAGTCCGCAGCGATGACCCAGATCATTTTTGCGTCACATGTTCTCTCAATATTTCATTCCTCAAATATGCAGCTTTCCTCACTATGTTTTCGTATTAAATCAGCACTTGAAATTGCACTTAACAATTTCATTGGTCCTGGCAGGAATCGACCGCTGATTCCTTAAGCTACCCTGAGATTTTTACGAGTATCTCTTTGCTAGGAAAATATTTCTGAGGTAATGCTACTCACTCTAGTATTCTCAAGTATTCTTTGGAACAGGGATTTTAATGATTAAAATATTAATATTAATTAAAATATTAATTAAAGAAGAGTGTGGTTTGCAAGATGATGTTGTGACCAGGATTAAGAAAGGAATGCTTCGGTGGTTTGGTCATGTAGAAAGAATGAATGAGGAAAGAGTGATAAAGCAAATTTATGTAGCAGAGGTGAACGGCAGAGTCGGGAAGGGACGCCCTAGATGAAGGTTTATCGACCAAATTGGCGATATACTGAAAATGGGCCAAATTAAGAGTACCCTTAACCGACGAGCGTGTATGCGTAGGTATATGGATGTGGAAGAGGCGAGAGAGGTGTGTCAGGATCGTGCCAAATGGAAGTCCATAATCTCTGCCTACCCCTCTGGGTGACAGGCGTGAGTGTTTATGTATTATGTAAATATTAATCTTTAACTTAATTAGATCACCAATGTTCCAATACAAAGATGTTTTTTTTCTATTAAGAGTTGCCAGTAATCGCAGTTAAATGTTTTACGAAGATGGAATCCATATACGTATATTTAGTAAAGAAAAGGTTTTTCTTCATAATGTTAAAATAATGCTTCGGTTTTCTGATAATAAACAAAGCCTTCAGTCAATTTAAATTTGTCTTTTCAGTGAGCGTGTATTAGGCCGAGGCGATGCCACTTGGGAAAACTGGGGAACAATTCAGTGGCATCTTGTCGGATGCCTTTTCTTTTCTTGGCTTATCGCATTCTTTTGTGTTATTAAAGTAAGTTAAATATTTACCTGTATGTTTATGTAGTATTTGTATACGTGTTTGTATGTTGCTTTATTGTAACAGATATTTAGACAATTAATTGTTGTTAGTTTAAAACGTTAGATATATGTCACATAAAATCGTTCAAATTATTCTAAAAATTTGCATGATATTGATTTTTTTTTGCTCGGGCCACATTAACGTCTTTAATTATCACGTTAATAGAAACTAGACATAGGCGTAGTCACAAACTAGCGCGCTAATTTTGTAATGGCATTTAAAATGCCGCTAGACATTAGACGATAGCTTGCTCTTTTTTGGCACATTTAAACATTTAGCGCGTTGTTTAATGCGTGTAGTGACCACTTTAAGAGTTTGTTTAGTTGTTATCTCTCGGGCTGACAGAAATAAATGTGTAACATATCTAATAGTACATATCGTACGTAATTTTTTTAATAAAGTAGTCAATGGAGTGGATATATAAAAAATAAACAAATATTAAGTTTTTGGGAATATTACAAACAGAATCGTGTTTATGGGATCCGTGTAAATATTCATTTTTAAAATAATGTCATTTTAACTCGAGCATTATATGCATGGGACGCTACCATACCACTGCGCTTTACCATCTTCGGCTACATCACCACTTACCATCAGGTGTGATAGTAGACAATCGCTGGTTTAGAAAAGTAAAAAAAGTTGGGTGCAGGTTCTCATGAGTGCTACTTCCACATTCAGGCAACCATCAAGTAATCTGCATACATCTTTGTCACTTTAATGTAATCGTCATCATCAGTCTACCACGCTCGGCAAGCGGCTTGTCAGACGAAATGGCAAACAATGCTCGTCTGAGGATTCAATATTTGATATTAATTTGAGATGGTTATATCGCTATCTATCTGAGTAACACCTTACGACGCCCACGAGATGAGATGGAGTAATGTTTTCTCATAAGACGGCACTTGGCAATTTTATGTTAAAATTTTGTAATTAATTTTTTATGGAAGTATCGAGAACCAACCGTCACTCGCCGTACGAAATACACCAGCATTGGGCTACTATTTGACCCTGGTATTCCATGTCACCTAGTCCTTCTTTAGCTGAACCGACATTATCGTCCTTCATTCATTCATTCATTACAGCCTATCAAACACCATTGCTGAACATAGGCCACCCCCCATAGATTTCCTCATAGGAGGATATTTACCATAGTTTCCACAGACAGCAAGCAAATAGCAGTTTTCTTGACTTGTTATCAAGAAGTTGCTGCTACCCATTTCGGTTTCACTCCTTACAACACCAAAAAAATGAAATAGAGATTTGATTCTCTTACGCTGCGATTACTCGACGATGTATTCATACTGCAGCGTAGCAAGCAAGTTATTACCGTGTGTAAAAATTTTAACAGATGAGTAAATTTATTTGCTTTTTAGGGTGTACAATCAGCAGGAAAAGTCGTATACTTTACAGCACTCTTCCCCTACGTAATGTTAACTGCTTTACTGATTAGAGGAGTAACTTTAAATGCAGCGTCTGATGGAATCTTGTTTTATTTGTCGCCTGATTGGAGCACTCTCGCAGAAGCAAGAGTTTGGGGAGATGCCGCTTCTCAGGTATTTACAAATACGTTTATATTTTGCAACTTATCAACCGACTTCAAAAAAAGGAGGAGGTTCTCAATTCGCCTGCTTTTTTTTATGTGTGTTATCTCAGAACTTTCTTATAGGTGAACTTATTTTGATGATTCTTTTTGTATTTGAAAGCTGGAGCTTTTCATGTGATTCCATATTATATATAATTGACTTCGACGACATTGATTATGATCTCATTTTATTTATATTGAAGTCGGTTGTACAAAAATTTTAATCTTACCACTTGTTTATCTCCTTTTTAAATTATGCAACCTGCATTTGTGTGTGTGTGTGTGTGTGTGTGTGTGTGTGTGTGTGTGTGTGTGTGTGTGTGTGTGTGTGTGTGTGTGTGTGTGTGTGTGTGTGTGTGTGTGTGTGTGAGTGTGTGTTTGTGGTATTTAGATAATATGTGTAGCAATTTTACTACTACTATTAACATTACTATTACTTCCGTTACTATAATAATATATTAATATTATAATAATATTTATATTCCTCTTTCTTACAAGGTCATAAAATCATCACCAATGGATATGTTGTTAAAAATGAAAATATTTAAATACACTATTTATCATTCTTTCAGGTTTGCCGATATTTAGGGGCAATCTCGACTTTATACACTAACTTCACAATGTATTTTTTTTATTTATTGAATAAGGATGACAAACAAACACACAGTCCACCTGATGGTAAGTGGTTGCTGTGACCCATAGACATCTACATCTATCTTCGTTTGCGAATTAAAATGCAGGTGCGTTGTCAGCCGTGAGGATTAAGATAGAATGCCTCTTTTCCAGTAAAAAGGGTCTCCGGTTCTCTACACTCACCATACGAAACACAACAGCATTAAGCTGCTATTTTACGCTGATATTCTGTGAGAGCGTGGTCCTTCCCTGGTCGAGCCGACCCATTCGTACTACAACTATACTATTAATATAGTTGCAGCATGGCTCTACCACGTAAAAATTTAAGTCTAGACCATAATTATGTTGCACAAATTGTGAAGTTTGTGCTTAAATTTAAGATTGTTTCTGAATACCGACGGCCTCATAGTTACTTTTTAGATCCAAAATCCTATTAAAATATTTTATTATTCCCACAAAATTTTAAAATAAAAAATCAAAAAGTTTAATGTCGTGTTTTGTAAATAAATTAATTCAATTTCATTAAACTATGCGAAACTAATTGCAGTTTTAATTCGTTTTGCTTAAATAAGATATTTCGACTTCAATTAGAAATTCAAAACTTTCGCGACGAACATCAATCTCTTGAAAGAGATGAATTAGCTAAAATTATCCTCATCTCAAAGTCAACGCCTTTATCAAACAACTTCAAGAGCTGATGTTAATCATTCCGGTGTAAAAATTACAAAGTTTTAATTATTTGTTAATAGGAAAACCTGCTGCTGTTTATCGTTTTTCTTTTAAAAATAATTAGCAGTTCTGGCTTTATTTTTTATAATATTACAGAGAGAAACGAGTTAATAGTTCACATAAAAGCAAGTGAATACTGCCCAAACAACATCAACCAATTTCGTTGTCATTTCTGAGTCTCACTGTTTTACCCATCGTAAAAATATTTGCACGTTAGCACCATCATCGTCTATACCTATAGCATTTCACAAGTCCACTGCTGAACATAGGCCTTCTAAAAGGAAAGCCACAAAACATAGTCCTACACCTGCATCCATCGACTTTGTTTATAGTAATGTTTTATAGAACCCCAGTGACAAACGAATTTACAGTTCACTTAACTTCAAACCTTCTTTATTTGAAGTCACCTGACTTCAAAAAGAGAAAATTACAGATACATTGTCACCTCTGAGAACTAAGATGGAATGCCTCACAGTATGTAATTGTATTGGCTCTCTATACCCTTCAGACCGGAACACAGCAGTGCAAGCACTGCTATTTGGAGGCAGAAATAGGTAAAAGGATAGAAGATTACCCAGATAGACTTCTAAGCAGAAAAGAAATCCGAACGCCTAGTAGGTGTAAGGTAGTTATTTAATAGTATTGTGAAGTTACAATATTACTTAATAATTTTATTTGTTCATTTCTTTCCATTTTTAGATTTTCTATTCTTTTGGAGTCGCTTGTGGATCCTTAATCACTTTGGCTTCCTACAACAACTTTTATAATAACTGCCACTTTGACACAATTTTCGTTTGTTTCGCAAATTTCTTAACTTCAGTATACGCGGGATTTGCTATTTTCTCTGTACTGGGATTCCAAGCTGACCTCATGGGCGTAAGTGTAGACGGTAAGTATATCAACAGAATTATATTTTTAAATTATTACAATATGTTTTACTGCTTTTGGAATAATATTAGTATTTTTATGTATGAATAAAAATGTTATAAATATTTCTTAAGATTTCTATGTCAATTATTATCAATTTAAAATTGTATTATTAACTGGAAGCTTAGTGTAAAGTCTGAGTTAAGAGCGTTCAGAGAGACGTGCAGAATAACGGTGTGTTTGAAATACAATTCGAAGCGCCACCACTCAGTACACTAATGCAATACCGTGTGTTTGTCATTCACACCGAAGGCTCTACCTCTTTGTCTACTCACATTTAGTTTCTACACTTAGGGTAAGGCTCCAGTGGAGAGGCTTAAGCTTACATTTAAAAGTCATACGCAAAATGTTATGGTATTGTTAAAACAGTCTCTGTCAGCTTTAGTAAAATCAATCCAAGTAAAGCCTTTTTTTAGTTACTTTTTAATCGACTTCAAAAAGGAGGAGGTTCTCAATTCGATTGTATGTTTTTTTTGTATGTATGTTACGCGATATCTTCGCAGATTGTGAACCGATTTTAATGACTCTTTTTTCATGAAATAGTTTTTACTTCAAGAATGGTTCCATATAAATTTGGAGAAATAATTTCATCCCTAAGGGTTTCAAATAAATAACTTCTTTTTTAGCAATTTGAAGTCGTTTTTCTACTTTTTGTTAAAAGTAATAATTATTATCTATATTCTCTATTTTAGCTATATTATTTCTGTAGAGGCGTTTGACGGCTCCGTAGCGCAATAGCTTAGCATTAAGTTGCGACGATGAGAGCAACGGGTTTTGTATCCCACACGGAACAAATATTTATGTAGATTATAAGTAATTATTCCGGGTCTGGATTTTTGTGTTTGTGAAATTTATGTTTGTAAACTACCTCCACGGTACAATAGAATATCCTAGTAAGTTTTTTCGTAAAACAGGAAAAAGGAAAAAGGAATAAGATATACATACTTATTTATTAAAACTGCACTTTTTTACAATTTGTTTGTTTTTGTTTGAGTTAACTTTTCCTGAACGTTGAGCGTTGATTTGCTCAAGTTGATTATTCCAAGCAAATTTCATACAGCCGTAGGCCAAAGTAAACATGCTGCGAGTATCGGTTAAACTTTAAATACAGGATGTTATATTTTTAATGTACAATTGATATGTTCGTTAATTATTTTATTTTAAATTATTTTATTACATTTTAAATTATTTTAATTTAAAATAACTTCATTAGACTACAGTTTTTTTTATTAATATGTGTATTTACATCATATTAATACAAAAATTGTATTGTAGTTCTAGGATCGTTGATTAATCTACCACTTATTTACGAGTTCACATTCAAATTCAAAGTTAAATACTGTCTCCGTTTACAAATAAATTAAAGCTATAATTATTAAAAACATTTGAATATAAAAAGTTATACTTGATGGCGCTTTTGCAGAATCATTCGAAATATTTCAAGCGCTGTCCCGTTATATAGTTGTTTGTTATTGTTGAATCAAGACTAGACCAAATACAACATTGCCTTTATGTAAATAAAATTGCGAGCAAATATTCTCATTATTTACGCACTTTCCTTGTATTAACAATTGATTAAACATTAATTAGAGACTCTAGACTGAATTACGGTCACGGCATTCGGTTACAACACAGAACATGCAACATCCATCTGTGTATGACAGTATTATACACGAGTGAGTACGAAAACGAAGGTGTGCTCTCTGTTAGGAACAAATGTCTCTCTTGACTCATATATGTCAAATACATCGAACTAAGCGACAGAAATTTGACACAACCAGAGAAAGATCAGGTGTAGGGCCAACGGACTTACGTGCTTCCAGAGGCACGGTAGTTAAATACTGCCACCTTCCTGACTGTCACTGAGAATTTATTGACAGACTAACCATATAACAGATTCTGACCCGACCCGGGATTCAAACCAGAAACCACATGCTAACGCAGAGAAGTCGCGCGACGACCACTAAATGCAGGCAGTCAAACGGTTAAAGAGTAAAAGTTGAAAATTAAAACATCCTGTAAATATAGATACATCGAATCGTACTCAATCACCGATTGATCCGCGAACATACTATCCCTGTTGATTTCGTTTCATAACATGTTTGATTTTCAGACAAGAGGAATAATGGATTGAGTGGAAATGAATACAAAGTAACGAAACATATTGGCAGTACAATTTATTTCTTGAAATATGCCTGTGCAATAAAGTTAATTAACCAATAATTAACTTTATTTATAAAGTTAATTAATTTTTTTTCGCACTCGTTAGCTCGACAGTGTGACACAAACATGAAACAATAGAAAAAGAAATAGAATATCTTTTACTCAATATAGATTATAAATAATATTTATTGAAAACCATTAGTATGCTTAATTTTTCACTCTTTCGGGAAATACTTCTGTTCTGGGATGACCCAACAAAAAACCCAGCGGGACGTTTTTTTAATAACATTTTTCAATCATATTATTTTGCACAGTTAACTACAAAAAACAAAGTAGAAACAGCTTGGTAGCGATCACCTCATTCCCATGTGTTAATATACTTTTAATAAATATTTTTGTTTAATAAGGTTTTTGAAAATGAATTTGTTTTTACAATCAAAAACCAAAACTTTTTAAGAATTATGTATACTTGTGCCAGGAAGCCTCGCACTTCCATATTATCTAAAAAAGTAAATTTTGAGTTTTGAAAATTACAAGAACTTTCAGTAGTTGAGCATTCTTTGTGTACTCGTATTAATCACTTTAAATCTAGTCAGTGAACGTTATTATTTATTTATACTGTAAGTGCGTTTAGTTTCAAGCGTGCAATATGCGTGTTTATAATGTATTGAAGCATCATTTAATGAAAAAAACTCAATAAAGAATTTTCACTTCCTTGACTATTACTACTACTAATACTTACTTAATATTTTAATAATTATTTTACCGGTTACCGATTACCAAATCATTTTAAAAGTTCAAAACTGAATCGGTAGCCGCATCACCTAGTATCGTTACAAAACGACGACAGACTGTTCACAGTTTTTAGGCTGTAGTTCACAAATCGGTTGATGCACACATTGTCAAATATAAAAGTTATGCCTTGAAATTAACAAGTCGTAAATTTAACTGGTATGTGTACTAGTTTACCATTGAGAATATACGGTCTTGCTGCGTTGATGATAAAAACATCAACGACTCATCGCTACGACAAACATCTATCGCTTCTTTTACAACCATAATATATCTACGCGTATACTCTATACAGCATACATGCTCATAGGTTAAGGGTACTCCACTTTGGTTTACACTACACTACCACTTTGGTTTTTACATCACTAAAATTTTACAATACAAATTTTACATTACTACAGTTTAAAACGTAAATTTAAATCCGTAAGCGCCGAAATTTTATCATTTTTGACGTATTATCTACTCGTATAGGAATGCAACTATTCCTATGAATGTAGAATAATAGAATTATTAGGTATAATTTAATCATTTATCCATCACAAAACAGGATTATCGCATTGCGTATCAAAACTGGTAGAAGTAAAATGCATATTTTCACGTTTATGCTATATATATACGGATTGTAACAGATGTGGATCATCCGAAGCGCGCAAATAGGAGAGAGAGGAGACCTAGAATACTACTGAATAATACTATAATAGAATAACACTTCGTAATTACATCTGCATACAAAAACTTCTATAATATGTAGAAGAAGCATTTCCATTGCAACTAAGCAACAAAGAGACAAAAGCGTCCGTACGTGTTATCTCAATGACAATCAAATAAGAAAATTTCATTCCCTTTGTAGATCTCTAATTAGTTGACTTAGTCAGGCGAACGATCATTTCGTGTCAACTTCAAAAGGCATTCATGTACAAAACGACAATATTGTATTTTTGTATTTGTAATGTATTTAATACGTTTTATATCAATATTCTATAGTAAAACACTTTTATTTTCATATCAAAAAAATATCTTTTTTTTGGTACAGCACATTTCAAGTCAATATGAAGCTATGTAATATAAAGACTTTTGAGTGCTGTAGAGATCTGTTTAGATTTTTTAATGAATATCTTCGCTCCACTACATTCACAGCCGGATTTCCTAAAGTGACAAACTTGTACCGACGGTAGGCTGTTTAAAGGTAAAAGGGGATTAAATATACGTATCAAACGATGCCATGTAAAAGTATTTCGGCTTCACAGCCTACCGTGGAGATTCATAACTCTATTAGTAATTCCTCTAATGACACAAAATTTTCCCTTTTTTCGGAGCAAATTTACAATTATCATCGTAATATACCAGTGGTTAAAATAATTCCTAGAGGTGCGAGGATGCAGCTTGCTAAAGCATTGTCATGCACTATTCAAAATTGTTTCACTAATAGTGAAAAGAGTTAGCAAAAATTATTTACTTTCGCGTATTCCCATTTTCATATTGATAAAACAATAAATAAATCAATTACGTCTCAACTAAAAGAGACATCTTTTCAAAATTTAGATTACCCAATTAATACTCATTTATCTCGACCACGTCCTAAATTTCATTTAAGAAAAGTAGTTGAGTCGAAAGTAATGGATGGCCACTTAAAAACTGCATCCCGTATTTTATTCTCAGACGACATCCTGGCTCCTCGTAATGTCGAAACTCTTGAAAGCCTTCGTCAGAAGCATCCTTCGGTCAATCCTTCTCAGGGTTTACCGCTGCCTCCCAAGACTTCTATGCAACCTTTACAAATTTCTGAAAAAGACACTTTAGAAGCAATTATGCCATTTTCGAATGGCTCTGCTGGCGGCATTGACGGAATTACGCCTCAACATCTTAAAGATCTTGTAAGCGCTTCTGCCGGTGACGCCAGCGGAGTACTTCTTAATGACATTACAAAATTATGTAACTTTATGCTTTCTGGTCATGTTAATCCAAATTTCACTCCATTCTTATTTGGGGCAAGATTATGTGCCTTCAAAAAAAAAGTATAACGGTATCCGTCCCATAGCCGTTCGTTCCACATTTCGACACTTAACTTCAAAATTAGCTTGCAGGCACATAATCTCTAACCTTAAGACAAAATTTCAGCTTACTCAACTAGGCTTTGGCACTAGAGGTGGCTGTGAGGCGGCGGTACATTCAGTGCGTTCATTTTTAACAAACTCTGATGCAGATGTTCTTGTGAAAGTTGACCTAAGGAATGCTTTTAACTCTATCGATAGGGTAACCCTGCTGAAACAAGTGGCTAACAATACTCCCGAAATTTATCACTACGTTTGGCAATGTTACAGTCAAAATACTAACTTGTTTTACGAAAACCATGTTATCGATTCTGCAGTCGGTGTTCAACAGGGTGACCCACTAGGTCCAGTACTTTTCAGTTTGGTAATTCAACCCATTATTTCAAATTTGAAATCCAAGCCGAATGTCTGGTACCTGGACGACGGTACACTGGGGGATTGAGCAGATGACGTCCTCAGTGATCTTACTTATATTTTTGAAATTTTAAAAATATTGGTCTTGAACCAAAAAGCAATAAATGTGATTTTTTTTTTCCAATAATTTATCTACTTCTCACAGAGACACTTTAATTCAAAATTCCAATCATATTTCCCCAGGAATAAAAACTATCAGTACGGAATCACTATACCTGCTAGGTGCCCCGTTGTTATTCGATAGTATTAAACCTGTTTTAAAAACAAAATTTGATCAGTTTTTAAACCACGTTGATAAATTGTACAAATTAAGCCCCCACATTGCGCTTACTATTTTAAAATATTGTCTACTTGTACCTAGATATACATACTTACTCCGCTCGAGTCCAGTCTGGAAATGTTCGGATATTTTAAAAGATATTGATAATAATCTTAAAATAGCAATATAAAAAATTCTAAATTTAACTTTAAATACAACAGCCTGGACTCAAGCTACTTTACCTATAAAATTTGGTGATATTGGTGTGAGAAATCTTTCTAGCGTTGCATTGCCTGCTCTCCTTGCTTCCGTGCACAGTGTCAGTAATTGATGTAACATAATTTTAAATAATAAAGTAGACCTATGCTTTGCTACGAAGGCAGGGCAGACATGGCAAACGCTCTGTCCCGGCGAAAATGTTCCACTGGAAGTTAACCAACAAAAACAGTGGGATATTCCGTTGGTACAGTGGGTGCAGAAAGATTTGTTTCATAATTTCCATAGTGACCAAGATAAGGCACGCCTTCTAGCTGTTTCTACTAAGGAATCTAGTCACTGGTTACACGCTTTACCATCAAGTAATCTCGGCACATTACTTGATGGGGAAAGCTTGCGCATCGCTGTAGGAATCCGACTAGGAGCGGCGATTTGTCAACCCCATCAGTGCCCCTGTGGTAGCAGCGTTGACAAGTTTGGGCTCCACGGACTTTCTTGTAAGAAAAGTACTGGTAGGTTTTCACGGCACGGTTCTTTGAACAATGTCATCCAAAGGGCTCTTGTCTTGTCTATAAATGTTCCCTCGGTTTTAGAGCCTTGTGGAATATTTAGAGACGATGGCAGGAGACCCGACGGTATGACATTGGTCCCTTGAGAGAGAGGTAAAGCCCTGGTGTGGGATGCTACTTGTGTAGACACTTTGGTGGCCTCTCATCTTAGGGGTACCTCGTTTAGAGCCGGGGCGGCATCAGAGGCAGCTGAACTGAGTAAGTGGCGCAAATATGACTCTCTGAGAAATGACTACATATTTGTGCTATTTGCTGTAGAGACTATCGGTCCGTGGGGTCCACATGCGGTGAAGTTCTTAAAGGAACTCCATCCGCGGCTGGTCGTTGCTGCTGGTGATAAGAGGGCTGGCTCTTTTCTCGCTCAAAGGCTAAGTATAGCCATTCAGCGGGGAAACGCAGCCAGCGTTCTTGGCACGATACCGCGTGGAGTAGGACTGTTTGATGATTAAATTACTAGTTTTAGTTATTTTTTATTATAGTTTTTAATATTGTGTATAATAAAATATTGCATATTTGAATAATAATGTAAACAATTCATATGTAAATAAATGTATAATATAAAATATTAAAATTTAAGTAAACCGTGTAGTGACGGTTTAAGAATATTCACCACCCCATATCATCTCGTAGGTGTCGTAAGAGATGACAGAGGGAAATGAAACAGGAGATTGGCAGCTGCATCTTCCTGGTAACAACTCAAAATAATAAGAAACCGTGGTTGCTAACCCGCTTGCCAAGCGTGGCAACTATTGCGAAATCCCTCCTGTGAGGCAATTTATGGGGGAGCCTATGTTCAGCAGTGGAGTTTTGATAGGCCGCAATGATAAAGATGATCATGATTTTTGTAACCTAGTAATAAACTTTACTTATATATAATTCAAATATAATATTATGCAATTCTATTTCTAACGGTCCCCATCAATTCCAAGTCGCTATAAATATTTACTGAAAGTCACTAACTAAGTGACTATCTATTTATTAATACGTAAAGAAAAAACCTTATACCCCTTTCTAAGCCCATTGTGGGCACGAAGGAGTGTGAAATTTGACATATTTAAAGGTTCTATGGACGAGGATTGCAGAAAGCTAAAATTTATATATAACTAGCGATCCGCCTGTGCTTCTGGCTGGTGATTTCTGGATCTTGTAACAGTGCCACATACCGCATCCAATTGTGAATCTAAAGCACCCAGAAATCATCAGTGCTACTCAAACAAAAAAGTCCATGAAAATCGGTCCAGTCGTTTAGTGTAGTCTATACAGGGTAATTTTTCAAAGAGTATCCAAATTTTAAACTTAAGTTCAAATATATAAATGGAGATATACTGTTATTGCAGTTTTTAAAAATACGAGTAAATAAGGCTTCTACTTTTATTTTAAATTATCCCAAATTGAATGTGATTTATGGGCAACAACGTTTTTACCTACCAATCGACCCTTACGAAGAATGTGTGCGTGCGCAGTAATATAATGCATTACCACGCATTTCAAATTAAAAGATAAAAATGACAGAATGTTTGAGTTTTTTTTAATTAATTTTTCTTCACCATTTGCCTTTATTACTTATTCTGAACCTTCTCTGCAAATTTGGCTGGTTATTGCAAGATAACCCTGTATATATAATATAGTATAATCACATAGTAGTCTGTCGTTTGTTTACGTCCATACTGATAATATCAAACACATGATACTCTTTGTTCAGACAGTCGCACAGAGTAGAGATTTTTGCCATCGATTTATATATTAATGTTCACTTGAAAGCATAGATAATACATTTATATTACACTGAGAGTTCAAAGTGAAATAGAGCTTACTTATACACTATTTAAAAATTTAATGTATTACGGTCGAATTTATATCACTAGACGACCAGCAGCTATTACTCTTAATGAATGTTTAACAATTAACATAAGGTAAACTTCTCCTTCATATTAACTATCGCTTCTTTCTTGTCATTTATACATCTTGTGCACATTTGATTGGATCAATTTCATTTGTAACAAGAAAAAATGCTTAGTAGTAATATCACGTTAGTAGTACGGGCTTATAATGAGAAAGTAAAAGCTGTAATAAGCATGTTTTAAGTTGATTAATTCGTTTTTTATTCGATTTTATTCCTTTGAAAAACGAGAATTTAAAACTCAATGACAGAAAACGCTGAGGTAATCCTGTTATGTTATATCTGAAAGGAAAAACTAATTGTAGCAAAACTGAAATCTTTATTTATACGATGTAAGTAACTTGTTGCTTCCGTTTCATAATTTTTTAAGAAGACATTCCAAAATCATATCAAGTACCTACATTTTAATACTAAATTATAATTACGAAATGGCTGACTCATGGTCTAGTGGTCGTAAACGTGATTGATGATTATGAGGATCGAATCCTGAGTCGGGCCAAAATGTGTTTTCTGTCGAGAAATTGTCAGTAACAACCCGGAGTCGGGAAGTTGGCGGTGTTTCAACCCCGTGCCTCGGAAGGTCTCTCTCCGATCGTGTCGGATTACCGTTCCATCGGACTATGAGAGTGAGGGAATAGGGAGTGCACCTATGCTTGCGCGTACACTTGTACATTATAATCCGCAATTTAATAAACAATTAAAACCATTCCTTTTTAATAAATGTCATTATAATATAAATTAATTTTTAACGATATTTTATAACTTATGTTTAAAAATTAATTATACAAAACTAGTAAGATTATACAAAAATAGTTAGTCCTCTAGTATTGCTATGCCCTTGCAGGGCGTCACATGTATACCTATCAAATGTAAAATCTTAAATTTGTAATGTGACATGCAATAAACAATTTGAATTTGAATTTGAATCCTCTACTGCGCAGATGAGACTGGCCGTTGTGACCGAAATTCGGTCTGGAAGACATTATTTATTGTCGAGTCGTCGAGTCGCCGGACTCGACGACTTCCAGCCTCCCGATCAAGCTGGTTCCCAAAAAGGCTTTAGCACCATAGACCACATATATACATCTAGGCAAATTGTACAGAAGTCCGAGGAGTACAATTTGCCACTATGTCTGGCGTATGTGGACTATGAGAAAGCCTTTGATTCAGTCGAAATTTGGGCGGTGCTGCAGTCCCTTCAGCGGTGCCAATTGGACTGTCGGTATATCGAAGTGCTGAAGTGTTTATACAGTAGGGCTACGATGGCTATCCGAGTACAGAACCTGAGTACGAAACCTATCCAACTGCAGAGAAAGAATACAGTATTAACGTCAATGGCGAGTACATCACTCACCTTCGATTTGCCGGCGATATAATCCTTATGGCAGAATCGCTGGAGGACCTAAGCACTATGTTGAGCATAGTGCTTAGGTCCTCAACGAATCTTTATGACCTCAATAGTGCCTCCCAACGGATACCTCTTAAGATGAACATGGACAAAACAAAGATCATGTATAACGTCCATGTCACACCTATGCTGGTAGTGGTTGGGAGCACTAAGATCGAAGTTGTTGACGAGTATGTTTGATTACCTGGGACAAACAGTTCGACTAAGTAAGTCCAGGTTCGACCGGGAGGTCAATCGACGGATTCAACTCGGCTGGTCTGCGTTTGGAAAATTACGGCACATCTTCTTGTCAGGTATACCTCAAAACTTGAAAACGAGACTGTACAACCTGTGCGTGTTGCCAGTGATGACCTATGGAACTGAGACGTGGCCCTTCACTGCTGGTCGTATGAGGAAGCTCAAGGTCGCTCAGCGAGCTATGGAGAGCTATGCTCGGGGTTTCTTTGCGTGATAAACTTAGAAATGAGGATATCCGGAGTAGAACCAGAGTGACCAACATAGCCCAACGGATTAGTAAGCTGAAGTGGCAATGGGCCGGTCATAAGCTTGAA
Source organism: Parnassius orleans (assembly GCA_029286625.1). Taxonomy (NCBI): domain Eukaryota; kingdom Metazoa; phylum Arthropoda; class Insecta; order Lepidoptera; family Papilionidae; genus Parnassius; species Parnassius orleans. Next base: position 165,274 of record JAGSMP010000312.1, on the reverse strand, counting down.
GAACCGACAACCAAAGGGGAAAGAAGGTTCTCGAGTGGCGACCTCGTACCGGCGGACGAAGTTTAGGGCGTCCCCCCACTAGATGGTAAGACATGCAGAAAGTCGATGGATGCAGGTGGCTCAGAACCGTGCTTTGTGGCATTCCTTGGGGGAGGCCTAAGTTCAGCAGTGGACTTGTGAAAGGCTGTAATGATATAGTTACGAAAATATGATGCTATGTAAAATATTTAACATTCTCTTAAACTAACAATAACCTTATTATTTTTTAAATAATGATAATTTAGTGTTTATGGCAGCAAGTATGACGTATGGGATTGACGTTTGTAATTTGACTAATTGCTATTAAAATCTTGTTTACCGTGTCTCGTTTCAAAAACCTGTTATATTAATAAACTTTATCTATTTATTGCTTTCTACGCAAAGATAATGCAGAATGTTATTGGCGAACTCAGGCATTGTTATAATGCAGAGTTATTACGTGATAAAATCCAATATTGACATTGCCCTTAATATCTACTGTTATTAACCGTATGATGAAGATCATGATACCTACATGTCTCGATGAAAATATCATAATTGTGTATAATGTTTTCATATAAAGCTGATAGCAAATCCCTGTAATTTAAAAGAATTTCCTTATTAAAACATTGATATGGTTAATAATATAACCTACTTAAAATTATTAATAAAATTGGTTTAAAAAGGAATGAAGAAATCCCTTGGTTTGTCAATGATTGTTATATAAATCGAATTCAAATTCTTCAAAGATCTTCAAATAAAATAAAATACTTACCTATAATTTCTGTGTAAGTGAAAATAAGAAAATAACTGACATGTTACATTATACAAGTTAAAGTAAAATACGTAACCATGTTTATTTATTTTCTATTTTACCTTTCATGAAATATATTATTTTATTTTTTTTTTATAAAAAAGAATACGAGCAGTACTATTAGCACTAGTAATATTCCCGTTAATTACTCCAACAAAGCTTTTGAAGATTGTGTTACGAATGAACGACCTCTTAGTTTCACACCATCTGAATGGGAAATTAATAACACTTATATTGTGCTGTATCAAAATTGTCATTTCATCTCCAGATGTTGCCGAACAAGGACCAGGCCTAGCATTCGTTGCATATCCGGAAGCGCTACTTCAGATGCCTATACCACAGTTTTGGTCAATATTGTTCTTTTTAATGTTGTTTATTCTTGGACTCGGCAGTCAGTTTGCTGGTATTGAGGCTATTAACACTGCGATAGTTGACCAGTGGCCTCAATTAAGGAAGAGGTATTGGATGGTAAGATTTAAATATTTGGATAGATATTAAAAGATATATAGTAAAAGTACCAAAAAATAATTCTAGAATCGGTTTAAGATTACTGATAAAGATGTATATTAGCAATCTTCAAGCGATCTCATAAACTTATTTGACATTTTCAGGTTACAGCTTTCACGTGCTTTACTTGCTTTATTCTTGGAATTCCGATGTGTTTTAGTGGTGGTGTTTACTTATTTACACTGTTAGACTGGAACACTGCATCATGGGCCATTCTCTTAATCGGCATGGCGGAGGTAAATTTGTTCCATTATTTTATAAATGTAACGAAATAAAGCAATAGCCTTCATTATGTCCCACCGTTGAAGATAGTACTTCTCTATAAAATAATGATAATGATTAATATTTCTTCAATTCTGAATGGGTTTGAAGACACGGAAGAGTCTGCCGCACTGCCCCAATGTGTGCTTGCAGAATTCATAATCTCATCGTATTATTTAATTTCTCAGACATGTAGGTTTCCTCGGGATATTTTCCGGCAAACACGTAGGAAAGTTATATTATAGTTTAAACTGTATAAAAACATTAATTCGCATTTTATTGGACAACACTATGATTCACGACTGAAAAAAAATTATAAATAATACATGCTACGTTTCTTACTTTAAGCTTTAATTTAATATCAGATACCGGTATGGCATTCAGAATAACTTTAATTGTTTATTACTGTTAGAAGGTTTTTAAGACAGCATTTTCTTTATTTTACGAATAAATTACAATTAAAAATAGATTTAGCAATATTTATTTATTTATTTACACTATTGTTAATTACCTTAACAAAGGGGTTACAAAAGGCGGACTCAATGCCTTTACGCATTCTCTCCCGATCAACTATGGATTTGGTAAGATAATGCGATAGGTGCATTTTTTATAAAAATAGTTTGTTTAAAAATAAAATATTTAACACAATAGAAGTTATAACAGAATAAAACTTACTATATTTTATTTCAGAATAAATTGACAAAACTGTAAATTTACTCCGAAATATATATATATATATATATTATATTTACATTAAATTTATAAAAATGTCCAATGATTCCTTTCAAATTTTTAAAATGTGTAAATTTTTAATTTAGATAAAAAAAACAAGAGTATATTATTCTTCAATATTATATAGATCTTAACTTTTAAATAAGAATCACAATTCATGTACTTTTATGTGCTTCTCTTTCATGCAAACAGATGATTATATTTTTTCATGTTAACTTGAGTATAATATAAGATTGGTTTTATAAAGGCTTAAATTTATCTTGCAACTTTTATTTTTACTAACCCTCTCTTTCTTAATAAATTATTTACTCTTCACTCTAAAAGTAACCCATAACTATTTGAGTATAAAATTAAAAAAAAAATCTCTTACTGAGCACAAAGTTTTGAATAAAGTTATACTTTATTTACTGTACTTTATTTGTGTTACTTAGCAGCCTTGTAGTATTTAAACATAACTAGAGACAATTAAGCCTTTTTATATCAATTAATTTTAAAATAATTTACATAAATTTTGAATAAAATTATATTTACTTTAATTTAAATAACGGAATTAGATAGTCTTTAATATCTTATTAAAACGTAAAGGAAGTGGGCGATAAAACTGGTTATGATAATCAGAGAGCAGAAATTTATTGGAAATGCAAATCGAATTCAGTAGCTTATCTTAATCTTCATTGTTTGATATTATATTAATACTGCAATTATTATAAGATGATATTAATAAGCTTTAATATTTATTCATGAATGCGATACAATTTTTAGACTATAGCTGTTTCTTGGAGCTATGGGGTAAATAGAGCCATGAAGGATTTAGCTTCTATGAACATGAAACTCAACAAAGTATTTAGATTTTATTGGAAAGCAGCCTGGACAGTCACCGTACCAATATCAAGTATTGTAAGTTAAGTTAATTTGTTTTTAATAAATATAATTAACGAAAATGCTTAATTTAAATAAGCAATTAGTTGGTTATTTCTTTGACAACAGTAGTGCTCCTTGAACAATAAAAATAAATATCGTGGACACATGACAGTTTGTCGGCCATGTTCGAAAAAGAGGGCGGCGCGGCGCACTGGCAGTGCGTATAGTTTGTAATTTTGCATGTTATTAAGGCCCCCTTGGATAATTATAGAATCCATAATTTCATGAATAAAATTATTACAGTTCTTGAGTTATTAAGGTCTGAAAAGTGCCATGTTTATCACGCACTGATTCACTGATTCAAAAATAATAATATTAATACGTCACTTATCAAAAACCAGTGCTATTTCTAGATTATTCAGAATATTGAAATTTCTTAATATAAAAAGAAAAAAATCGCAATACTAAAAATTAACGGTATTTGTTTTTGACAATTTTAGAAGTACGATTAATTTCTACTACTTGAAGATTTCGGCATATAATTCAAAATTACAAAATTAAAGAATTTATAAATCAAAGTAAGTTATTAATTATTGACTATTTTAACAAAATTTATTAATAAAACAATTCAATTAATTTAATTCAAAACAGTGAAGCCGAAAGCGCGAGAAAACGTTAAATATTATGTATTTCTTTAGATGAATAAAGGGATAAAAGCATACCAAAAAATAATGATATCCCATCGAAAACACAAAGGTAAAAAGGGGTCAAGTTCGCCTTATTACACTATATTATGCCTTAAGCTTATAGCTTAATATAGTATAGTATGCAAAAGATGGTCGAAGTTGTCGGCTTTGCCTGTAGAGTTGAGATCTGAACGATTGCTAAGTCCTGCAGAAATTCTCTAAATCAGCTTTAGGAATGTACAGCGTTCTTCATAGATTAAAAATGAAATTTGTTATGTACATTCTTTCCAAAGTTTTTCGGTATTCCGCGTAGTGACAGGGTAAGAATAGCCACTAGCATAAATCATCCCGTGGGTATCGTAAGAGATGACAGAGGGAAATGAACTCAAAATAATTAAAAACTGCGGTTGTTCACCCGCCTGCCAAGCGTGGCAACTATGATAAATATCCCCCATACAATAAATCAAAAAAATTCGTTCGTTCAAAGGAATAGGCCTGAAAGTGAACTGAAGTGGCCTAAGTGTGAACACACTCACGCACAGTCATAAATGGTAATTTTTATGAAGTAGTAGGTAGTCTTATTTACGTAGATTATGAGGCTATTGACTTAGCTTTTTATGACATCAGATACGAGATCGAAATTAAAGTTTTGACTCGAATGGTAATCTCCCACCATTCATACACGCTGATACGATAGTGTACTGCTTTTATTCTTACCTCCCATTCAAAGCGCAAGCACCGATATTACCGATATTACAGTAGTTTTATGTAGCGTGGACGACGATAATATATCAGTTTTAAATTTTGTTTTGTTATCTCTATAAAATGTGGGTTTAAAAAAATATATTAGATTTACTTTTTAATTGTTATCTGTTTATTTTTATATAATACTAGCTGGTACCTGGCGCGTAGCTACAGAAGAAATAATTGTGGAAATATTTTTTTAAATTTGGAAGAATTCCATTGTTTAATTAAGAATGATAATACATTCATTGAAGTTGAATGATATATAACTTTCAAATAAATTTTTCGGTACCTACAATACGCGCGCCACGTACTGTAAATTAATTGTACTGTGCTTATAATCTTAACGCAAGTGCAAGCAATAAGTTAACAAAGTTTAAGCACAATCTGATGAACGATATGGCAGCGCATAAAATACGAACATACAGAAATTTATTTTATAATTAATATATTAGATTAAATTAGAAATAATTTCTTTCCAAATAAAAGCTCCTATTGACCTGATACAGGAAGCATAAAATGTGCATCAATCTACGTCGATCCTCGATTAAGAATCAAAATGCAAATGCGTTGTAACTCCTGAGAACTAGGATGGAATAACTCGTTTCCAGTAAAAAGGGTCTCCAGTTTTTTACACTTACCATACAAAACACAGCAGCATTATAGTGCTATTTCACGCTGATAATCTGTGACAGCCGGTCCTCGATCGTATCATGGCTTTATCACGTCTAATTGTTAGGCAAAATAGTGTCAAGAAAATTTAATATTATATAAAGTTTTCTGACCCGTGTAGTGGCGGTTAAGAATACCCACTACCTCATATCTTCCCGTGGGTGTCGTAAGAGGCGACAGAGGGAAACTGAGGCAGAAGATTGGCAGCAACATCTTTCTGATAATAGCAAAACAACAATAAAAAACTGCGGTTGCCAACCCGCTCGCCAAGCGTGGCAACTATGGTAATATACCCCCCATAATTAAAGTTATGAAGAGACGGCCTCCATTCCCCGACGGCCCCGCTATTCCTAGCTACGGAGCGACCATGGTAACGGCGGGGCAGGGGGTGCTAAGAATCTCCGGTGGAGATTCAGTTGCCACCTAAGACGACTCGACCTGTCAACATATAACGCACGCACCCTGAGGACTGACGAGAAGATCCTGGAGCTCGAAAAAGAGACAGACAAGCTTGCACTGGAATATTAAAGGATTATCTGAGGTCCGAAGAGAGGGGGTGGACATGGTAATCCTCGAATCCGGCAACTTGTTATATCATCGGGAGGGCGACCATCTGTCCCAAGGAGATGTCGGATTTATCGTCCACAAGTCTCTCGTTAAGAGCGTTGTAAAGATTGAGAGTATGTCGACGAGCGTTGCGTACCATATAGTCATTATCACCAAAGAGTATTCGCTGAAGGTCATACAGGTTTACGCACCAACCTCGGCACATCCCGATGAGGAAGTGGAGGAAATGTATGAGGATGTATCTAGAGCCATGCATTCCTCCACAACCCACTATACGGTGTTAATGGGAGACATCAACGCAAAACTAGGCACAAGAGAGAACGGTGAGCTGAAATTAGGGAAATTCGGATTAGAGCAACGGAACCCAAGGGGCCGGCAGCTGGCTGACTTTATGGAGAAAGAGGGACTCTTTATGATGAACTTTTTCTTCCAGAAGCGGCCCCACAGGAAGTGGATGAGATTGACTTCATTATGACGAACAAACGACAGCTGTTCAGTGATGTCTCAGAGATCGCGAGGGTGAAAACTGGCAGCGATCACCGAATGGTGAGAGGCACACTGAACCTAAACGTTAAGTTGGAGAGGTCACTTCTAATGAAGTCAACGCTCCGTTCCTCTCGTGCTCTAATCCAAAGTCCCGAAACCTTTTAGCTCGAGCTATAAAACCGTTTTCAGTGCCTAGAAGATTGCAATGCAGTGGACGATATGAATGACAAGCTCGTGGAAACTGTCCATGCGGTCGGAGCTAAGTTTTGCAAGACCCGCCGCAGAAGAACACAAAAACTCTCCGATCACACTCTTAATCTCATGGCTGTTAGGCGGGAAATGAAGCTGCAGTCTTCAGTAGATTTGACAGCATACAGGCAATTGAACAGACAGATCTCCAAATGCATGCGGCGGGACTTACGCAACTTTAATACTGCGATTAATACTAAGAAGCGATCGAGCGGAACCAGGGCTCCAAAGTCTTTGCTAGAGATCTGCCTGCCAGAATGAGCACCGAGTAGAAGACCGAGTGTGGTAGCGTCTTTTCCGGGACAATTGAGATTTTGAGTGACATTGAGAGGTTCTATAGGCAGCTTGTACACATCATCGTTGGAAACACACGCAAGTGTGAGTAACAATCCAAGAGCAAGTCTTATCTGACACTATTCCGATGATATTCCGGACGTCAGTCTGAGTGAGATTAGAATGGCTCTCCAGCACCTTAAAAACGGCAAGGCCCCAGGCGAGGATGAAATCACAGCGGAGTTTCTGAAAGCGGGTGGAAAACCAGTACTTAAAGTCCTTCAGAAGCTCTATAATTCCGTCCTCAATGGTGGCACTACACTGGAGGCGTGGAGCAGAAGTGCCGTGGTCTTGTTCATCAAGAAAGGCGACAACGCTCTCTTGAAGAACTACAGACCGATTTCCTTTCTGAACCGCGTCTACGTGCTATTTTCGAGAGTCATTACGATTCTTCTCGCATGCAGAATCGACGACTTCCAGCCTCCCGAGCAAGCTGGTTTCCGAAAAGGCTTTAGCACCATAGACCACATACATACCCTCGGCAAATTGTACAGAAGTCAAAGGAGTACAATTTGCCACTATGTCTGGTGTATGGGGACTATGAGAAAGCCTTTGATTCCGTCGAAATTTGGGCGGTGCTGCAGTCCCTTCAGCGGTCTCAAGTTGACTGTCGGTATATCGAAGTGCGGAAGTGTTTATACAGTAGGGCTACGATGGCTATCCGAGTACAGAACCAGAGTACGAAACCTATCCAACTGCAGTGACATGTAAGACAGGGTGACGTTATATCCCCGAAACTCTTCACCGCTGCATTGGAAGACGTTTTCAAGCTTATGGACTGGAAACGATAAGGTATTAACAACAACGGCGAGTACATCACTCACCTTCGATTTGCCGACGTTATAGTCCTTATGGCAGAATCGCTGGAGGACCTAAGCACTATGCTCAATGACCTCAATAGTGTCTCCCAAAGGATAGGTCTTAAGATGAATATGGACAAAACAAAGATCATGTATAACATCCATGTCACACCTATGCCGGTAGTTGTTGGGAGCACTAAGCTCGAAGTTGTTGACGAGTATGTTTACCTGGGACAAAAAGTCCGACTAGGTAAGTCCAACTTGGACCGAGAGGTCAATCGACGGATTCAACTCGGCTGGGCAGCGTTCGGGAAATTACGGCACATCTTCTCGTCAAGTATACCTCAAAACTTGAAAACGAGACTGTACAACCAGTGCGTGTTGCCAGTGATGACCTATGGAACTGAGACGTGGTCCTTTACGGATGAGGAAGCTCAAGGTCGCTCAGCGAGCTATGGAGAGGGCTATGCTCGGAGTTTCTCTGCATGATAAACTTAGAAATGAGGATATGCGCAGTAGAACCCGAGTGACCGACATAGTCCAACGTATTTGTAAGCTGAAGTGGTAATGTGCCGGCCATATACCTCGAAGAACCGACAACCGATGGGGAAAAAAGATTCTCGATTGGCGGCCTCGTACCGGTGGACGAAGTGTAGGGCATCCCCCCCTAGATGGAGTGACAACCTGGTAAGACATGCAGAAAGTCGATGGATGCAGGTGGAAGTCGATGGCAGTACCGTGCTTTGGGGCATTCATTGGGGGAGGCCTATGTTCTGCAGTGGACTTGTGAAGGGCTGTTATGATGATGAAGTTTTTTATGTATCTATATTGTGTATAACAAAAAGTATATGATACTACTTTTTTAATTTCTAGAAAATCATAATAATTAAAAAAATATGTTGCAGGGAGTTCTAATATTTATATTCTCTGACTGGTCCCCGCCGTCTTACGAAGGATACGTATTTCCATTATTTGCTGATCTTCTTGGTTGGGCTGTTGGACTGTCGACGCTGGTTCTGTTTCCTGTCGGCGTTGGCTGGGCTTTATACAAAGGATATGTCTGTTCTTTTTTATTATTATTCGATCTTCAATTAGTTTTTAGTTATATTACGGAACTGTATAATATCATGATCATTTATGCTATCATAGTCGATTTCAAATTCATATCTAGCAGTTATTTCGTGTATGTTGATGAGGTAACTATGCAAAATGTCAAAAGATCTTATGACGTACCATAAATGGCGGCGTATAACCATCCAGTTTACACTGAACGTAAAATTCCAAATTCAGTGACTGGAAGCAGCGCCTCAGGTGCGATTTCTAATCTACCTGCCAAGTGTAGTGACTAAGGAAAATTCTTTCTGAAAAAAAGAAAAAACTTAGTCCAGCGGTGGATTTTTGCGAGCTGTTGTGTTGATAGTACATATTACAGCCGATATATAGTCGGATGTTACCAAATGCTCAGGTTATACTAATGTGCTAATATTGTATAAGTAAGAAACAGTTTCTTACTATCAATTTACACGTAATGTCTTAAGCAATTATCCGACAAGTTTGAAGATTTAGACGTGACCAAAAGTACAATCAAGGCAAATTATCTAGGCAGGAAACCTATAATTTACATTTTTAAATGTTATTTAATATGTAATATGACATAATGATTGAAGTATTTACTGCTGACGTAATGTAGACGATTATAATAAATTTAGTAATCGAAATTACTTAAGTAATTAATTTTCCTCCGTTATATATGAAGTAAAGTGAATAATGCTTAACTCCAACCATTTTATTTGTTTCAGAGAGGCAAGGAATTATTTACTCCAACTGAAACCTGGAAACCAGCCGCAAAGTCCCGAGACAGCACGGGTAGTAACGCTAATTCGCCTCATGATTCAAATCACCAATCCTATGATAATATGGGTTATATGTGACAAAATATGATAACATATCATTCCTTGACAAAAATTTCCTCTGAAATGTCATTTATCCTAAAAACAAAAACAAACCCGCATTTTATTTATATCTCAACAATTCATTATTTCTCATTGAGAATTATGTTTAAGACAAATAGTTCTATTGAAATTCAATCTAAATATTTTTTCTTTTTACATTAAAGCATAATTTCTTCTTCATTCTAGGTAGTAGGATACCTTTTCTGCCTGTGAGCTTACTGGGTAGGTACCATTTCTTACCTATTTCTGCCGCCAATTAGCAGTGCTGCGTTCCGGACTGAAAGGCAAATAGATCCAGTATAATGTTATTTTACATTATACAAGCTGTGAGGCATTTCATCTTAGCCCTCAGAGGTAACAACACATCTGTAGCTTTCTTTCTTTAAAGTTGCCTCCAATCCAAACCACTTGCCATCAGGTGCAGACTGCAGTTTTATTTTTAAAAAAAAAACTGATTAATCTTGAAGATATATAAATTCGAGACAGAATATTCATTTTAATGCGAGTTTTTGCAATAAATGTCCTCATTTATAAAGTGATATTTGATATTGGAGGTTATTAATATATTATATTACTGTTAAGAAGGAAGGAAGGAAAAAAAATTGTACGAAGATTTAAACATAATCTGCCTTACTTATAATCGTAGATTATTGCTTACTTCAATTATGTATTACTTCCCTCTCATTCTATTGTTATTTATACATGTCTCATTGTATTGTCATTTAATGAAATGAGAGAAAGCAACTTTAAGGACTTCTTAATTTGACGCCGATTGTATAAGGCCGTCAATTATTTTTATATTATTTAAAGTTAATTTTCCATCTTACAAACAGTAACTTTGTTTTAGATTTTTATTAATCAGTAAACAATTTGTAACCGTAACGATCTTAATTTGCTCTAGCCTACATTTTCATTTTACTTCACCTGGAACTGGTTATGTTCGTAAAAAATTAATTGATATAATAAATAGTACATAAGCATATTGGCTACTTAAAAATGCTTTTGAGCCTATTGTTTAACTATTCAATTCATAAGTCGTGCCATTGTTGCCACGCTTGGCAAGCGGGTTGACAACAACAGTTATTTTATTTTTAGTCGTTAATAGGAAGACGCTGCTGCCCATCTACTGATTTGTTACCCTCTGTCGCCTCTTACGACACCCACGGGATAGTATAAGGTAGTGTATATTCTTACAACGCATACTTACATATTTAATAGTCAAGCCTAGGTTATTCTGAGCCGTGGTAACTCAATGGTGTAAGTTTCACAGTATGCGAACAATCGGAATTGTATACGTCTATTGTAATTGTATACGTCTATTGTAAAGCCCTGATTTAGCACGTGCTCGGTAGTGAAGAAAAACACCGTGGCGAATACCTGCATTTCTGAAAAATTAAAAAAATCAGATACATGTGAAGCCTGCCAACACGCATTAGGACAGCGCGGAGGATACTTCCTTCCTCTAAAATCCTCTTACTAATGAGGGGACGAATGTGCCCAGCTGATAATAACTCTTTTTTGCATTTCTTATTAGTAATTTTGATAGATGAGTAAAATATTAACAGAGGTTATAAAAATTACATAAATGTAATTATTATTCGTCTTGTGGTAGCTAATTAAATTATTTTATTCATTTTTGTGTCATAAAGGACTAATTGTTATAAAATTTGTCACACCTAGATGATATGAAAATCGATACCTAGGAAGCAGTGTTAAATGGTATTGAAAATTCGCTTTGTATCAGCTATTTATGGAACTTAATTAACAAATATCCACCAAGGAAGAGATGTTCAATATACCTAGCCTTTATTGGATCTAATATAAAGGAATTTACTGACGACTCTTTATGTAGCTCAATAACTTAGCATTAATCAAGAGCGTCATTTCAAATACGAAATACACATATACTATACCTATTTAAATTTACGTGTTAATTTTTTTATTTATTTGTAAATATTTATATCTAATGGAATCGCATTTCTTAGCATGTTTTTTAAATCACAGTCTACGCATTGTTCTCTTCTTTCATTTTCTATTACTAGCTAAGTACCTAATTTCAGCTCTGGTGTATTTTAAGTGCTTATTTCATTTTATATCATTCGAATCCATTGATTCGTTCAGTGAACTTACTATTTGTCTCATTTTCTTTCGTAAATATACATTTGTGACTACCATTAAACGGTGAACAGTGGTGTGTAATAAATTATTCTTTAAGAAGCACAAAATATGAATTTAAAGAATTTTGAAAAATCTATAGAGTAATATCGACTTTTTTATATTGATCTGCCTTTGTGATTATGAGTGATTGCAATTTTTCTTGTACAAAACCATCAACTAACTCTTAATAACAAAATATTGTAAATAAACTATAGTACAATTAAACTGTTTTTTTTTTAAATTCATAGCATTAAAACAAATATCACCTGGATTTTTATTAGTAAATATAATATTTTAAAAAACCTTTTAATGTAGGTGAGAGTATTTGAAACGAAAGCATAACTTAGAAGCATTGCATTCCCTGACTTTTAAGACCACTATTGGATATTAGTGTTTTCAAGACAATATCATAAGGTATACATACTTTGAAAGAGTCACTACTGCCTCGCACAGTGAGTGAAGATGCAATAATAACGTCTAGTAATGTTATTCCCCATCACCGACTGAAGAATTTGAACCATACCGCATGAAAATTTTAAATTACGAGAAAGATGTGTGTAAATGGGTAAACAATGTTAATTATAAAAAAAGGTGCTTTAGATAATCCGCCAGTGATAAAGGCAAATAGCTTATTCCTAGTGTTAAATTATTTTAAATAATCAAAACTTTTTAACGTGGTAGAGCCATGCTGCAGCAATATTATAGTTTTTACACGAATGGGTCGGCTCGATCGGGGAAGGACCATTCTCTCACAGAGTACCAGCGTGAAATAGCAGCTAAATACTGTTGTGTTTCGTATGAAGAGTATAAAGATCCGGATACCCGTTTTACTGGAAACGTGGCATTCCATCTTATTCCTCACGATTAATAATGAAATTGTATTTTGATTCTTAATCGGAGATAGTTATAGATGTCTGTGGGCCACATTATCCATTTGCCAACCATTAAGCGGAATGTGTGCTCTTTTGTCACCCTTATTCTATGAAAAAAAAAACTATATTATAATCGTTGGTGCTTCTGTTAGTGATCGTGTAACTTATGAACGACTTGATCAATTGAGGTGATATGCACTCCAAATATTTGTTTTAAGACAATTTTTAACAAATTCTTCTTCAAAATGTATCTTTTTAAAAGAATGGAAAAAATATTGGTGTGATGAAAAAAAAGGTATTCACAAAATCTGGTCCCGAAAAGCGGCGCTGTGGTTGAAATATTTATACAAGTTATTATAAAATTGTATAAATATTTTCACTGTAAAAAGTTTGAAGCCCAGAACACTATAAGTATGAAGTGAATTCAGACTGAAACCTATCGCACCACGTATCGAAAAGGGCAGAACAACGTCTGCTAATTGCTAAGTCATCTAATCTATATACAAATAAATAAAATTGAAGTGTCTGTTTGTAATGTCAAAAAAACAGATTTTTAATAAATGCATATGAAAGTATATTAGGTACTTATAAAAAAAACAATTTTAAAATTTTTTGTCTGGTTATCTGTCTGTCCGTCTGTCTGTCTGTCTGTCTGTTTGTTTGTTCCGAATACTCTCTGAAACGGCTGAACCGATTTTGTTGGGACTTTAAATACCTGATGTTATAAATAGTAAAATAGGCTACTTTTATTTTCCGGTTCCGATTTCGCGCGAAAAATTAAAAACGCATGCAATTCTTCGTAATAAATTCCACGCATACGAAGTCGCGGGGAACAGCTTGTTATAATATAAAACTATAAAATTCATAGGCTATAATTGTATTTGGATAATTGTTTCTTATAGCTGGCGACGAATTTTGGGAATGTCCTTTTGGCAAGTTGAAATTGTGAAAAAATATAATTTCGTCAATTGGCGATTCCAGTCCCGCGATTCTGGTACAGCGTTTGTGTTATTTCGTTACTGCGCAACATATAACATTTGCTGCGGTGGGCTGCGGCGGGAGGGGTGTCCTTTCCCCCTACCGCTGCAGCCGAGGTGGAGTCGCTGAGGAAGAGGAGTGTTGGTATGGCGATGCGCCACTCGCCCTGTCCTCCGCGACTCTGACGGTGCCGCACCGTTGATGCAGTGGTGTAGGGGCCGCGGGGGGAAAGGAGTGTCGGTATTGCGATGCGCCGCTCTTCCTACCCTCCGCGGCCGAAACTTAGTTAGCGGCGGAGCCAGAGATCAGATCCGCCGCTGGGGTCAGGAAAGCGGGTGCTACTGAGCGTCGATTTTTCTGGCCCCATGGCCTCCGCGTATTGGACTCGGGGGGGCCCGTTACGCAGGTGGATTTGGAGGCCGTGTAGGGGCACGCGCCTTGTGTTCCTGGTGCGCCTTGCCTGAGAAGGAGAATGGGGAGGAGAGGTCCTCCCCCGAGAAGGGGCTGCCATAGGGCGGCCGGCGCTGGTGGGGCCGCGGATGTGTGCGTAAGCGTTCCCGTGGCCCTGCCAATATGCGGCGAAGGTGGAACACCATGGGGTTTTAGTCGGTGCTAGTCCGACATAACCCGTCCTAGACCCAGCGAGGCGGGTATGCGAAGGCATTTACCCATGTAAAAAAAAAGACCATCATACTATGCTATATATATATATATATATATATATATATATATATATATATATATATATATATATATATATATATATATATATAATTTTTTTTATCCCTTTCTACTTTGATAACTGCTGCACCGCCTCTTGTATGTCTATCTCTCTCTGTTTAGCCTAATGGTTAACTGGGAGAGAATTCCCTATGGCATTAAGTCCGCCATATGTACAACTTTGTGCATGAAAGTTTAAATAAATAAATAAATAAATATTCTACAATAGTACTATTTGAGTTGGAGTAGTTAATAATATTAAAATAAAACAGTAAATTTGAAATTAAAATAAAAGCAACAAAATCTGTAATCAATTGATCTGTCATCAAGTATTCTTAAACTTCTTGGTATATTATACAAATAAGTAACGAAACAACTTCAAGAAGGACCATGCGGAGGATGTTGCGGGTACAGCTAGTGAATTAAAATATTAGAAAGGCTATGGCTAAGGCGTTATGATCTGTAACCTCAAAACAAAATAGGTTATAAATGCGTGGTTTCCTCTGGAAGCTACGAGCTGAAATGCACGTCATTGTATCATCGAATAACTAATGCTGCTTGGTGACAGAAATCGGTAAAAAGGTGGTTTTATCCCCACTCTTCCATCATGTCTACGCATAAGATTATTTTTATAGATTTAAAATCGATAGATAAACCAGGAGACAATAGACAGTATTGGGTTTAAAAAGGTATTAACTTTATATTAAAGATTTTTATTATTATTGTGTGAGTTGCAGTGCATCAGTCTTCATAAGGTAGTAAGTTAAATGAGAACTGGGACTAACTTTATCTTCCATCCTTTGTGCTACAGTTAAAACACGGATTGTAAATGTATAGAATTGGCAACTTTTAAAATTAGAATCAAGCGCTACTGTGCGGAAATTAATTATACCGAAAATAAGATCGCTGTCATCTTTAACAAGAATGAAGAATACTAGAAATATATATAATATACATTTTGTTAATTTTGCTCTTGAATAAGAATCACGATACATGTCGATCAACGTCTTTACTTGCTTTCCTGGGCTGTGGGGGACCGCTTATTTCCAAACCCGAGCTGTTACTGAGAATTTCTTGACAGATAAACTCTTTTGGCTTCGCCTGGAATTTGAATACGGGATCACATGTTCAACCATAGTTAACTCACGACCACTAGACCAACGAAGTTGTCCAACTTTTAATAAAAATAAAAGCCGACTTCAAAGAACTAAAAATAATAATGGAAATAAATTATTTTATTCCTTTTCTTTTCTTTGAATTTGGCTTTTATTATAACTTTAACTTTTTATTGCCCACTCCTAGAAACTTTTTTAACTAGTAACACTTATATGTAATTATCGACGCACTGGTGTGTTCTTTTTGGAAGATCATTTCCATCGTATTTCATGCATGATAACTCTCACCTTTAACCCTTTCTTGTTTCGTGTTGGCGTTTGAACATATCTGAAACTGCAGAGACCTCTTAATACCCGGTGTAATTAAAGTTTGTTTTACATATTCTGACAACGTAATAAAATAACGAAAAGACATTTAACAAAAGTCAGTAGAATTTTAAACTTATAAAATTTTAATTTCAATTTTTTTTCTATTTAATAGTTTCTAGCACATTCTTTATACGCGTTGTAGATTCTCTTAATAGATTCCTTCGGGATCCGTCGACTTTAAGTTTAATTAAAAATATATCCAGACAAAACAAATGATTCGTTTGATTTAGTTATGTTTAAATGGTTCGTCTAGTATTTTAAAGATAAAGAAAAAGCTTTTGTTATTTTTTTCTTTGAGTTTTATATTTCCTAATACTGTCAAAATTGTTGTAAACCACACCTGCCTCATCATCATCATCGTCATTCATCTACGCTACAGACCTTCACAAGTCCTTAGCTCGTTCTTAGCTAATATTTTTTTTACAGGATTCGGTGACAAACGAGCACACAGTCCACCTTTGCTTTTGCTGTGAACCATAGACATCTACATCTATCCTCAACAAAGAATCAAAATGCAGATGCGTTGTCATCCCTGAGGACTAAGATGGAATGCCTCTTTACCAGTAAAAAGGGTCTCCGGTTCTGTACACTCACCATACGAAACACAGCAGTGTTAAGCTGCTACTTTATGCTGGTATTCTGTGAGAGCGTGGTCCTTCCCCGGTCGAGTCGACCCATTCGTGCTACAACTATACTACAATATAGCTGCGGCATGGCTCTACCACGTATGTTGCAGCATTGCTCTACCACGTATGTTGCAGCATTGCTCTACCACGTATGTTGCAGCATTGCTCTACCACGTATAAAAAAGCTTACTAATCTGAACCTTTAATTTTAATCAGTCGTCAGTTATATGGTCGGCCTACTATCACTTCAACTTACGGTTACTATACTTCTACTGCGAATATCATCATTATGAATTTTATTGATGAATTTTGTTTTAAATGGCTTTAATTTTTTTTAAGATTATCAACTTGGAACTGACGTGCAGGTGAAAGTGTTTTCAACAGAGTTTAAAAACGAGATGTTTCTATATTTGACTCGTGTGTTTCTTTGATGTATGTCCAAAAATTTCGATTCTAGGGTATTTGGATATTATACCCTTTATTGAAACCATTATACATATAATTACCTTCATAAACATTGATATGTATGCCTTATAACCAAACAGCAAACTCTTCCTGGCAAGCCTTTGGAGAATGAGAGGATTTTTATTCAAATATATAGAAGTGAGCATAAATACTTAATACAAGCTGTGTAGACTGAAAAATAAAACCAGATATTATGTAACATATTATACATGTAAAATATGTAAAGGAGGTACCTACCAAGTTTCGGTAAGTAAAATAAATAGAAGGACATTGAGGTTTTAAATTCGCTTTTTTCCACATGATGTTACGATTTTTTAAAGCTTTGTTTGCATCCAAACGCATAAAAGTACCAAAAGTCAGTGTCTACAACTTCACCTTCTGTTAAATCAGAATATATTAAATAAAGTTAAAAAAAATGTAGTTACAGAAAATAAAGTTTGAATAAAAAATTAAAAATAAAACATTTGCAGGATGTGTATGAAGCTTCTACATTAATGTCAAAACTTTAAAAAATATGTTAGAGTTTGTAATAATAACATAGCATTACACATTTACAAAATGTGAATAATTTAATTAATTACAATTTAATTTCATGTTATATAACAGATAAATTGTAAATTGTATTGATTTCCGCTCAGACAAGCTTAAACATAAAGCTGGTTTAACAAGTCAAAGCGTTACGTACAGATTACCTACAATCGCCTTATAACTGCTAACAAACCAACTGGGATTAGGTAGCTATACAGGAGACACTGCACTCTATTGTACTAGCAACTAATGCAATGCCTGCTTTATCACTAAGTAGTGTTTAGCTTCAAAAGTGAAACTCACACTCCTGTTAGCAATTATTTCTGCTGACAAGCAGGAATTCCTTACCATGCTGCAGCCATATTATGGTTGTAGCACGAATTGGTCGGCTCGACCGGGGAAGAATCACGCTCTCATAGAATACCACCGTAAAATAGGAGCTTAATGCTGCTGTGTTTCGTATGGTGATTGTAGACCCTTTTTACTAAAAACGAGGCGTTCTATCTTAGTCCTCAAAGTTGAAAACGCACCTGCATTTTGATTCTTAATCCAGGATAGATGTAGATGTCTATGGGCCACAGCATCCACTTACCATTAGGTGGACTGAGTGCTCGCTTGTAACCCTTATTGTATAAAAGTAGTAGATAACTTTTCTTTACTTACGTACAATATGTCCGTGGTAAATTATAATATAATATGAGTAAATAATATAAAAGCCACCATGGACATATAATTGTTGCCCCTAGGATGTTTATAGTAGAGATGGTAAATACTATCAACCATTAAACTGACAAAATAAAAACAATTAAACCACATACAGCAGACTAAAGTAAACGTACCTATTTCACTTTTAATAATAGCGTTGCGGGATCGCGGCGAAATGAAACTGTTTACTTAGAGTATTGTATATTTACCGAATAGATACACGATAACTTACGCTAAATTACTATATTACTTAACCCTAAACTAGAATTGTCAATCAATCAACAATCCTATACAGACTAAATATACGTCGGCGTTCATTGACACCACAAACACATTTAAAGTTGAGCTTAATGAATTGGCCACTGCTGAACATAGATAGTAGAAGTAAGTAATGTTAAAACCATTATTACATTTTAGGGAAAATGTTAGGCGACCGTAAGAACCTCCCAAAACTAACAACTAAGCTAAAGGAGTGCTCCGAAATAACGTCAGTCATTTATCACGAGAGGGGTCAGGCCGCTGGGAGTTAATACTGAGTGACATGCGACGGGTCCTCCATATAGGTACGTGTAACGATATGTGAGTTCTGCCTGGCAAGACGATGCGTACGAAATATTTGAGCTAGAATTGCTTTGTCTTAGTTTTTATACTACATACATTTTATTAGAAAAACGATAAGCCTCATTTTTATTCTACTCCTCTACAGAAATATATTTTAATATAATGAAAGACTGCAATAATCATCTTTCAAGAAGAATAAAGTCAAAGTCAAAGTCAATAGTGATACATGTAAGTCGATAAATATAAATAAAATAAAAGAAAATTTTTAACACGTTTTGTTGCAAATCATAGAAAAGAAATCGTGGGATATTTACTAACAAAATGCGTGTTTTGCCATATTTTATTTTTAGATATTAAAATATAATTTAGAATGAGAGTGACAAACGAGCCCACAGTTGCCCTCGAGGATTAGGGTGGAATGCCTCGTTTCTAGAAAAATGGGTCTCTTGTTCTCTACACTCATCACACGAAACACTGCAGAATTAAGCTACCATTTTACGCTGGTATTCTGTGAGAGTGTGATCCTTCCCCGGTCGATCCAACCCATTCGTGCTACAACCATAATATAGCTGTGCGTGGCTCTTCCGCGTAAACGTACCGTATCTAGATGGATTGTCCATCACAGGAATGTGCCAGTTCATGGCTGGCTGGCTTTATCCTATACACATCAGATTTTGTTTTGGGATAATGTCAACCATCTTTTCACTATAGCCTTTTAACTTTGATTCACCTATACGAAAATTGCCTTGGTAGATCAGGGGCTAAGCGTTCTACGGTTATTCTAGAGTCCGCCTGTAACCCGGGTTCGATCAAAGCCAGCACCAATGAAATTGTTAATTGCAGTGTTGAGTGCTGGTTAACCAGGTACTCAGCGGTGAACAAAGTCATAGTGAGGAAAACTGCATGTCTGAGAAATAAAACATTGCTATAATGAACGCACTGAAACAGCGCAGCGAACTAATTGGTCAATGCCTCTCAGAAATGAGGGGAGGCCTGTACTCAGCTGTAGGACGTCTATGGGCTGTAATTTTACTTTTACTATATGAATACGTAGTTTATGATTCGGATAAGTTTTTCAGGTTTAAAATAAGATGGCGTTTGAGCTTGCACCGTAACTACTGTAATATTTCTTAAATTATTTATGTGTATGTTTAAAAACAGATTGTAAAAATGTATTTCCATACGATTGGACTTAGAAATATAAAAAAAAAAACCTAAAGTTGTTTACACAGTTTTATGTTATATTATAAGACTAAAGATTTATAAATATAATAATATTAGCTTCGCGTAACAACTTTCTGGGGCAGAACGCCATGTCTTGTTGAGCTGTGCGACGTGATTAATGACTGTGATAATCATGAACTCAGATCTAAACTATTTTCCTGTACTAATATAACTTTGCACAAATGGGACTTTCGTCAATTGTCTTTATGATATGATAGGTACAGGATATTGATTTCTAAAACCTTTGGGAAATATACAAAAATATACGAGTTTAATATAAATAAATTGGAAAAGAAATCATAGTTATGTTAAAGCCACATCTCACTAATTTTTATACGAACAAGTTAAATGGAAAATACATTTAACATGCATTATGCCTTGTGGCAGGGACGGAAAAGAATCCATCTACCAATATCTGTTAACATTTTAGACTTTATAAAAGTTTTTTTTATCAACTCCTGAAAATAGATGTGCCAGTCTTAATAATACTACTGCTACGCTTATAGTCGCGTTTTAGGGTTTTAAAATATACTGAGTTTATAGATATTCTTGCACTGCCACTACATGGTTATAAATAACAAACAGCTGTTGCCAACTATGACTGAACCCTCCCCACCCCTCCCCAAATGAGGCAATCTATAGGAGAAGCCGATGTTTAGCTTTTACTTTAGACTTTTGATTGTTTGTTATGGTAAATGTTGCGAAAATAATTTTGAGACAAACTTTATTAAGTCATTGAAAACTAAGTAATTTCATCATATAAATAGATTCATTATCAGATTATTAAAGCACAAAAATATCACAAGTACCGTACCGTGCCGAAAACAGGCCCCCATAGATTTCCTCAAGGAATGAGTTATTTTCCATATTTACCAGGCGGGTTTACAGCATCTGTCATTGGGTTTTTATCAAGAAGATGTTGCTGCCCATCTTCTATACGAGTTTCCCATTGTCACCTCAACGCCACCTACGGAATGATATGATGTAGTGGATTATCCTACACCGCCACTACACGGACCTTTGTAAAATTATAAACATAAAACATTATAAGAGGTATATAAAAAACAAAAATGTTGCTCAAACTTGTTAAAAGGATTTTCAAGCTTTTCATTTACCTTCCCTTTGCCTTAGTTTTAGTAAAGCCTGTATAAATGTCTTGTTTTTTATCTGTTGTCTAAAATCGCCATTCGAAAATATTGGTATAGATATATAATAAAAGTAATTTAAATAGTAAAACAAGTTTAGCTCTTATCTGCGTTAAAATACGGCATTCAGTTTAGCAAAGTCACTAAGTTGATGAGAACAATAAACCGTCTGACATTTATTACTTGAAAAAAAATGGTGTAGAAAAACGCTCGACATTGAAAAATTAGAAACTAAAAATTTCAGACGCTGCAATTTGTTGTGCCAGCTAACTCGATATACGGCTTACAGGATACATATCACCTGCTTGCTACCTAGGTGACCTCCACACGAAGTTAAATCCATATTACCAATTTCGTTTGTATTTTTTTATAGAATAAGTGTTACAAAATGAATCTACCTAATGTTTTCTTATATTTACGCGAAGACTACACATTAAATGAAACTAATTTTAACGGATTATATCGCGTTTAATTTTAACTTTTTAATTCCCGACGATTCGGGTGCTTTACAGTACCCATGGTCACGGGGGGGGACTGAGGTGTTTGACGTCCCGATGTCATAGTTAGCCCGGCTACCTTCAGTTTTTTAATATTAATTTTTGGTTCGATCTACGCAGAATGAGCTTACAGTATCTTGAAGTCTAGCAGTGGTATACTTGGGTTTGGATTTAATTTTATTAATTATAGGATCCCAAGCAGATGGCAGCATCCATCCATCTTCTCTATTGAAATTAGGATGTTTTTTTTAATTTCAATAGCCTCGCGAATCATCCTTGGTAGGAATCGGTGTTCTTTTGCGAGGATTTGTGGTCTATTAAATCTAATGTAATGGCGGGGACGATCTTGAACATGTTCACATACTGCGGACTTCCCGATACGTCAGTGCTTCAAGTCAGCTATGTGTTCATACATATAGCATATAACATATAGCTGACTTGAAGCACCGACCTATCGGGAAGTCTGCAGTTTATGAACACGTAAAGCACACGAAACGTCGGGAATTAAAAAGTAAAAAAATTAAACGCGATATAATCCGTACAAATTAGTTTCATTTAATGAGTCTACCTAATAGTAAATGGATACTGTGGCCTAGATAGACATCTAAATTTATCCTCAATTAGGAATCAAAATTCAAATGCGTCCTTCTTGGAGACCCCTGAAGACTAAGACGGAATGCTTCCTTTTCAGTAAAAGGGTCTCCGTTTTTTACACTCATCTTGCGAAACACAGCAGCATTAAGCTACTATATCACGCTGGTATTAGGAGAGCTAAGCTACAGCTATATTATGATTGTAGCAGGAATAGATTGAATAAACTGGGGAAGGACCACGCTTTCACAGAATAGCAGCGTGACACAGTAGAATAATGCTGCAGTATTTCATATGTTGGGTGTAGAGAACCTATCCTTTTTACTGGCAACGAGATTACATTTGAGGCCTTAGGGGTGACAACGAATCTGCATTTTGATGCTTAATCATGGATGGATAAAGATGTTTATAGGCCGCAGCATGAACTAACCATCAGGTGGACTGTGCATTCCGTTTGATTATAAGTTGATGTTGTAGCATATAAACACATACTCCTCCTTTATCTTCGGTTAAGAATCAAAATACAAATGCTTTGACATCCCGTGGGTGTCGTAAATCTCTGCTAAGGTCTGTCTGATAGAATGTATGGCCTGCTATCGAAGCGATAGACTCATCTCGTATTTACCTACATATATACATATTAAAATGCCCAGACAATCATGTGCCATGGGTGATAGAAAAATATGAACAGGAGAATCCTTGAAGTAACTAAATCAACTATTTAAATTGATAAACAACTACAGTATTAACTATACATTCTGACAGTCTCAAAGGCCGTAACAAACTGTATATTTTGCAATATGTTGCCTTCATATAATTTAGCTACTCGTTTGCTTTAGTGCAATTTCGGTTATTGGTACATGACTATATTAATTTAATAAAAATCAAACAAGTTATCTAGCACGATTTCATTTATTTACAGAAAAGCAGCACACAGAGATAAACAAGTGACAATGAATAATCTAATCCAAAAAGTAATAACCGAATTTAGGTCACCACGGCCAGAATTAATGGTAACCGGCTATCAGTGCAAGACAGAATTATAGTGCACAAGTGTATGCGCAAGCACAGGTGCACTTTCTATTGACTTACTCTCATAGTCCAATGTGGCGGCAATCAGTTACGACTGGAGAATGATCAAGCTCAGGACCAACAGATTTACGTTCTTTCAAGGCACGGGGTGAAACATCGCCTTTATTCCGTCTCATAGCTCTCCAGAAATAATTAATTGATAGAAAAACCCAATAACTGATTATTGGTCCGTCCCAGGATTCCCTTCGATTTTTTAGATCAGCAGACGCGTTTACGACAGCTAGACCAATGACGCGAATTATCAGCTCACCAGATGTCAGCTCACGATGTCAGCTCACGTAGAGATCCGGAGACCTGTTTTACTGGAAACGAGGCATTCCATCTTATTCTTCAGGGGTGACAACGCATCTGCATTTTAATTCTTAATCGAGGACAGATATCTATGGGCCACAGCATCCACTTACCCTCAGGTGGACCGTGGTTCGTCACCCCTAATCTATAAAAAAGGTGATGGTAATTTTCGAAATAAATACCAACAAGAAAACACATCATGTTTTACCTTGTAAAATTGTTAGTCTAAAAATCTCTGATCGTCTTAAAAAGATTTAGATTTTATGAAATTCGACACAAAAAACAATGTCCCAGAGGTCCCAGACCAGACGGTTGGGCACAGACCTCATCTCATTTGTAGGACAGTTTAGGAGTAGGGAAGAGCTAGCACCACTGCTCATTATTACAACAGAACATAATAAATAGAACATATTATAGTGAAGTTCGGCGACATCGTGTTATCGAAATATTTTCATTTTCAGAAAAAAGAATTATCCCTCAGAAAATTTCCTTCACTGTTTAACACGTAGTAAATATTCTTCTTCTTCTTCTCCTTCTTTATCAGCCAGATTCTTCACCACCAGCAAGATTCTTCTTCTTCTTCTCACTCTTCACCAGCTTAAATAAGTTCTCTACTGGTCCATGGCCCTCCCCCGTATTTACAATATTTTGACGCGGGCTGGGATCGAACACAGTTTGCACTTATCCCCTGAGCTACCTCTTTATTTGTAAAATCAATACAACTTTTTTAAAACACGAATCCTATCAGACCAAACTATCAAACATCACTCAAACATGGCACATGAATCCAAATCTTATATTAATATTATATTATTTTGAGGTTAATTCGAAATAATATAATATTAATGATTTCAGTTGACGTATTGAAAGGTTTCCCTACCTTTCAATACGTCAACTTAAATCGAACACTACACATAATATTGCTAATTTTGTTAAAATTTGCAATGATTTCTTATATTAACTATTCTTATATTTCGAGAATATTTTTTTTTTTAAATTCAACGCGATAATATCCGTAAAATTAGCTTTTTCAACGATTTGAAACTTAATGTGGTATAAATTAATATTAAAGCCTATATACGTTCCACTGCTGGGCACAGGCCTCCTCTTACTTCTGAGAGAGTTTTAGGGCAAAGAAGTGTCCACCGCGCTGCGCCAATGCGAATTGGCGGACTTCACATGTCTTCTAAATATTTTCTTTTATTTTTCAGGCATGCAGTTTTCCTCACGATGTTTTCCTTAACCGCCGAGCACGTAGTAAATCAGCTTAAAATTGCGATTTACAATTTCATTGGTGGCGACGTGGATCGAACCCGGGTTGCTTGCGTACTATGATATTCACAGCGAGTGTTTATCCCCTGCGCTACCACGGCTTTTTTTAATAAGTATTAAATTAAAGATATCTCTTTTATCAGCGCATGAAAGTCCTCTACTGGACATGGACCAGTAGAGGACTGTAGGGATGTTTTGCCTTGATCTTCACGCTTTGCATGCAGATAGGCGATCGTAGTACCTGACGCTGCGAACCTTGGACGCTGCTGCCCGTTACCGGTCTGGGTATTTTACGTCTGGTGTAAACAACAATACTTAAATTCAATGATAATATTTATATTATTATAAAATACTACTTTCTTTGGTTTTTCCAATACCTTTTATCAATGTACAAATCTCTAGACACATTATTAACGTCATTTAATCCTATTTTTATTACCACTACTTTCAATCATAGCACATGTTGACTGCCTAATTTTTTACAGCATTATCTTTAAAAATAATAGAAGCTGATCCTCCATTTTTAAACAAAGATGATCTGTCTTCATACAGGCGCATATCTGGAGTGAGATGGTATTGTACAAGTTATATTTTGAGACGGTGCGCAAGAATTACATTGTCTTAATGCTTGCATTTTAATATTTAATTACTCAACATGCGGTTGGAGATCATTATCAGACGTTTGCTCAAAATATTTTACTTTGTCGTGTTTGGTAAGTTCTGCGAAATAATGGAATACTTTTCTGCGTTAACATTTCCTGGTATCATAATTATCAATTATTATTATTGAAGTAAAGTATTATTAAAATAATTCTCAACAATTTTCACACTATCTGGATTATTGGTGGTCTATCACTGTGTGATTTTCTAGAAGCTATTGCCTCGCACGTCTACTTAATGCAACCACCTCTTACATGAGACTATAAGAGAGTTCAAAAAAGATTAACCTTTTTATATAGCCTTGCAATTTTTCCTGTGTTATAGATGTTGATGATTAGCAACGATCACTTAAAATCAGATGAGGAGCATAGTCGTTTTACCCTCTTGATTATTAAAAAATATCAGCGAGACTCTATTTTTGAGATAATATTAATTTTATTATTCGAAGCTATTAAGTAAGAATATTGTTTTAACGTTGGTTTAATCACAACAAAATATTTAACATAAGACACATATGTAGTGGTGGCGCTCATAATTGGAGGGAAAGGGATTCCACTACTCCACACCATTCCGTGGATGTCGTAAGAAGCAAAAAAGGAAACTGAACCAGGAGATAGAAACAACATCATCCTAATAACAACTACAAAGGTTAAAAAACTGCGGTTTTCAACCAACCTGCCAGGCGTGATATAAATATATAATATATTAGACATCACTTTAAGAAAGTCTTTGGGGAGGCCTGTGTTCAGCAGTGGACTTTTAATAGGCTGTTATGAATGAGTGAATAAATTAACAAAAGATTTTGGTTTAGAATTATGCTATTTAGTTGGTTGGGTTTTGCTTTACCCAAGGATTTGAGAAACATAATGGAAAGTCCTTAGGCTCGGGCCTACGCAATAATATCAGTTTAATTGTTGTTCGAGATGTATAATGTGGAAAGTAAGAACGTTATCGTTACACTGTTCCTGGAGACCCATAAAAACTGTTCGCTATGGTCTGTCTATTAAAGAAAACGACAACCTTGTGATTCAGTAATTTGATGACTTCAATTGTTGTTCTAGGTTTGATCTAGATGAAATTTAATTTCCATAAACATTTTCAAGAAAAAAATTATGCTGCAAACACACACACAACTCTAGCATTCTTCATTTGAAGTTGGTGCAGGTGACCATGGGTAGCAGTAGCTGCTTAATATTAGGTAAACTGTAAGTTGGCATAAGGAACAATTTTCTGAACATTGATTTTTGTGATGTAGTACTTAAATGACATTGTTCTTCGTCCATACAATGTTCGCCTAAGAACCAACAGTGAAAAAAAATACCTTTTTAAGTCCGAAATTACACATAATTGTATGTAAGAACAATTACTCGTGACGGACACTTCTGAAAACCTTAGCCAAAAGCGTCGAAAAAAATATCAGCTAACTGTTAGCCTCTAAAGCGCTCCCCGCTCCTCACTGTCAATTGTAACGCCAAGAGATGCGCACGCACGGCTCATTTTTTTGAGGTAAATTATTTTAGTGAAAATGAAAATTTGCGCGATCAAAATTTGCAGAAATTACAAAGGATGTTTACAAACAACTTACAAAATCTCCTACCATCCTTAAGTAACTCAAAACTAATAGTAATTTACGAAAACAAAACTAACAAATTGATAATTTTATTAACAAAATCAACGCGTCGTTTTTTGGTATTGCCAGTCTTGGATTGCGAATTTCCCCGTATAGTTGTCTTAAAAGCTGATGTATGTTCATTTTTACCCGACTGCACCAGAAGGAGGAAATACATCATGGTGTGTGTATGTATGTATATGTGGGTATATTTCAAAAATTGTTTGGCTGAGCCTACAGCCTAAACGGGTGGACCGATTGTTTTTGTTTTGCAAGCTTCCGCGCAGTCGGGTGTTTTTTATTGAGTCTTAAATATTTTTTTCTTTATTTTTTCTCTTTGTTATTTGTATTACTAAATAGTATTGTATAATAATTGTCAAAATCGAATGTGACCATTTGGATACATGGTTTCAGGATACCTATTGATCCTATAATTAGAAGTCGATGGGTGGACATAACAAGAAAAAGAGAAAATATTTCGGATTAAAACGGGGGAAATGTGTCTCGATTTTTAGATGATTCTTCATTATCTGAATATACACAACAGATCGTTGGTTATATTTCAGGTTGTGTTGTGAGATGTCTGCGTAGACAAATCAAATGTACTGCATGCATTGAATGTTTGATTTCAAATGAAAAGCATGAATACCATAAACTAGTTAGCGCACGGGATGAAGGCGGATTGATTTATGCTTCAAGGGATGTATATTCTATTTGTAAGACTTCGGAGACAGTAATCAGAAAGTTTCTTAGACAAAATTTTATAATGACTAGGCCTACTTACACAAAAATTTTAGCTTGTATATTAAAACAATTTATTGGTCATAAAAATACTTATTTTAAAGTTGAAACTGAACACGCGTGTGGTTCTCTTCACCAAATGAACCTAATAAGACTGGTTGCCGAAAAATATTTGACCATACGCTGTTATCATATAGCTAAATTAGATGATGTAAAAAGTGATGCAACCTCAAAACGCAAATTATTTAAAAAACAAGTTCAAAGAGAGGGCCATTAAATTAGTAGTTACAAACATTAATGGTAAATAATGATAGGTTGAAAATAGAAGAGACTACTGTGTTCCTGGGGGTGACTGTGTTCAATGGGGCACCCATATATCAACTCTTGCTGGCAGAACAATGCAGGACGGAATAATTCTTCTTAAAAGGATTTGTTAAACTGTAGAAACGCTATGGGATAAAATATTACGGCAAAGGGCACCTGCGGCATAAATTATTTAACTATGACTCAGGCGAAGCCGCCGGCCAACCTCTAGTATTTTTATAAGTCGATACCAACATTAAATAATAAAACATATTTTGTAAATGTGTAATTGATTTTTATTTGATTATATTTTTCTTTACAAAAAAAAATTAGATTCTAACTAAACAGACAACTAAACATACAATTGAAAGCACCATATTAAAATATTATAATTTATGATTTTATTAACATGACATAATTTTAGAGTTTTTCCCCATTTTATCGGGATAGATTTATTAGCTGGTATCTCCCAGATACAAATGACGCTGGTGAAAGCCATAGTTATTTATTCTGTCGCCATAGCAACCGCTAAGCGTGTGTGCGTGCCTCACACACACGCGCTTTGTAAAAACTGGCCTGTTTTTGTTGCATCGCTCATTGCGTGACGCGTTATCTAGAGAGTAAATAATCTAAGCTGAAAACATAGATATTAGCAGTTATCAAAAAGATTTTGAAGTTAAGTTTTATTTTTATGAGACACTACTATGTTATTGCTAATGTAAGCAGTTTAGTCTTAGCCTAGCTCTTATTATACGGTAAATAAAACTCAGGTTGTGATTAGGTATTTATTTTATTCATACCAAATAAAAACAACTTATACACTCTCATTTAGTTTTGTTAGTCCGTGAGTAATGAAAAGTTAAAGTCAGCCAGGTAGGTCGCTAAAGAAAAGTATCGATATCCATTGTTCAAGTCGAGTCGTAATTTATTAAAACTTATCGCATAAAAAACCAACTGCACAGTGCACTTAGATTCCGAAAACATTTGCAGAAATGTATTTTTTCAAACGAAACGAAAACGATCGCACGTCTGACGTCTATCTATTTTAACGTCTTGTCATCTGTCAACGTCATTGACGTTTTTTTTTGCGTGGCAATATGCTGATTTGGCCAATGAGAGTACAATAGTATTGTTATTTTAAATGAAAATAGATGATTTCACTGTATCGCAGTTCCTTGAGGCATATATTAATCTGAGGTATATTTTAAAATATTAACGTTATCATAATATATTTGAGTTTATGACAACTTTTGAAATATGTGAGTGAAAGTATTGTGCGATTGGCCAAATCACAAGTTGAAATTGTGAAAAAATATAATTTCATCAATTGGCGAATCCAGTCCCACGAGTCTGGCAGAACGTTTGCGGTTATTTCGTTACTGCGCAGCATATAACATTTGCAAAAAAATTCCAAAAAAATGTTTTTTTGGCAACTTGATTTCTTTTTTATCTTTTAATTTAGTTTTTATATAATTTAAAAAAATATCCCGGACGTTTTGGTCAGTTATAAAGTATTACCAGACCTCCAAAAATATTTTTTTTAAATTCCCAAAAAATATACTTTTGGCAATCTCATATTTGAATCACGTATTTATTGAGTAATTTTTAATAATACCTGCAAATCTCCAGACGAATTTAACGGTTTTAAACAATTCCCAGACGTGAATAAAGTTTACAAATGAATACGATAAAAAGTCTTATGCGTAGCCATAAGCGAGAGAAAGATACCTTATCGAAGCATGCCGACAGCGGATGGGGGCCTAAGCTCCTCGCGCTGTGATTGGTTAATAAGAAATATCTTTATTAAAGATTTTAAGATTAAATTCTTGTTTTGGGATTTAGCATGTATGTATGCGCATATATGACCATGTAAATATCTGTATATATTTTGAATTATTTTATATCAGTGCTGTAATAATTTGTATAATAGCTATTAATTTTAACCTCGTAAGGCTGGACTTATCAAAAAATATGTTTGATAATTACCGCCCCATGTTCTTAAAAAAGGACAATATGTATAAAGTGCTTACCGCCCAAAAATGAAGGTAAAAAAAATAACAAGCTACACGTTTTCTACAGCCATAACTTTTTTCACAGTGATGTGGTACAGATATAGATGACTTTTGAACTACCTAAATGTAGTTTTATTATGTTCTTTTTATAGGGTATCGGGCTGTACTTGCATTATTAGATATTTTTAAACTGTGCTTTAAATATCACACTAGGCCGATAGCCATGAAATAAGTTAAATGAAAGAAGTTAGAGATATATTTTATTATCAATTACAAAGAAAAGACTAAACAAAATCACATTACTCTTATCATCAAAAAGTGTAAAAAAACTAAAACGGGATGATTGACTTTCAAATTGAACTGAAACCTCATAAATTATAATATTAGAGTAAAACGATTCCATGCCATAAGATCTGGAACCATTGTGTCTCGCCATCTTTTTCCCCAGTACATCCTCATGCAGGGTGTACTGGGAAATAAGCTTCCCATTTAGAAGATAATACTTGTATAAATAAGCTTTTCTTTACTGATATTTTTAGCAACGTCCACCATTCAGAACAAAGACTTATTAGTTTTTCAACAATTCGATTTACTAGTTAATCATCCACATAATATTGTTGAAAATAAGACAGTTTATCAAATAATTTTTTTCTGATGAAGCGCTCTAGATAAGAAGGTAAGTACCTTCTTATTCGTAGTTCTTTGGAAATATTTTTTTCTCAACCCTCATGGTAGACGTAAACTACCTTGTGATAGAGCTACTGGTGCTCTATTTTCCAAGTTTGCTCTTCCACGCTGGGGCATTCCAAGTATAAAATTTCTATTTGAACCACACCCGCGATTGTTTGTATTATATACAGTGGGCTCTTTAGTTGTCAATACCGCTATCTGATACGATTGACAGCTTTTTTTTGAGGGTAAGAATGATGGATCGTCACAATCTGCATAACTTGGAAGAAAATCTTCAAAATTAGAATTATTTAACATATCGATATCGATTTCTTAAGGCTAAAACAAAAAAAACAAAGATCATGTTTAATGTCCATGTCACACCATGCCGGTAGTTGTTGGGAGCACTAAGCTCGAAGTTGTTGACGAATATGTTTACCTGGGACAAATAGTCCCACCATAGTTCAACTTCGACCGAGAGGTCAATCGACGGATTCAACTCGGCTGGGCAGCGTTCGGGAAATTACGGCACATCTTCTCGTCAGGTATACCTCAAAACTTGAAAACGAGGCTGTGCCAACTAGTGTGTTGCCAGTGATGACCTGGAACTGAGACGTGGTCCTTCACTGCTGGCCGGATGAGGAAGCTCAAGGTCGCTCAACGAGCTATGGAGAGGCTATGCTCAGTCTCACTGCGTGATAAACTTAGAAATGAGGATATCCAGTAGAACCAGAGTGACCGACATAGCCCAACAGATTAGTAAGCTGAAGTGGCAATGGGCCGGCCATATAGCTCGAAGAACCGACAACCGATAAAGGTTTCGGTGGCGGCCTCGTACCGGCGACGAGGTAGGGGCGTCCCCACTAGATGGAGTGACGACCTGGTAAGACATGGGAAGTCGATGGATGCGGGTGGCTCAGGACCGTGCTTTGTGGCATTCCTTGGGGAGGCCTATGTTCAGCAGTGGACTTGTGAAGGGCTGTAATGATGATGATGATGATGATGTAATGAGTTAAAAGTAAAAGGTAGGTCGCTAAAGAAAAGTATCGATATCCATTGTTCAAGTCGAGTCGTAATTTATTAAAACTTATCGCATAAAAACCAACTGCACAGTGCACTTAGATTCCGAAAACATTTTCAGAAATGTATTTTTCAAACGAAACGAAAACGATCGCACGTCTGACGTCTATCTATTTTAACGTCTTGTCATCTGTCAACGTCATTGACGTTTTTTTTGCGTGGCAATATGCTGATTTGGCCAATGAGAGGTAATAGTATTGTTATTTTAAATGAAAATAGATGATTTCACTGTATCGCAGTTCCTTGAGGCATATATTAATCTGAGGTATATTTAAAATATTAACGTTATCATAATATATTTGAGTTTATGACAACTTTTGAAATATGTGAGTGAAAGTATTGTGCGATTGGCCAAATCACAAGTTGAAATTATGAAAAATATAATTTCATCAATTGGCGAATCCAGTCCCACGAGTCTGGCAGAACGTTTGCGGTTATTTCGTTACTGCGCAGCATATAATATTTGCAAAAAAATTCCAAAAAATGTTTTTTTGGCAACTTGATTTCTTTTTTATCTTTTAATTTAGTTTTTATATAATTTAAAAATATCCTGACGTTTGGTCATATAAAGTATTACCAGACCTTCCAAAATATTTTTGAAAATTGCCAAAAGTATATTTTTTGGGAATTTTAAAAAATATTTTTGGAGGTTTGGTAATACTTTATAACCGACAAAAACGTCTGGGATATTTTTTTTGAATTATATAAAAACTAAATTAAAAGATAAAAAAGAAATCAAGTTGCCAAAAAAACATTTTTTGAAATTTTTTTTTACAAATATTATATGCTGCGCAGTAACGAAATAACCGCAAACGCTCTGCCAGACTCCCGGGACTGGATTCGCCAATTGACGAAATTATATTTTTTCATAATTTCAACTTGCCAAATGGACCTTCCCAAAATTCGTCGCCAGCTCTCAGACTATCACAGGAGCCAATAAACGCAGCACATTAGTATTAAAAATAGGTACAAAGTTCAAAATCTAAAAAGTCCTTTTTATTTTGATTTCACAGTTCAGAAGTGTCCATTACTATCTAATGAATGTTATCTAATGCATAATTAAGGATAAGAATTTTGGTAATTGTCAAATATATGTTGGTTCTTAGGCGAGTTTTTACAATGTCCTTTATACATATCTTTATATATGAAATTCTTCTGTTCTGTGACTGAACTCCTCCTAAACGGCTGGACCGATTTTGATGAAATTTTCCGTGTGTGATTAGGTTTATTCGAAAAAGGTTTATATACAATTTTTTGTGCTAGAAACAATCAGAACAAGTAAGTGGCGTCGTTGTCGAGATCCAGAAATCGCCCGTGTAATTCCGGGGCGAATCGCTAGTTTTCATATAAAACTTCTGTATAGCTATATTATAGTATATAGTAACTTCTGGCTAGCTTAATTTTCACACAACATAATGGTTTTATCGAGAAGATGATTAATAGTTTTACTAGAATCCGCTAGGTGGCGCTGTAGTAAGTTATTAATATGAGTAGTTTTAGTATACCTATATTATTATACACGTTGCATCATTGAATTGGATATATTTATTGTACATGTTCGATGTGAACCTATTGGGAGGCGCTGTGGTCGAGTTATTGATACTTTTTATATACACTGTAAAAAAAAATATCAACTCTTTGAAAATAACTTTTGGGACACAGACTCACTAACGGACAACGAGGTGATCCCGAAAATTGGCTTATAACACAGCACAGCAAAGCCGCGGCGAAAAAAGCAAGTACATTTGTATTATGTATTAATTACTTATTAATATTAATGTATCTATATCTATACATATAAATAAAATTGAAGTAACTGTTTGTAATGTCAAAATAACAGCTTTTTACTAAATGCATATGAAGTATTTACGGTACTTGTAATAAAAAAACAATTTTTTAAATTTTTGTCTGTCTGTTTGTTCCGGCTACTCTCCGAAACGGCTAGACCGATTTTGACGGAATTTTCACTGGCAGACAGCTGATGTTATAAGGAGTAACTTAGGCTATTTTGGTTTTGGTAAAAGAATTAGGGTTCCACGCAAAAAAATTAATACCCATGAAATCCAATCGTAACAAATTCCACGCGGGCGAAGTCGCGGGGAACAGCTGGTTATTAATAAACAGTAAATGAATATATTAATAATATATTACTTGGTTAATATTAATAAATTATTAATATTAATTAAAGTGAACTGTAAACTTACCTTTTCATTCTGATAGTACACATTTAAAGATATTATTGACAATAACAAAAACAATATTTTACGAATTATCTAATTATAGTAAAATGTATAAAGCTTAAAGCGGAACATTGATATTTAAACAAGTCATAATATGCATGCTTGCTGTAAAATATGTTGCATTTGATAACAACTTATTCGTATATCTGTAGCTAATTTCTGCACTGTATAAAAGAAGGTACCTTTATAACTTAAAAACTAAAATAAGTAAATTATTATAATCCAGTTTAGAGGTCGCAGCACACCCCTTTCTGACCATTAGTGTGCTTATTCCGACATAATATTTATATAAAAAAGTGATTAAGTAGTATTGACGATAAAATAAATTTGAAATGATTTGTGTGTCTCAAATTAGTCATATATAGCAAAAGTTCCAACAGAAAAATGTTGTTTGTTTGTATAGAACAAACAAGTAGCAAACTGTGAAATAATATATCATCTTTATAGTATAACTTATTAGGGTAAAAATTGTAATAATTATAACTTTTAACATAAAGTAAAAACCGACTTCAAATTGCTAAACAAGAAGTTGTTTATTTGCTACCCTTAGGAGTGGAATTTTTCTCCAAATTTATATGGGACCACCCTTGAAGTATAACCTATTTAAAGAAAGAATCATCAAAATTGGTTCTCTCATCTGCGAAGATATCGTGTAACATACATACAAAAAAAAACATACTCTCAAATTGAGAACCTCCTCCTTTTTGAAGTCGGTAAAAATAGTAAAGTTAATTTACGTGCTTTCGGTTTGTGACCATACGGACAATAGAAAAAGTGAATCAGTACCCAACCAATGGTTTCAAAACTTTTTATAGTTTTAATAGATTTTAATACCTTTTCAATTACCTGACATGAACTCATATTATTTTCTGAAGGTCTCTTTTTGCCTCTTTTAAGTTAATAATCTAGTAAATATTTAGGTAAATAATCAAGTAAATAAGAAAGTTTATAAGGAAGTACATAAGCAAGTAAATAAGAAAATAAAATAAGCAAGGAATTAAGTATGTAAATAAGTAAGTAAACAAGCAAGTATATAAGTATGTAAAAAACAAGTATATAAGCAATAAAATATTTTTAGTCGCTTTCAAATATTTTCATATTAAAAATATACAATCTACAGACATTGTATATTTTTATGATATAGACTAGCGATCCGCCTCGGCTTCGCACGGGCGAGATCGAGATCTCGACAACAACGCCACCTAACGGGTCGAAAAGGCAAACTATAGGTACGCTTGTGTTTCACATCTCTACATGGTATAAAACTAAGTCGCTTCCCGTCATCTGTGCGCTTAGATCTTTTAAACTACGCAACGGATTTTGTTGAAATTGTTTGTGTGTATTTGAGTAGGTCCTGAATGGTTCAGATTTATTAGGCCCGGTAGGTGACACTGTTGTAGGGAACCAAAATCACCTGTCATGAGACGAGGCGAATCGCTAGTGTAAATATAAAAAAAATTAAATCCAATTATAGATATTTTGTTTTTTGGCGTTAAATTAACTTGTTTTGTGAATATATTATTTTAGTCCACAAAGTGCCTCCTATAGGATCCTAGCATAGCTATGAACCACCGTTTTGAAAAATCAATGTATTTTGTGAATTGAAGGGTTAAGTGGACAAAGGTGTTAACTAGCGTTTGAAAATAATAAATAATCAAATGAATTTAGTAATTAAATCTTATAGCTTTACAATACAATATTATTACCAATACTTAGATAAGATTCATTATTATATATATTATATTAAAAATATGTTATTCTATGCAAATTTATTAATGTGCTGGGAGTTTGACTGCGCTTTGTTTCTTGCTTGTATTTTTAATAGTAAGCGCCTATGAAATATTCTTAAATTACCCTCTGTCTTTTTTATATTTTGTGCAAGATTTTATATTCATATTTAATATTTAATGTAAGTCCACAGATATGTTATACCTACTCAAATCATATATTAATTTTTTTCTTTTATGTTTCTCAGTAAGTGTGTGTATACACTCTTGGGAAATAAATTTCTTAAACCTCATATATTAAATAACACATGTTATATTAGTTGCAGGAGGTCACAAAATTTTAATGATATTTGTTCTAGTCAACTCATTGGATTCCTTTGGACCATAAAATAATAAATTTTTCAATTTATTTAACAATAATCATTAGTGAAAACAGGTATGACATGAGTGCATGAAATGAAAACAAAGAAATTTATTTTCCTACAACGGTCTGTAATTGATTTCGGGACTCCTAAACCCTGTAACAGCTGTTCCGTCCCAATTGATCCCGATAAATTGGTTCGTAACTGTTACAACATTTACCGCCTTTCCGCTAAAACTTTTAAGGCATTACGAAGCATTTATTTCTGTATATTTGTTAATATCGAAGTTAACTTTATGTATTGTAAATGTGATAATTCGATATGGTAAAAATTCTACATGTTATTACGTAAGCCTTTAAGTTTACATATTCGAGTTAACATTAAGTTCTAGAGGTCACTCACTCTATTAAAGTCAACGCTCCGTCCCCATCAAGCTCTAATAAAAGGCCCTAAAAACCTTCGGTGCAAATTAAATAATCCTTTTCAAAAATGTTAATCGTTTTCAGAGGCTAGAAGATACGGAAGACGATAATATGAATGACAACCTCGTAATACTGTCCATGTGGTCGGAGCTAAATTAGTAGAGCTTAGCTCAAAACTTCTCGAGAATCCAAAATCTCCCCGATCACAATCTTAATATCATGTCTGTTAGACCGGAAATAAAGCTGCAGTCTTCTGTTCACTCAGTTAGAGACTTACGCAATTTCAATACAACTCTTATTAAAGAATCAAGGCTTCAAATTTTTTATTAGAGCTCCATCTGCTAGAAAGAGCCAACTGTCTAAGTTGTATACCGACTGTGGTACCATAATATTTGTAACACCTAAGATTAGCTGTACACATCATCGTTGGAGACTCACGTGTGTGAGTAACGAAACAAGAGCAATTCTTATCCGAAGCTATTCCGATGATATCCCGGACTTTAGTGTGAACGAGATTAGAATAGCCCTACAGAACCTTAAAAATGGCAAAGTCCCAGACGACGATGGAATTATCTTCCGGATGACGTGCCATACCTTAAAATATAAAAACAAAATTGTACTACCAATTCGTGTTGTCAGTAAAGATATATGGTTCAGAGGCTTTGTCTTGAGCTCAGCGAGCTATGGAGAGGACTGTTTTCGGAGTTTCTGCATGATAGACTTAAAAATAAGGAGATCCGCAGTAGGACCAAAGTAATCGACATAGTCCAATGGATTACTAAGCGGAAATGGCAATGAGCCGGACATGTAACTCAAAGAACCGTGAACTTGTAAGAAAGAAAATTTCTCGACTGGCAGCCTCGTACTAAAAAGCGCAGTGTTGGGCGACCCGCCACTAGTTCAAGTGTTGACCTAATGAAGCACGCAGGTAGTCAATGGATGCAGGTGGCTTAGGACCATAACTTTGTGGTAATCTATGGGGGAGGCTTATGTACTTGTGAAGGGTTGTCATAATATTTCTAGTTTTACATTAATAACTATTAATGTCAACTATTCTAACTGGCAAGAAACTTTCTCATTGATAACAAGGCATTCCGTTTTTGTCCTGAGGAATGACAACACCTCTGCAGTTTGATTCTTAATTGAGGATAGACATGCGTGTCTATGGGCCACAGTAGTCACTTACCATCAGGAAGACTGTGTGCTTATTTGTCACCCTTACGAGTAATTTTTTTTATAAAACAGAAGTGACAAACAAATATTTAATAAACTTGATAGTAAGTAGCTACTGCAGTCCATGGACACCTGTAGACACCTTCACCCAAGAAAAGCTACAGATTCGTTGAATGAAACTATTTTTACAGCACCCAAAACATCGGGAATTAAAACTAAGTAAATTAAACGCGATAAAATTCGTAAAAATAGTTTTATTCAACGTGTAGTGTTCGCGTAAATATAAGACCTTCCTCGTACAACTTCTTTGTGGAATTGTATACCACCGGCGATTTTTCTAGACCGATACGACGATATTTAGGGACCTTCGAGAAAAGAGCTTACTTCTTTCTAAAAGGTCGGCAACACACCTTCAATTCCCCTGGTGTTGCGGTTGTTCATGGGCGGCGATAGTCACTTACCATCAGGTGAGCTGCATACTAGTTTGCCCCCTCTTCTATAAAAAAAACGAAGCCATTACAGTCGCGTTGTCACCTTCTGAGGACTAAGACGTAATGCCTCACAGTATGTAATTATATTGGCTTTCTTTACACTTCAGACCGGAACACAGGAGTGCAAGCACAGCTGTTTGACGGCAGGAATAGAGATAAGACGGCGGTACCTACGCGGACTCCTAAGCAGAAAAAGAGTTCTACCGCCGTTTGTATGAACGTTTTGCGGTATCTCTGCCAATTGTGAATCATTGTGAATAGTATTTTGTTTATTAAATGGCCTACTTATATAAGATTTCAACAGCCCAAATATAGTGGAAGTGAAACTTAAGTACATAAAAGATCCTTCATTTGAGTTAGCACGTTACAATTTTGTTTAGAATATCTCAAGTGAAGTAAAGTTAAACGTTATAATCAAACAATATACGGGCTACACGTTTTTGAATTAGGAAAGTTAATTAAATCCAACCGCAGGGTTTCGCTCTCAGACAATTGCCACTTAGGGAATAGCCCGTAGTATCGCTTATGGTTTCACTTTAAATTATCCTTTGTTATACAATAAGGTTCCATTTAATGTTTTAAACAAAGCAATTAAATTACTAGTTAAGCTTTTATGTGCAATAATGTAAATTGGGTCCTACTTCAAAGTGTATGATAACATATGAAGATCGCACGGGACGAATGATCAAAGTCACCTTTTTATACATTATTATGGGTATTTTGTGAGAAGTTATTCTTTAATCCGTGTTATTTTTATGTTACATAGACAGGAATAGATAAAATAAGTCTCAAAAATACAACCGTTAAAAATAGTGCAATCTGTGAAAATAAACAGAGTCTAAACATAACTACTACGTAAAAACGATTAAAGTTGTGTCTATGCTTGCAACAATTACTTTCTCTAGCGATCGTAATTACCTTGAGTGTAATAAAGACTTCGGATTAATTAATGAACAGGCTTTACCTGATGTAGCAAATGATAGGGTACAAGTTTCTTAGAATGCAAGAGTACTTTTGATGTAATTTCAAAAGGATGTTTTAAGATGGAGTAATATTTTTAAATGAAACTTGGCAAAATCACTTTGCCATTAGATCTGTTAAAAAAATTCAATCTGAAAAGAAACTCAAATAAATTTATGTCAATTAATATTTTTCTTTCATCTATTCATTTTCATTGTCATCATTATCATTATAGCCCTTCACAAGTCCACTGCTGGAGAAAGGAGCAAAGCCATCGACTTTATGCATATCTTATCTATACAATAAATAAATAAAATTTAATTGTCTGTTTGTAATGTCAAAATAACAGCTTTTTACTAAAAGTGTATTATATGAAAGTATATTCGGTACTAATAACAAAAAAAAAACAATTTTTAAAATTTTTATCTGTCTGTCTGTTTGTTTAGGCTAGTCTCCGATACGGCTGGACCGATTTTGACTTGACTTTCACTTGCAGATAGCTAATTTTATAAGGAGAAACGTAGGCTACTTTTATTTTAGAAAAAGCAGCTAGTCAGTAAATAAGAATGAGTGATTATAACTGCAAAGTGATTGGCAGAATTTAAAAATTTACGTAATTTTTTATACTATGTTCATCTATGAAAAATTGAATTTTTATTTCTATAATATGGTATAAAAATTGTAAGTTATAGTAGTGATAAATAGTATGTAGATTAAATGGTATACAGAGGCGTAACAGGCATAAAAGGTTACAGAGGGAAACAAATCATGAGATGGGCAGCAGTGTCTTTATAATAAAAACTGCGGTTATCAACTCGCCTGTAATGCGTGGTAACTATGGCAAATATCTCCCCTATGAGGTAATCCATGGGTCTATCTTCAGCAGTGGACTTTTGATAAGGTGTTTAAATTTACAAGTTCCTGATAAAGAAAGCTTGGAAAATATAATCAGAATACTTTTTTTATTCGGATATTATATATAATTTTTTTTGTAAAATAATTGAATTGATACATTAGTAGAATGGCATAAGTTTCTTGAGGAAATAAAAAGTTATTCTGTAATATTGTTGCAATATTTTTTAATCATAATATATGAACGTCATTCTACTAAAGAGCTATCTAATTCTTCATTAAACAGAAAATATGTCTCAAACTTGGTCTAACTAGACGTTAAAAACGAACTCATGAGTTCAAGTGGAAACAAGGAGTTTAATTTGCGGTTGTGTAAAGCACAAACTATTTGTATGTGTTTCACAGTTCGCAATATCCGGGGATGTACTGCAAATTCCACAGAATATTAATGTGTGCACCATGATTTCATTGTGTTTTGTATGTGAATGATAAAATCGATAAGATTAGTAGAAATTATTAACATAAAATAATTCCCTCTTATGATTGATGACAACACGTAATCTTGATCTGATTGAGGATAGATTAATGTGTCATAGTGATGACTTACCGAATAATGGGATATGGGCACGTTTTTCACTCAAATACAAAGAAAACTTAAAATCAAATAAAACCATTTTTTAAGATTATATTAAAACTAGGGAAAAAATAAAATAAAAAAATGAAAACTTTCACCAGTTATCAAGTTAACTCTTCCACGAAGTATGTACATGCCAGCTGGGATTATCTATGAAGAGCCTATGACTAGAAGCGGACTTATACAGGTAGTTGTTGATAATGATAATGATAATTAAAATTTAAACACGAAAATTAATGATTTGTTAGACATGCTCAATTTTAGCATAAGTCTTACTTACGTCATATTTTCACATATTTTAATTGATCAACGTAGGCGTATGTTATTGCTAAGGACAAGACCGCAGCA
Organism: Parnassius orleans; assembly: GCA_029286625.1. Classification (NCBI taxonomy): domain Eukaryota; kingdom Metazoa; phylum Arthropoda; class Insecta; order Lepidoptera; family Papilionidae; genus Parnassius; species Parnassius orleans. Next base: position 124,101 of record JAGSMP010000312.1, on the reverse strand, counting down.
TGTTAGCAACAAAGATATTGATTTTCATATCTAGATGTTGAGTGATTATTGCCAAGTCTCTGATACCACAACAAGTGGGCTACTTCTATTCTTATCATATAAGCATTATCAGATACAAATGGCTTAAGGCTAGTGATTTAATACTTTTTACCACCTTTTTATTAACTCGCTTTCGTGTAGGTCTGTTCGGGTCGAATTTAGTAATAGATTTCAACTAGTCGCCGACTAGTCGGAATAGCCGACTATTCGGCATCTTTTACAGTCGGTGACTAGTCGGCGACTAATCGGCAAAATATGCCGATTGAAATCGGTGGTTAGCAAAAAAATTAAACCAACATTTATTCCTAATAATTGTTTTTTATTATACTTTTTCATTAATCTGCTGTGCTAGCTGCTAGCTATTTTTTTGATAATTACCTAGCTGCGCTTTATTATATTAATTATTAATCTGTTACCACATTATAATGAATTTAAGAATCAGTCAGAAATTAAGTATCATCAATCAATGACACATACATAACAAATAAAGCAAAATAATATAGGTACCTTAATAACATTTTAAAGGTATCATAAAGCCATAGTATTACTTTAAATTTAGTTAGTCTTTATTAAGAATAATAAAATATAAAAAAAGTGTGATGGAATCATTGTACAATATTAAAATAGGTAGGCAACAAGATGTTTAGTGCTAATGAATGCTTAAAAAGTACTTAAATATCTTTTTTTTAAATTAGTGGCAAGTTATGATACAAAAATGTCAATGTTTTGGCGATTTGGAAGTAAGCGGTTCCTTTTTGTCACATATACATGGCCAGAAAAGAGACGCTCGCTATAAACTGTGCTGGCGGGACAACATAGATATACTTTAGCTATACGAGCCATTTCAGGGTATCTATAACTGTTCTCATGCCACCACTTAAATGGATCTTCAGTTCGCTTTAAGACTGGAAATGTGCAGTAAGAATGAAGTTCGTGAGCTGAACTAGATGTTTCGTTGTCAATATTGTGCACTTTTCGCGTAACCATTTCCTGGTAAACTCCCCAAAAGTTGCGAAGAACTGTCATTTCGGAGTTAGGATTTTGGGTATTGGTCTCGTCGTTATTTAGTTCGCTGTCATCATCATCACTCATACTGTCCTTTAAGGCTTCCAGCAAAAACTGTGATCTTACTGATACTATATTTTCATTATCAAAAAATTGTAGTTTGTACCTTGGATCGAGCAAAGTCGTAAGTGAAAATAATTTATTCTGTTCCAAATTTCTGAATCTAGTTTTCAAGCCCTTTTGCAATACAGTTTTCATTTCCATTAATTGTTCATTTCCGTCTTCGTCTGTATAGTTTTCTAGATATTTTTCCAGTATTTTTAGGTGAGAAATAACTTCAGATATCGAGGAGCAACTGGAACTAATTATCTTCGTCACCTCTTCAAACGGTTTTAGTAGCGTAATGCATTTTTTCGAGTAACTTTCATTCCTCGGTCGATAAATTCTCAAAATTAACTGTATTTTCTGTCACGTACAAAGAAACGGATCGTTTTTGCTCTAACAGGTGAAACATCATGTAATAAGAAGAGTTCCAACTTGTGGAAATATCTTGAACAAACAAGATCTGAAGGTAAATTAAGTTCTTTTTGAATAGCACTTAGTTTTTTTTTTGAGCTGGTGCTGAATGATTGAAATGAGTAACGGATACGCCTTGATTTTTTTTTAATTTGTGCTATATAGTCAATTTTAAGTGAGTCGTGGATTGCCAATTGCATAGCATGAATAAAACATGGAACTGCTTTGAAAATCGATTCATCGATAGTCTTTGCAATGTTCCTCCGATTATCTCGCACCACAACGTGTATTTTGGCTGCACTTATATTCCATGAGGCAGGAATTTCTTCGAGACACACTTTTATATTATGTGCGTCGTGAGACATAGGAAAATGTTTCATCTGGAGTACTGCGTGACGAAATTTCATATCGTTATCCAACCAGTGTGCTGTAAAGCTTTAACAGCGCTGAGCACTCCGTATCGTATTTCAGTTTTAGTTTTCTCATAAATGTTGGGAATGATATTTTCTGACAAATACTTTCTACTAGGTAGTACATATTTTGGTTTAAGCTTCTTCATTAGACTGATAAAAACACTTTTTTCCACATTTGATAGAGGTTGGTTATCCAAGGCAATCACCTCTCCTATAGCAACACTTATTTCTCTTTATCGGGAGTCCTGAAGCGACCACTAGACCATTACACTATCTTGAATTGTTTGTTGTATGTATACTTCGCCTCTCACTGAAGTTGATGGAACTGGTGTCGGTGACAAGGGCGCAGGTTGCGATTGAGAAGGTGAAGACAAATGGACTTCATTTGAACTACTTTTAATAGAACCTGCCAATTGAGGCATCAACTCGTTGTGCTTATATTTTATGTGATTTGTCATACTTGTCGTATTCGCTTTTCTACCTTGACTATCGCGTGAAATGATTCCCTGGCACTAGTTACATTTTACTTTTGTCGGTTCTCCTTCAACATCATCGAAGAATGTCCACACTCGCAATTTTTTTTTTGATATTTTACGACCCCACACACCTGTTATGTGGCAGAGACAAAAACTCTTTAAAAAATAAATTTATTTAATACTTTTAAACTAACTTAAAATATAGTAGTTGATACAGAGAACTTGGGAATGGAATTATGTTGAGGGATCGAAAGATTTGGTTTAAATAGTGTAGGAAGCTAGGAGGTGGGTGTAAAGATAAGGGAACAACATTGTTCTTGGTGTTATCGTTAATTTATTCTAAGATACAATTAGGAATGGTAAAATATAAACATTAGCATATAATATTACAATCGAATTAGTATGGCTTCTAAGAAAGTAAACACTATGATTTATATTTTTAGTAAATAAACAATATAAAGTATACAGGTCTTATAACATAAAGTAAATAGTATCTTATGACATAACATTGGTTTGGCTTCTAAGAAAGTAATTTAGCTTTTAAGTAAATAAACAATATAAAGTATACAGGACTTATAACACACAGTTCTTTTATTTATTTTAACTAGGCGACACCGGCAGAGTGAATATACACAAAACGATTAAAAAGTAAACAAAACACGTCACAGCTCACATCACAACACAAGTCACAACACGCACGATGTCTCGTACGCACTACGCATTCGCGCGGGTGCCGAGTGATGACGACATAACCCGAATACCTCCGAAAGGCTAGTATTAAAATGATCGGTATCGCCGACTAGTCGGCCGACTGATCGGCAATTTGAAAACCGATTAGTCGGCTAGTCGGCTAGTCGGCAAAAACCATAGTCGGCCCATCTCTAATTTCAAACTAACTTCCCGATAAGCTAGAGCTATATGAAAAAATAAACGTGGTACATTAAAATGGATATACCCCGTAAAGCACAAGCTAAAGTACAAGCTCCTCAGGTTGATGAACATTACAAGTATATCTGTTAATCATTGTAACTATCCGTAAGCAGAAATCTGTAAATAGTAGATTTGATATCAGTCATACTAATCGTATGACTGATAGGAATCCACGACTTGCTAACGACGCAAACGACGATTATACACTGTACATTCAACTCTCTCAGAAATGACAGGAGGCCTGAGCGCAGCTATGGGATGTATATAGGCTGTTACTTTACTTTGTTTATTATGTTTATGCAAAACTTCCTCCATTATTTTTTCAAAACAATCATACATAGAATGTGGGGGTCTGTAAATACTGACAACAAAGAAGTGCTAGAACTCAACACATGCCATTTCTACGAGTACAGTTCGGTCAACAGAGAGGCTCACAATATCCTTACGTTCTTTACTTATTAATACTTTATTAGCTAATATTAAGGAGCCACCACGTAATTTTTTTTCTCTGTTAAACCAATTGACCACCTGGTGTTTACTGAAATTAAACATATTATAGTTATAATCTTTTAACCAATGTTCAGTTATACAAATAATATGTATGTTGTTACTATTTAAAAACAGTTCAATTTCTAATTCTTTGCCCAACATGCCTTGCATATTTTGATGCACCAGGTGTATACAATTTTTATGATTGTTTTTATGAGAAATTATACAATTAGCTATTTGTGGGCTACATTCTGGATAATTTCAATTGTTGTTTATTCATTTAAATTTAAAAGTAAAACATGCATTAGGGGCAGCGCAGTAGACACTTCCTTGCTCTAAAACCCTCTCAGAAATAAGAGGAGGCCTGTGCCCAGGAGTGGGAAGTATACAGGCTGGAACTTTACTTTACTTTTATACACGTTCAGCAGGACCATAAAATTGTTATACGAGTAAAACAATAAAAATAAAAATAAAAAACAAAAACCAACAAAAACGGAATACGCATAAATGTGTATAACGGAGAAAATTCGAAATGTTTGTTAAAATATTACCGATGGAACTCGTTTGGTTTAATCAAGACAGCGAACGTCCCTGTTTACTTTGCTTATTGAATTACCTGCTATAAAAATGTCACTAATGAGACAGACATTTTTCGTTCTCCTTCCTTTCAAAGAAATTATATCCATTTATCCAATCCATTACAGCTCATCACAAGTCCATCGCTGAACAGAAATTATATAAGTCTAATATAATGGCCATTTGACCCCTTTGTTAATTTTCATTTACAATTTAGTAAAGTGATATAATTTTCCATAAAGGTTAAAGTGCTGTGTAAAATGTAAATTACGGCTACATTTATTTATACATTTATTATACATATAAATTAAATTAAAGTGTCTGTCGGTAATATCGAAAGAGCTGCTTTTTATTGAGCTCATGGGGTTATTTGCATGCCATTAAGTCATAAATTATTATTTTTTAATGTTTTATCTGTCTGTCTGGCCGTGCTAATCTTCGAAATGGATGACCCGATTGTGGTGAATCTTCACGAACAGATACAGAACAATTCCAGTAGTGATCTAGGCTTTATTTTATCTAAAAAAATTGCAGCTTATTTGTAAAATCGAAAAATTATAAATTAAGTGGTCCGTGTTGATTATCTTAATTCTAAATGATGCCACAATAATAGATTCAAACCAGACAAAGCTGGAGAGGTTGGCTAGTTTATTATATGTATATACAGATTGTTACAAAACAAACCAATTAGCTGTAATTATAGTAGAATTTGATTGAGTTTTGCGCTCAAATTTGCTGCTCCATAATATCATTTTTCAAGTATTAGGTACTAAGCCATGGTTTTTATATAGAAAAAGGTTTGTAAAAAAAATTTAAGTGACAAACGAACTTACTGTCCACTTGGTGGTTGGTAAATGGATACTGCAGCCCATTGACACCTGCAACGAACTTCAAATTAAGAAAGCTACAGATGCTTCACAGCCTGTAACCTATACTGACTCTCTTTACTCTTCACACCGGAACATAGCAGTGCGTGCACCGGTGTGAAGAGTAGGTGCGTGTTTAGGTGTTTGGGTGCAGAAATAGGTAAAAGGGTAAACCTAGGCAGACTGACTTCTAAACACAAAAAGAGTCTTACCACCTAGTTAAAAAAATTATGACATAATTCCTATCTTTTTTTAACTTTTACGGAAAATTATATCACTTTACTAAATTGTAAATGAAAATTAACAAAGGGGTCAAATAGCCATTATATTAGACTTATATAATTTCTGTTCAGCGATGGACTTGTGATGAGCTGTAATGGATTGGGTAAATGGATATAATTTCTTTGAAAGGAAGGAGAACGAAAAATGTCTGTCTCATTAATGACATTTTTACAGAAGATAATTCAATAAGCAAAATAAACAGGGATGTTCGCTGCCTTGATTAAACGAAACGAGTTCCATCGGTAATACTTTTAACAAACATTTCGAATTTTCTCCGTTATACACATTTATGCGTATTCCGTTTTTGTTGGTTTTTGTTTTTTATTTTTATTTTTATTGTTTTATAATAATTTTATGGTCCTGTTGAACGTGTATAAAAGTAAAATAAAGTTCCAGCCTGTATACGTCCCACTCCTGGGCACAGGCCTCCTCTCATTTCTGAGAGGGTTTTAGGGCAAGGAAGTGTCGACTGCGCTGCCCCAATGCATGTTTTACTTTTTAATTTAAATTAATAAACAACAATTGAAATTATCCAGAATGTAGCCCACAAATTCTCATAAAACAATCATAAAATTGTATACACCTGGTGCATCAAAATATGCAAGGCATGTTGGGCAAAGAATTATAAATTGAATTGTATTTAAATAGTAACAACATACATATTATTTGTATAAATGAACATTGGTTAAAAGATTATAACTACAATTTATGTTTGATTTCAGTACACACCAGGTGGTCAGTTGGTTTAACAGAGAAAAAAAAATTACATGGTGGCTCCTTAATATTAGCTAATAAATTATTAGTAAGTAAAGAACGTAAGGATAAGGAAGGAATATGATCTCTTTTTAATAATGAAATGCAGTAATGTGCTCAATCGACCTTTACTTGATCTCTAATTTTTACGACAAAGAAAAAATACAATATTTTTTAAATATACCGACACAGAACTAATATTGGCATGATAACTGCTATTATAATTTGACAGGCGCTTCAACATGCCCCCAGGCGTTGAAAGTCTATCTTTCAACCAGATTCTTCATCCCAAAAATGTTGACGTAATTGTTCTATTCGTTGAAACCGGGTTAAAGAGCTTACGGAATGATCTTGATAGTCTGGTGTCGGTAAGGAAGTCAAGGGGTGTCCAATCAAAAAATGACCGGGCGTTAGTGGTAGCAAGTTTTCAGGATTCGTTGACAAAGGTGTGAGTCATCTGGAGTTAAGTATAGACTCAATTTGTATTAATGTGGTATTTAGTTCCTCGTAAGTCAAATTAAATACTCTAACTAAATGATATTTAATGCATTTGACATCAGCCTCCGCAAGCCCACCAAAATGGGGAGAATAAGCCGGTATAAAGTGGAAATTCATTCCTTCATTTGCCATTAGCTCAGATAAAAATATTACAATTCGTTTTAATAAATTTTGAAATGTCATTGTATGCGCCTACAAAGGAGGTACCATTATCCGAATAAATATTAAGAGGTTTCCCTCTTCTGGACATAAATCTGCGCAAAGCTAATATGAAGGTATTGCTAGTTAAATCACCCACTAATTCAAGATGCATTGACTTTGTCGCGAAGCAAATAAAAATAGCTATATACACCTTTAAAATTTTACAACCACGGCCTTGGCGAGAAACAGACTGAATTGGTCCCGCATAGTCTAGTCCAATATTTTGAAATGGAAAACCAGAAAGGATGCGTTGCTGTGGTAGGTTGCCCATTATTGGAGAGACCGGTTTTCCTTTCATTCTATTACATCTTACACATTGTCGATAACAAGATTTGGCCAAATTACGACCTCTAATCGGCAGTAGTAGTACATCTCTCTTATAATGGCCAACATTAGCTGTGGTCCCGCGTGCATTAACCTTATGTGCTCATAATTGAAGAGCAATTTGGTAAAGTAATGAGTGGACTGTATAAGTATGGGATGTTTTTTGTCATAAGAGAAATCGGAATTTTCAAGACGACCTCCAACACGCATTATTTTATTATCATCGAGGAATACATTAAATTTATGCAACGTATTTTTAGTAGGTAAGCTTTTATTTTTAATTAACATGATATACTCCTCAAATGATTCACTCTGAGATATTCTTATAATAACATTGAGTGCGGTTTGCAACTCTTGATTGCTGAGATGATCGTGAACGGATTGCTTTCTACAATTACTAATAAAACGCAGCACATAAGCAACGGCCCGATTCAATCTAGTATATTTAGAAAAGCGTTTAAATTCAATTCATTTATTACCGCCTAAATCTTCATTGTTGTTAGAATGAAGTATTCCGTGGAGGATAACATCTAACGATTTAATCTCAGGCAACTTGTCATTAATATTTAAGAAATTTACAGGCCAGTGAGAGACCTCTTTTTTTAAAAATACAGGTCCTAACCACCACGTACTCATAGATGAAATAACCTTACAACTCACACCGCGAGAAATATGATCGGCCGGATTACACTCTGTTGGAACATGCCTCCACTCGTAATTTCCGGTCTTCTCTAAGATTTCAGCAACTCTAATTCTAACAAAGGGTTGTAGCTTGCTAGGCAACACCTTTGACCATCCTAACACGATGGACGAATCTGTCCAAAAGAAAGTGTGCTTAGCCTGTTGCCTCAGCGATGCTACAACCTTTTGGTAAAGGCGAGCTCCAATAAGTGCACCACAAAGTTCCAGTCTTGGGATTGTTGTAGGTTTAAGCGGCGCAACACGACTCTTCGCCATCAACAATTGTACTAAAACTTCACCCTGATCGTTAACACTACGCACATATAAACAAGTGCCATATGCAAGCTCAGACGCGTCCGAGAAAATATGAAATTAAAACAAACTAGGTGAGTCACAAATAACACGACGTGGAATACGTAGAGTATTGAATTTAGGCAAATCGATTAATATCTCAGGCCACATCTTGCTGATTTCTGGTGTCAACTGCTTATCCCACGACAACTTGAGCAGCCACAACTGTTGAAGAAGCATCTTCATCTTAATTACACAGGGGATAGAAGTTCCAGTGAATCAAAAATCTGAGAAATCACAGATAACATATCACGCTTTGTTTTACCTGAGAATAGCCCTCCTATAGGCAAACAAAGTTGGTCAGTATGTGATTGCCAACCAAGGCCTAAAGTTTTACTCGGTTCGAAGTCACCAATATTTAAATTAAGCGGAGAAATATCATTTTCGCTAACCAGTTGAGATTCATTTGACTTCCACTTCCGCAAAACCATATGAGCTGATGCAACTGTAGAAGTCACTGTACGGCGCAAATCTGTAACCTCGTTAATATCATCCCCTCCCGTTAGCAAGTAATCAACGTAAAAATCGTGAATAATCAATTGAGCAACCTTGTCATCAGTACACTCTAAGCCTAATTGTTGTAGGCACCTAGTTGCCAAAAAGGGAGCACTAGAGGTGCCGTAAGTCAAGGTGTTGAGTTGATAAGCTTCAAACTGATCTGAAGGGTTATCACGCCAGACAATTTGTTGCAAATAGCGGTATCGGGATGAATGATTATTTGCCGGTACAACAGTTTTCTCAACATCAGCAGTGAGAACGTATTTGTGTAGCCGAAAGCGTAAAATAATGGACAAAAGGTAGTCCTGTACCACGGGACCTACCATCTGTATATTATTAAAGGAAACACCAGGAGAAGTCAGACTGCTAGCATTGAAAACGATTTTTAATTTAGTAGTAGTGCTACTTTCCTGCAGCACACCTTGATTTGGTATAAAATGCATCTTACGTGGTAAATTATCATTCTGATATTTTTCCATATGACCCAGACTTTCATACTCTGAGACTGACCTGCTAACCTGCGCTCTAGCGATAGTAAACACTTCTTAGCTCGTGGCCAAGAATAACCTAATACGTCAGGATTATGTTTTTAGGGTATCCTCACGCAAAATCGACCATTTGTCAGTCGCGTGGTGTTTTTTAAAAATATTTCTTCGCATAACTTTTCTTCATTTGAATGATGAAACGCAGGGCTTACCTCTTCGAGTTGCCAGAAACGTACTAACTGATTTTTTATACCGTCATCTAAATTTTTACTAGCCTCATCTTGAATGATTCTTGTAAAATTACATTTAATAGAGTTAACTCCTTTCTTTACATATCTATAATCAATCGGACCTAATACTAACCACCCTAAGCTAGTTTCACAAAGAGTCGGGTGACCGTCCCCCAATTTTAATCTCTGCATTCCTAACAAGTCCCAAAAGACATTAGCACCTATAAGCATGTCAACGGGAGCAGGTGAGTGAAAATAAGGATCTGCCAGACAAATATTAGATGGAATTTTTAAGTTTGACAAATTAACATATCTAGTAGGTACATTTTCGGTTATTTATGGTAGCACAAAACAATGAAGATTACTAGAAAAGCTATCATCCAACGATTTCATCGATACTTTACAAATTTTCTTGATGTATGCCGAAGCGTTATTAATACCGACTATCGACCGATTTACATTTTGAGCAGGCAAGGCTAGCCTTTGATATAGCTTTTCAGTTATTAAACAAGCATTACTGCCACTATCAGGAATAGCAAGAGTCATATAAGGACAACCATTCTTATCTATAACTTTAATTAATGCCGTCGATAACAATACGTCGCCTCGTTCACTACACGATACAGTGCCTACCTTTGCGGATAGGGACAGATGTGCGTTAGAATTAGATGACAACTGTGAGCCCGTCTAAGTATTTGTTTGTTCGCAATGACCTTGCATAACAGGCTTATTACCACTACTCGTGTTAGATGTATTAATATCTGTCATTGGTTTTGACTGGTAATCCACGACGTGTTATGCTTTCGATGGCATATTTTGCATCCTGGCTTTTTGCAGTGATTTGCATAATGCCCTGAATTAAAACAATTGAAACATACTTTATAGTCTGGCAGTAACTGTAGACGCGCATCGTTACTTAATCCAAGAAACTGAGGACAACTGCTTAATTTATGGTCACCCTTGCATTTAGCACACAGTATGGCGGAAGAAGCCGAACCGTTTTTATTATTGGAATCCCGAACCGAAACCATTGTCTTAACTTTTGGAGCATATTTTATCAAAGAATTTAAACGATTAGTAGCAGCAGAATGAGACATTTCCAGTGTTTCGATTAAATCTGCTCGACTTTTTAAAAACGTCAAAAAATATCGAACGTAATAATTGTATCTTTCTCCAAACGACCTAAAGGTAAAATTATTACGCAATTAAACGCAATTAGATTACAATTATACGCAACACCGCCACCGCCCCGATCGGTACGGTTGTTACGAATCATATGAAAACCCGGAAGCGAGTAGGATGTAGATGGAAGACATGGTTTCAATCATGACTCCGAAACAAGATAGCGTGTATGTTTTTGTTATTAAAACTAGACAACATGTCGCGGTAATGAGACGGAATACTTTAAGCATTTATGCGAATAGCGTTAAAATTGTAATTGTAATCTAACGTAATATTTAAAGGTGCAATACTTTTCAAGCTATCCAACTGATTACTAAATATATGTATATATATATATATATATATATATATATATATATATATATATATATATATATATATATATATATAAGGTATTTTTGAAACGCTCCCGAAAACGAAGACAGACGACAGTACTAACTATATCTTTGATGATGGGTGAAATATAAAATCGATCCTGATGAAAAAAAAATCATCTTTTCACAACGTTTCATTAGCTTTATTCACGCTCCATCGTGTTAGTATAGTTAAATAAAACCTTAATTTCATTTTAAAAAATCATGAAATACTTAAAAATAAAACCAGCAGTGGAATTACTGAATTACAATCAGCTGACTAGGGATCAATGTACGAGCGAACGCCAAATTCGCGCGGCCCGCAACTAGCGACGGTACCACAATACCTAATAATTTACAACACTTGTCTAAATACCTAACTTATCTACTTAACCTTTTGCCACTGTGCTTGTCTCTACGTAGCCACTTTAATTCGAATTCACAGGTTAAATAAACCAAATAACTGGTTCGATTCCCCGCTAATGAAAAAAATACTTAAATAAAATGTTAACAAGGTTAGAGTCATGCTTTTTTATCCATTGTGTAGGTATGTTTATTATTCTGATGTATTCAGTTATGTATCTTTTCAGATCAGTTCAGTACTAAGTTATTTAAAAAAATTAGGCATGAAACAGCTTACCGATCCTCCGTGGCCTTATGAGATTCTCCAAGGCACATTAACATGTTGTCGTATTCACGAGTACTATAAACGTACCTACGCGTTAGGCATTATTAAAACAAAACAAAAAACAAAAAACGTAACAACAAGAACAATATAATTAAGTAATAAATAACAAGTAATAACGACAATAATTTAATAAACTAAACTTAAATAGATATATAATAATAATAATACTATATAATAATAATAATAATAAGAATAAGAATATATATATAGATAATAATAAGACTTTTCCCATTCACGATATGTCTTAGCATCTAATTTTTGAGTAATAATATGAATGAGAAGTGTGTTCCATTGTTTAGTTGGCTCACCGAGAGATTCTAGTGCCCTTAAATTTTTATTTATTTGATCAATGAGACGTTTTAAGTTGACAGATAATTCTTTATTAATTGGTGCTATATTGAATAAGGCTGTCACGTGATTTTGAATTAGTAGTCTTTTATTATCATATCTATCACATAATAGAGTCCATGCGACTGTGTTATTAGCTGCCGAGAATTCGATTGACTGTATTACCACAGCAGCGGACCCTTCCAGCGACGGTCTGAGATAGTGAAATTTATTTATGTCATCTATCTCGTCATTTGAATGTATAAGGCTCGTGAAGGTGTCATAAAACTCTAACCAATTATCATAAGAACCATTAAATTTAGGTAGTTGAATAGTGGGCAGTTTACAAATTTATAATTGCCGGAATGAGAGCCACCGTCACTGCTTACGTCATCTAGCTTGATGCAATCTGTTAAGATCCTTTTTGCAAGAGCAAGCGATTTAAAATAAAAGGATTCAAACTCAGTTCGTTCTGATATCTGGGCGTCTATATTATCAGTATTACACTCGATGGATAATTGTAGCTCATCGTATCGTAATTGCAACTCATTTACCTCAGTAGCAGCTAATGAAGATACCTTCAGCGAATTTAAATAATTAGAAAAAGCAGATATTTGTCCCTTGTAGCTAGCTCGTTTCCTAATTTGCTCCTTATCTTCTGGCATTCTGGCTGGGATTGGGAGACTAGTGCAAATTCCTAATAAAATAGCAGTCGATTTACACAAATACTACCTGATAATGAGTGCTGGGTTAAGTAAATTAAATAATAGTCCAATATCTAAGGGGCTAAGACTCCAGACTTCTTGGTTAAAGATCTTCACTCCCTCGGTGGTAATTCCACAATGAATATTTAAGACTTCCCAAACGTATTCCACTAAATAATATCTTGTCCAGTTACGTTTTTTCAAATCCGGCTTCTTTTTAGGACCATGAATAGGAATATGATCTCTTTTTAATAATGAAATGCAGTAATGTGCTCAATTGACCTTTACTTGATCTCTAATTTTTACGACAAAGAAAAAGTACAATATTTTTTAAACATACCGACACAGCTTACGAACTAATATTGGCATGAGAACTGCTAATATAATTTGACAGGCGCTTCAACACCCCTGACCAAACTAGAAATGGCATGTGTTGAGTTCTAGCACTTCATTGTTGTCAGAGTTTATAGACCCCCACATTCTATGTATGATTGTTTTGAAAAAATAATGGAGGAAGTTTTGCTTAAACTTAATAAACAAAATAAATCGTCGTCGTATGTGGAGACTTTAATATCAATCTCCTTGAAACTTCTTCCATGAGTATTAAGTTTAGATCATTGCTCAAATCATACAACCTTGTTAATTTGTTCTTTGAGCCAACACGTATTGCAGGGCCTAGTGCAACTTCTATAGATAATATTTTTACTGATGTTGAGCCCTTACATAAATTATTTATTTTAGTTAGTGTCGCTACCTTACATTCACAAAAAGTAGAAATTTAAGATAGTTGTGCTTGTTCCAATAAATGAACATCGCTTAGAGAGATTTAGAAGTGGTATAGTGAAAAAGCTGCCTTTTATTCCATATAAAAAAAATACTAACTATTTATATGGATCATTATTTAAACTAAAAAGTCTTGATTAAAACTAATTTTACGGATTATATCGCGTTTAATCAACTTATTTTAATTAATTCCCGACGTTTCGGGTACTTTACAGCACCCATGGTCACACAGAGAGCACGAGGGATCTGTGACAGCAAACACCTGGCCGCCGAGCTTCAGCACGTCAAGCAGGTTCTGCACGACAACAAGCTTCGGGTCCCGCGCCTACGTCACAGTGACCGATTGAAGCCGGCCACAGTCGAGCGTGTGCCTGCTGTACTACCTTATGTCAGAGGTGTCACAGACAAGATTAGCTACATCTTGAAGCGAGCTTCTATAAGAACATTCTTCAAGCCGCCGAAGAAGATTAGTCAGTTCTTACCATCCGTCAAGTGCAATATTCCTCTACAAGATGCAGGAGTGTACAAGCTTGATTGTGAATGTGGTCTCTCATATATACGGCAAACAAAACAATCTATTAAAACCCGCGTAAAAGAACACATAGCTGACGTGAAGCACCAACGTTCCGGGAAGTCTGCAGTTTGTGATCATATCCTAGACGGCCCTCGCCATTACATTAGCATACCACTGCAAGACTTCAAGACACAGTTAGTTCATTCTGCGTAGATCGGACCAAAATTAATAATTAAAAAGCTGAAGGTACTCCGGATTGATTCTGACATCGGGACGTCAATCACCTCAGTCCCCCGTGACCATGGGTACTGTAAAGCACCCGAAACGTCGGGAATTAATAAAAATAAGTTAATTAAACGCGATATAATTCGTAAAATTAGTTTTATTCAATGTGTAGTGTTCGCGTAAATATAAGAAATCATTAATAAGTCTTGAATTTAATAAAACATTTACTTTAAAAAAAACTCTCTTTAAACAGTCGCTAATCTTTTAATGAGTGGGCGACAGTAGGAATCCATAGGAGTAGACAAAAGTTATATGACCTTTACAATGAAAGATTATAATATAATCATAGTGTTTTATTTAGAGAACATGTAAAAAAATATTCCAAAATATTTAAAAGAGTGTGTTTTTAGCCGAGTTTTTATATCTAAGTAACAAAATTAAGATTGCCTCTAATAAAATTAAAATGACGTGGAGTATAATCAATAGTGAAACTGGCAAGATGAAACTACACAACTCAAACTTTCAATTAAAATTTAATAATAATTTTACGAAATCATATCAAGACGTTGCAACGGTTTTTGAACAATATTTTACCGACATTCCGATTTTGACTACAAAGTAACTCAATTTCTCCCCTGCTGTCGCTGAGTCATTACTCAAACAAAATGTTAATGTCTGTAACAAAGAATTTGCGTTTCTTAGAATATTATCAGGTGATATTGTAAAATATTTCAAAATTATTGATATTAAGAAAACAAAAGATCTATGGGAGATTTCTGTTAAAGTTATTGCGTCTATAATAGATGCGATCGCACCACAACTTGCTATTATTTTCAATGCTAGTATCGAATCTGGTATGTTTTCTAATTTAATGAAACATAGTTAAGTTATACCTTTATATAAATCTGGCAGAACATTGGACCCCTCTAATTTTAGACCTATTTCAGTACTGCCAATTTTCAGTAAAATTTTTGAAAAAATTATTCTAGTTCAAATGTTAAGTTTTTTAATGTAAATAAATTACTCCATAACAATCAATTTGGATTTACAAGGGGTCGCTCGACAACTGGTGCCGGTGTTGAGCTAATCAAACATATTTTCTGTGCATGGGAAAATTCAGAAGATGCTTTGTGTATATTTTGTGATCTTTCGACTGTGTTCACCATGAGACATTAATCAGGAAGCTAAATAATTATGGTGTTAAAAAAAAACAAAGCGCTTAAACTTATTATGTCATATATAAATAATAGAAAGAAAACACTTGTTATTAATAGAAGCAGTTTTTCCGGATCGGTAGTATCTATGGGTGTTCCTCAAGGCTCAGTTCTTTGTCCCTTTCTGTTCTTAGTTTATATTAATGACTTACCTTACTTGGTAGGTAAATAACCTTGATATAGTATTATTTGCTGATGATACTTCGTTGATTTTCCGACTAAAAAGGCAACTATTGAAATATAACGAAGTGAATAATGCTATATCAAAATAGTACACTGGTTTAACGTTAATAATTTGCTTTTGAACGGTAATAAAATGAAATGTATTAAATTCACTACACCTAATGTTAAACAGGTGAATACCAGTGTGCTTTTAAATGAGGAGGGGCTGGGCCTTGTTGAATCCACTGTTTTTCTCGGAATTACAGTTGGCGCAAAGCTTCAATGGGGCCCTCATATATCTAAACTAGCTAGCAAACTTAGTTCTGTGCATATGCTGTAAAAAATATTAGATGCTTTACATGTGCTGAAACAGCTAGATTAGTTTAGCTTAGAGAAAAATATAAATATATTAACTTTGGCCTCTCAATATATTAACGAGAATTTAATGTATGTACACAAAAACAAAAATAGTTTTATGAAATATAGTGATGTACATTCTGTAAATACTAGGAACAAGCACAAGTTAGGTATACCATTTACTCGACTCCAAAAAGTCAGTAATTCCTTCATGGGGCAATGTATGCGCTTTTACAACAAAGTCCCATAAAATATTTTTCTATAAAAAGATTTAAATTATTTATAAAGCAAAAATTGTCTAGTAAGGGTTATTATACTACTAAAGAGTTCATGACTGATAATAACAACTGGGAATGAGGTGATCGCTACCATGCTGTTCCTAAATGTTTTCTTAACAATTGTATAAAATATTATATTGTAAATTATGCTATTAATAAAAGTCCCGCTGGGTTTCTTGCTGCTTCTTCCCAGGACAGAGGTTTTTTTGCGAACCGGTGGTAAGAGTAAAAAATGACTTTCAATAAGTATTATGTACTGTATCTATATTGAATAAAAATGATTCTATTCTATTTTACTCTATTCTAACCCAATTGCCAGTTCAAGGAACATGACAAATATTCCCCCTTTAAAACAACCTATGGGGGAAGCATATCTACAGCAGGGGCCTTTTGAAAAGTTGTTGAAATTAATATTGATGAAATGAATACACGATATTGTCTGTTAAGTTGGCTGAGTCTGGGTTGGCATACACAAAAATATTGACAGCATTACTCACATGCGATAAAATAAATGACTATGGTCTAAGTAGCCATATCCGGTGTGTGCCGCATCTGTCCTTGTGCCTCATTAATTGTCATTGCAAAGCAGATGCTAACAGGAAATTGAGCAAGCTTAAAACGAAAAGAGCCGTGGTAGCTCAGGGGATAAGCGCTTGACATAAATTTCACAAACGAAGTTGTTAATTGAAATTTTTAGTGCTGATTTACCACGTGCTCGGCGGTGAAGGAAAAACATCATGAGGAAACCTGCATATCTAAGAAATAAGCAAAAAAATTATTTCGAAGATATTTGAAGTTTGCCAACACGCATTAGTGCAGCGCGGCGGACATTTTTTGACCCAAAAGACTTTCAGACAGACTCAGAAATGAGAGGATGCCTGTGCCCAGCAGTGGGAAGTCTGTAGCCTGTAACTTTTTTTTATGAATGCAATTCGAGGGACAAAAACGTGAGGAGTACTAGGACTCCGTTATTACTGATTTCTGCTGCCGAGACGTCATTTTAAGTCGGGTGCCGTTACACATCTTTGGTGGGCTCAGGTTTCTCAATAGTATTACAAGTACAAGTACACCGACTTTTAGAATAAGTTTATACGATGAGGTCCCGGGCAGACATAACCAGTTTAAAAATTTGTCAGGATAAATTAATGAGACAGCCTTCAACGACATATGCCCATGTGTATTATCTATTGTCTGCCCTCTGCACCCTACGCACGTGTTCGGGTCATATTTTCAACGATGTTCCGCTCCCGGTCTCCCAACCTCCGCTCACCGCTTCCCTCTCTGTACAGTTAATGTTTCCTGTAATCACCGCGCAAATTTACTTTAATAGCTTTGTATACATTTAAACCTACCAGATTGAAAGTAATGATTTTTAAACCATTGTTTACACTTTTTTATTGCCTTGTAAATTATCATCAGCCTTGCCCTTTGTATTCTACATTTCGTGCATTTTGATTGGACATCAGTCCACAGTACCTCAGCCGCACCTACAAAGACGGTACACACAGTAGAAGTATCCAACGGAATCTATAGGTGTAGGACGTGAGCGACTCGCGGAGTATCTTCGACAACATTTACTCCCGAATAAAATTAACAAAGCTGTTACTGAAATATTATAATCATCATCATTACAGCCCTTCACAAGTCCACTGCTGAACATAGGCCTCCCCCAAGGAATGCCACAAAGCACGGTCCTGAGCCACCTGCATCCATCGAGTTCCTGCATGTCTTACCAGGTCGTCACTCCATCTAGTGGGGGGTCGCCCTACACTTCGCCTACCGGTACGAGGCCGCCACTCGAGAAACTTTTTTCCCCATCGGTTGTCGGTTCTTCGAGCTATATGGCCTGCCCATTGCCACTTCAGCTTACTAATCCGTTGGGCTATGTCGGTCACTCTGGTTCTACTGTGGATATCCTCATTTCTAAGTTTATCACGCAGAGAAACTCCGAGCATAGCCCTGTCTATAGCTCGCTGAGTGACCTTGAGCTTCCTCATCCAGCCAGCAGTGAAGGACCACGTCTCAGTTCCATCGGTTATAACTGGCAACACGCACTGGTTGTATAGTCTCGTTTTCAAGTTTTGAGGTATACCTGACGAGAAGATATGGCGTAATTTCCCGAACGCTGCCCAACCGAATTGAATCCGTCGATTGACCTCTCGGTCGAAGTTGGACTTACATAGTCGGACTATTTGTCCCAGGTAAACATACTCGTCAACAACTTCGAGCTTAGTGCTCCCAATAACTACTGGCAAAGGTGTTCATCTTAAAACCTATCCGTTGGGAGACACTATTGAGGTCATTGAGCATAGTGCTTAGGTCCTACAGCGATTCTGCCATAAGGACTATAACGTCGGCAAATCGAAGGTGAGTGATGTACTCGCCGTTGATGTTAATACCGTATCCTTTCCAGCCCAGTAGCTTGAAAACGACTTCCAATGCAATGGTGAAGAGTTTCGGGGATATAACGTCACCCTGTCTTACACCTCTCTGCAGTTGTATAGGTTTCGTACTCTGATTCCGTACTCAGACAGCCATCATAGCCCTACTGTGCAAACACTTCAGCACTTCGATATATCGACAGTCAACTTGGCACCACTGAAGGGATTTTAGCACCGCCCAAATTTCGACGGAATCAAAGGCTTTTTCATAGTCCACGTACGCAAGGCAAAGTGGCAGATTGTACTCACCTGTTCTCTGTTCAATTTGCCGAAGGTTGTGTATGTGGTCTATGGTACTAAAGCCTTTTCGGAAACCGGCTTGTTCGGGAGGCTGGAAGTCTTCGAGTCTGCGTGCGAGACGATTCGTAATGACTCTCGAAAACAGCACGTAAACGCGGCTTAGAAGGGAAATCGGTCTGTATTTCTTCAAGAGAGCGTTATCGCCTTTCTTGAAGAACAAGACCGCCGCACTTCTGCTCCACGCCTCCGGAATAGTGCCACCATGGAGGACGGAATTAAAGAGCTTCTGAAGGACTTCAAGTACCGGTTTTCCACCCGCTTTCAGAAGCTCCGCTATAATTTCATCCACACCTGGGGCCTTGCCGTTTTTAAGGTGCTGGAGAGCCATTCCAATCTCGCTCAGACTGACGTCCGGGATATCTTCGGAATAGTGTCGAAAAGACTCGCTCTTGGATCGTTAATCATACTTGGGTGTGGCTCCAATGATGACGTGTACAGCTGCCCATAGAACCTCTCAATCTCACTCAAAATCTCAGTTGTCCCGGAAACGATGCTGCCACATTCGGTCTCCAGCTTTGACAGTTGACTCTTTCTGGCAGACAGATCTCTGGCAAAGACTTTGGATCCTTGATTCCGCTCGATCGCTTCTTCAATACAAGTTGTATTGAAGTTGCGTAAGTCCCGCCGCATGCATTTGGAGATCTGTCTGTTCAGTTGCCTGTATGCTGTCAAATCTGTTGAAGACTGCAGCTTCATTTCCCGTCTAATAGCCATGAGATTAAGAGTGTGATCGGAGAGTTTTTGTGTTCTTCTGCGGCGGGTCTTGCAGAACTTAGCTATGACCGCTTGGACAGTTTCCACGAGCTTATCATTAATATCGTCCACTTCATTGCAGTCTTTTAGGCACTGAAAACGGTTTCGTAACTCGAGCTGAAAGGTTTCGGGACTTTGGACTAGAGCACGAGGAGGACGGAACGTTGACTTCATTAGACGAGACCTCTCCAACTTAACGCTTAGGTTCAGTGTGCCTGTAACCATTCGGTGATTGCTACCAGTTTTCGCCCTCGCGATCACTGAGACATCACTGGACAGTTGTCTGGTCGTCATAATGAAGTCAATCTCATTTTTTGTCGAATCGTCAGGGTTCGACCAGGTCCACTTTCTGTGGGGCCGCTTCTAGAAGAAAGAGTTGATTATAAAGAGTCCCTCTTTCACCATGAAGTCAGCCAGCTGCTGGCCCCTTGGTTCCCGTTGCCCTATTCGGAATTGCCCTACTTTCAGCTGACCGTTCTCTCATGTGCCTAGTTTTGCATTGAAGTCTCCCATTAACACCGTATAGTGGGTTTTGGAGGAATACATGGCTCTAGAGATATCCGCATACATTTCCTCCACCTCCTCATCGGGGTGTGCCGAGGTTGGTGCGTAAACCTGTATTACCTTCATCGAATTCCGTTTGGTAATTCTGAGTATAACGTACGCAACCCTAGTCGACACACTCCCAATCTTTACAACGTTGTTAACCAGAGACTTGTGGGCGATAAATCCGACACCTCCTTGGGACAGATGTTCGCACTCACGGTGATAGAACAAGTTGCCGGATTCTAGGATTACCGTGTCCTCCCCCTCTCTTCGGACGTCGGATAATCCTATAATATTCCAGCGCAACTTGTCTATCTCTTCTTCCAACTCCAGGATCTTCTCGTCAGTCCTCAGGGTGCGTGCCATCGTAACAACTTCATGGTGTCGTTTTTAGGTGTCGGTGTGTGCGTGCATCGTAAAAGTTCACTCTCATCTTTTTTCACAAAAGCCCAAAAAGAAGTATAAATTCAAAAATATGCAAAAGTAAATCCTGTTGTGTTCCTGCTCACTGTATGATGCATGTGGCAGTCATTGTCCTCGTTTGCCATTTTAAATGAAAGTTGATGGCAGCATAACCATGTCACAAACGCCAGGCATAAAATACACAGATCGTCGACGGAAAACAGCGTCACACGTGTGAACTGTCTGGTACTGAAATCTTCAATCCGCTAATCCTCCCTGCATTGGGACAGGCTCATGTAAAACAGTCGACTTTTACGGGCTTATGACGAAGTAGTTCCAACTATAACATATGCAGACACACCTTTATCCGGAAAACCCTTTTTAATGTATACGGGACATTCCATCTTAGTCCTCTGGGTTGACAGAACATATGCATTTTGATTTCTGATCGAGAATATATATATACTTCTATGGGATACAGCACCCAATTACCATCAGGTAGACGAAATGCTTGTCACACTGATTCTATAAAAAATACAAACGAACTTGGTCATATGGATATTTATATATCTCGAAATAACCTCTTCGAAGTAACTTCGTGTGGAGGTCACTTAAGTATCAAACATGTGATATGTTTCCTGTAAGTCGTCCGTATATCGAGTTAGCTGGCACAACAAATTGCAGCGTCTGATATTTTTAGTTTCGAATTATTCAATGTCGAGCCTTTTTATATTCCATTTTTTTAAAGTAATAAATGTCGGACGAAATATTTTTCTCATCAACATAGTAACTTTGCGGAACTGAATACAATATTTTGAACACAGAATAAGAGCTAAAATTATTTTACGATTAAATTATTTTAATTAGATAAAAAAGCACACAGTCCACCTGATGAGTTTCAGGTGGACTGTGTGTTTGTATGTCAGCCTTGTTTTATAAAATAAAAAAAATCTGGCCAAGTGCGTGTCGTGCCACGGACAATGTAGCGGTAGGGTTCCGTAGTTGCCCGTCACAATACGTGGGCTTTCTTGATAATGAGCAGAATAAGTGAGTTCGCGGTTTAACCGATATAACGACTAAAAAATGGGCCCAAATAGGACGATCGTAACTGAAGGACTTATTTTCAATACAGACTTATAGAGAGTGGTATTCAAAAAAGATTCAAATTCAAATTCAAAATAATTTATTTGTAAAACATAGATTTATAAACTTTTCGATTTTGAAAATAATACAATTTACATCAAATCATTCACATGCCAAGGTACAAAGATGATCATAGTTTACTATCTATTTATATATTCCCGACAGTGCAACCCTAATATATAAATAATATATGACTGTAACGAACCTTCACGTAAACCACCAATGCCCTAAATTATTCTGAGGTCGCCCGCGTAAACCAAGAGTGTGATAAATGATTGTATGAATACTTTGTATGAGGCCTACATAACTACCAACTAAAAACTAAGTGAAAGTAGTAAGTAAGTAATAAAGATCCTCCATGCCTATCCCGCAAATGAAAAAGTAAAGCTATAGTAGTAATGCATATAAGTCGTTTTCTTCATATAAAATGTTTATTTTTAACAGTTTACAATAACATTACAAAGTTATAATGCAACTAGTTTTAGGTCATTTTCCATGGAGTTGTAACGAAATTTTTACTAATCCAAGTGCATTTTATAAGTTGGTCGACTATTACTCGTTAACTTCTTAATTCTACTTAGCTGTCATAGTTTTCCTTTTAACTTCATTATATATGTTACTATCGTGTATACTTTTCACATTTCCGAAAATAGCAGCTTAGTTGGTAGAGGGGAGGCGGGGGGCACCTGACTCTAATGAAAAATACCAATTTGAAGCTAAATATTTCGCAAACATACCCGTGAATCGAAAAGATGTTGTTCCACACCCCCAGTGTTTTAAAAGACCTATCCAACGATGATGGAATAGACAGGTAAAAAAAATCGTCCTCCATTTACCTAATATAATAATGTTTTTTTTATTATTTCATAGTTTTCTAGGCGTGATTAATATCTATAACAATGCCAAATTACAGATTTGTAGCACCTAGGGTCTCTGAGCAAAACCATGGCGAGGAAAAAACATGGCGAAACTATAAGAGTTCCTTGTTCTGTAACTACGGAACCCTAAAAAGTATATCGTAAGGTTCTATTTACTGTTTCTATAGTTTTACGTTAAGTCAAAATGCACGAAGTATAAGTATGACTTGGATTTCAATGATTTCAAAGACTGATAAAATAGTCGTGCTTTGCTTAGCCTTATGCGTTGTAAGCATGGTCCTGGTAACCTCTGTATTAGCTACTTTTTAACGACTAGTTGTGGCTTTCTTACCGTTACCGTTACCGTTACAGCCTATTAAAGTCCACTGCTGAACAAAGGTCTCACCATGGATTGTCTCATAGAGACATATTTACCATTGTTGTTAGTGGATATTTCTTGCTTGTTAGTAATTTTAACAACATTTTTGCACGCTTCCAGCGGGAAAGCGTCTATTAATAAAGTTCTTTACAGAAAAGCCATATTGTAGTAAACCTTATTTTCAACTAGTGACCCTCCTTGGCTTTGCCTGGATAGGATCTATTAATGTGGCGTTATTTAAATTCAAAATAATCATACACAATTTATTTTACTAATGTGGCGTTATTTAAATTCAAAATAATCATGCACAATTTATTTTACCATTTTTGTTTTTCCAAAAAAATCTTTAAGTCCTTAGCATAAAATATACTCTTTATCCTTTCGAAGATTAGCCTGGATAGAGAGACATACATATATAGAGACAGATAGATTTTTAAACAGTAATATATGCCTTAATAGCTTGCAAAGAACAACCTGAGGTTAATAAAAGCCAGTTATTTCAATATTACAGACTGACACTTAAATTTTATTTATATGTATATACAGACACTATATCAAAAATATTTTGTCATCTTATTATTTTCACTTTGTATTGAAATCAAATTTCGGGATCTACATTAATGATCTGTGTTGGGGAGCTTTTAGATACAACTATTTTAATTAACTGAAATACGATTTATAGATAATTCGCTTGATCGAAGTTATAGTAACTGTCAATTCAAGTTAACCCAAAATTTCAAAATTCCTAGCATTCGCAGTTGTGGATACAGATTTTATCAAATAAAACTGTATAACCGTGTCTCGTTTGCTTTCATACCCTTTTACAACAAGTAGTTTTGAACCGAGTTTAAAATTTTAATTAATCTGAAATTCAATATTCGTTTACATCACAATGTTTTATAAAATATTTAATTAATCCACTCATCATAACTAAAACAGAATTTATTTTATTTAGAATAATGCAAATGTTATAGTAGTAAATTACGCTTTATACTTTGACAAATTTAAGTTGCTCTTTTTCCTTTGATACATGTTATCTGCCAAAGCCACGAATATCCATAATTCATAGCTACTATGGTACATCGTTCCCAACTATGTTGGGAGTTTTCCTCCGCCGCATCTTATGACCTATACGGGGTGATATTATCATCATCATTATCATCATTACAGCTCTTCATAAGTCCACTGCTGAACATAGTAATCCCCCAAGGATGCCACAAAGAATGGTCCTGAGCCACCTGCATCCATCGAAAAAAGGTTCTCGAGTGGCAGCCTCGTATCGGTATGCGAAGTGTAGGGCGACCCCCACTAGATGGAGTGACGACCTGGTAAGACATGCAGGGTGATATAGGGTAGTGGATTTTCTTACGCATAATTAAATACATTGTAAGTTAATCTAACATTACTAAACCCAACACCAATCTTACACTTGCCTTAAGAAATACACACCAAAGGAATACACACCACCTTGGACAATATGGCATGAGTTTCGTCTCTAAGTGAAACATCATTAAGAATACTGTACTGCGATGGTAATCGCAAAGCCGTTCTTAACGGTGCATGTGATTCTAGTGAAGGGAGAGACTCTTCAATCAATTTTTTTATTGTACAACACATTCGTATCATATTCTCATAAACTCTTAAGACCGTCAAACAGAAGAGTAGACAGTAACTAGGGAATTTCATTAGGTACGATCCTATCACACCTATTTCCCTTTTTTTATATCCATATATCAACGCATATATACTCGCCAAATTAGCGATAGTAGCCTAATGGCAGGGTACGGCCCTTTCAAAAGGTTGTGGGTACAAATCCACCATTCCACTACTGTCGTGAATCACTCCTAACACGAGCATTTTCAACTTACCAGGAGTGGTTATAAGGAATATTAGTAATGCTAGTAACATTGGTAGTATAAAAAAAATTGCCCATCTTCAATATATCGCTCTAGTCTAGTCTAGGGCAACCCTTGTCAGCTCTGCTACTCGTTTCTGCATTAATTTTCTTTTTTGCTCTTTCTTAATTCATTATTTCTGTGTCCAAACCAATGAATCGCGAAGAGGCTAGTACTCATAACATACAATGATATTATATAATGATATTACATATTTGAAGCGTCAGTAGCCTAACGACAGGGTGCAGACCGCGAAATCAAAAAGGCCGTGGGTTCTCATCCACCATTCG
This sequence comes from Parnassius orleans, assembly GCA_029286625.1. Taxonomy (NCBI): domain Eukaryota; kingdom Metazoa; phylum Arthropoda; class Insecta; order Lepidoptera; family Papilionidae; genus Parnassius; species Parnassius orleans. Next base: position 98,695 of record JAGSMP010000312.1, on the reverse strand, counting down.
ACTACTATCGTGGACCACTCCTAACACAAGCATTTTAAGCTTACCAGAAGTGGTTAAAGGAAATTAAAATTATTTAGCAATGTTAATAGATAAGAAACCAAAATGATGACAGGTAATATAATACCTTTTTTTTGCACGCGGATATTAGCAATTTTTTCACACCCTTATGATACATGTATTATGTGCTTCTACGATTAGAACGGAGTTACGCCCAGAAAGAGCCAAGAGGACAATTACAATACAATCAAACCAAAAACGAAATAAATTGTATACTTGCTACTATTGTATACTCGTGGTAGAGCCATGCTGCAGCTATAATACCGGTATAGTTGTAGCACGAATGGATCGGCTCGACCGGGGAAGGACCACGCTCTCACAGAATAACAGCGTAAAATAGCAGCTTCACGCTGCTGTGTTTCGTATGGTGAGTGTAGAGAACCGGAGACCCTTTTTACTGGAAACGGGGCATTCAATCTTAGTCCTCACGGGAGACAACGCATCTCCATTTTGATTCGTAATCGAGGATAGATGTAGATGTCTATGGCACAGCAACCACTTACCATCAGGTGGACTGCATGCTCGTTTGTCACCCTAATCCTTTAAAAAAAACTTGAAACAACGTTCGGACCTGATGGGATTCCAACTCAGGGTCAACACTTAGCACATTAAAAGCATATTTTCTTACGATTAATTAAATGAAAGAGCAGCAGCTGGGTTCAATCCCGGCGGCTTCACTAAAATTGTTAATTTTAATTTTAAGTGCTGACTGAGAAATGAGAGAGAGCAGGTGATAAACGTGCTCAGCGGTTAAGAAAAACATCGTCCGGAAACCCGACGAAAAAATATGTGAAGCCCGCCAAACCGCTCTGGCTGAATGCGGCTTTATAGGCTGTATGTTTACATAAGGTTGTGTAATATGAATTTGTTATGTAATGTATACCTATGAGATCCTTTTAGTAACACAAAGCTGACTGTCGTTTTAATAATTAATGTTGGGATAAGAGCATGTCAAGTCATCGGACGTGAATTAATAACTGGACATGGACGAAGGAACATGCTTTATTAAGCATATTTCAGTCCATTTGTTTGGTTGTAACGTCGCCAGCCTGTCCATAGTCACGTTTCATGTTTGAGGTGGTAAAAGGGGAATGCCAATCGTTCATAGACGCTTCGGCCATGGGTGCATACATATACAACAAATGACTTCGTATTTTCGTGACATTTAAACCATAATTGACACAGCTTAAATATCCTCTTGAATGAGTTACTGAAGGCTGGGAAGAACTCTGGCTGGTGTGAAAGATGGGGTCGTCGTTAACAGTGGATATCGAGTCCAAGTTCGTGCAGGGGTTATCGTAAGAAGCAGGAACGGGATCCATGTTCAGGTCGTGATCAATAGGGTGAGAAGAATTATCAGTCCATTTAGAAAGCTTCGTTGCTTAGATAACAAATCCGCGAGAAAACAAACAAAATAACACAAATGCAAAGGAATTCGACTTGTGACTATTTCGTTTTGATAATTATGACATGGGCCTAGCTGTCGATATCGATTTTTTTATTTGACTTATAATTTCATAAAAAATAATAATCTTTGATTCGCTTTAAGTTCTGCACGCCTTTTAAAATATGTTTTATTTTATTTATTTAAATTCCATTTAAATGTATTTTTAAGAACAGATAATTTTTATTTTATTTTTTTATTTAATCTTTTTTTACATCTACCTTATACTAAGGGATATAAAGGGCGGACCTAATGCCTTGTGGCATTCTCTACCAGTCAACCCTGGATGATTTGAGAAGCTGTGGCAGGTGTAAAAATCACTCCATAAATTAATAAATAAGTAAAAAGATTATATCTAACAACAAAATGCAAATAAATAAAATATTTTTAAAATATAAAAAACTTAATATCTACTTTGTAATAAAGAAAGAATGAATAGTAAATATATAAACGGATACTTATATATACAACATCTTTAAATAAATATAAAATAATATAATATAAATATAAAAAACATGATGCATATTAAAATACATATTATATAAAATATCAATTACAAAGAAAGAGAAAAACAAAGTCGGATAAATCAATTCTGTTAAAGAATTTAAAGACTAGTCTTTTAAAATAATGTTGTTACTGGTTTTTTTTATATAGAACAGGCAGGGCATTCCAGGCAGTATGGACTGCACAGTAAAGAGGAATTAAAGAAACCACTCTTATGTGGTGGAATACGAATTTTAAGACTATTTTGGGACGGGAACTCTATCGTGAGTAGAATATTGGTACTGAAAGTTATCCTTAAGATAAGAAGGAGAATTTGGGTCATTTAAAATTGAATATGTACTTGTAAAATTCAGGGAGCTACTTTGACGAATAAAAAGCCATTTAAGCTTAGAACAGTACTGGAAACATGGTCATACTTCATAAGCCGAATATGAACCTAATGCAATTGTTAGAAGGCGCTCCAACTTATCGAGAAGATATTGAGATAGATCTGGTAACACACATCCGCATAATCAATAATGGGTAATCAAAGTCTGGATAAGTAAAAGTTTAGTTTTAAAAGGCAGAAGTTTTGAAATGGCAGAGAGCGCTCAAAAGTTGAAAAGTTAATAGCAGGTGGACAGTATACTACACCCCAAGAATTGCCTTACACCTTTGATAACGATTTTGAAACAGAAACTCCAACGAGGCAGAATAAGGAGATGGTGAAGCTAAAATTATTTTATAAGAATATTTGCTCTCAGGTATATGCAACACCTCCACCTCCTTTTTCAGTCCGGTCATTACACAAGAACAAAGTTATTTAGAGGATACAAGCTGGACATTAATGAAGGCTGTAACTTTCTGATACTAAGATTGCATGAACACAATCTATAGAAAAACTTCTTCAAAATAAGTATGACCCGGTATGCTCTGAGCAACATGACATACATTAAGAAATTTTTACAAGGAGTAAGTAAATCAATAAGCTCATCACGGAGGGAGGGCAAGCTATTAGTGTGATTACAAGACTCAGACATCTGAATCATGTGCAGAATAAAAGATTCATCATCCGACGTAACTGACATTAATAATAATATATGATAAATATAGAAGAATATGTTATAAAATACTTATATAACACAGAATATAAATTACCAAACTAACTAAAAACTCCTCAATTTATATATCACCCAACAGTTGATTGATTGCAAAAACATAATGAATAAAATATACAATGATAATAATAATAAGAAAAGGTAAATCCACAAACTAAGACTACTTGATCAAGCTAAACAAGACCACTAAATTTAAAGATTAATCTAGTTAGTTTAGTGACTAAAATAACAAGATAATTTAATGGATATTACTTAACAACGAAATCATCCAGTTGTAAACAGTATAAAAAAAAAAATATAAAGTATTTTACAGTGTGACACAAAAAACAAAAAGTTGCCAACAATGCAGCAAGTATTGCAGTACAAAAGAACACAAAATTATTAAGTTTCGACATACAAGATTAATATTAAGTGGATTATTAAGTTTCGACATACAAGATTAATATTATTGTGAAGCAGTGTACTATGAAGGATAATTATTATACATTCTAACTTCAAGCTCAGAAGAGCTAGAACCCAAACTGTAAAGCCAGTTATAAAAAAAATACCTCTATGTACTGTCAGATCTTCAGTTGATTTTGCACTTTTTTGACATTTGACATAAAATTATTATTGCATATTGTAAAATGTACTGCCCTTTAAAGTAGAACTTGTTAAGTACATATGTGTAATCAGCTGCTTAAATAATACAATTACCTTCAACTAATGATACTGATAATGACAACAAACAACGAAACAACCAAAAAAATTAACTTAAGATACAAGATACAATACACAAACTACCAACGACGAATTATTTTTAGGCACCACACGACGTCTTCTTTCACACTTTGAACCGCCTGGATGACTTGTTTACGCCTGACCCCATCTTGCTGACAACTGGGTTCTAATGGGCCTTGCTGCACAGTGTCAGACGTGGAACTAGGCTGAGGCCATTTAGTAAGAATATCAAACTCTTCCTCAGTGAAAATTTTATGCGGGTACTATCAGGAAGCTTAATGTTTATAGTTCCATCAAGGGTCCAAACATTCTTCATCCCGAAATGTCTGCGAACCTTCTTATATGTACTCTGTCGCATTTTAGTAAAAACTCCGATACCGTGTATGATGTATTCTTTAATTTAGCCTTAGATCTCCAGACTGGATTTAGTATCATGATTATGAAAATGGACAAGTGACTCTTTGATCACTTGGAGCTCCCAATCGATGGCAGCGTTTCAAAGAACTTGCTTATATGTGAAGGCCCATTTTATTATTAATAAGTGCAAGTACCTCTTGTTCCTCATTTAATCCAGGCTCTTCAGGAATACCATTAAAAAAGCACCTTGCATAATCATATCTATTTCATCAACTGCATTAGTACACCTTTGAAATTGTTGCACAGGGACTAAATATTTACTCACTAGGTCTTTAAAGCATGAAATTCCTCCTTAGCTGGACCAAAGTTGGATTGGATGGGACTAATACTTTTCAAGCGTTTTCAAACTCTGTCATGCATCAGCTTCAAGTTCCTTCTGCATCAGATCAACCTTAGTGACATTTGCCATTATGTGATAATTTCTTCAAATGTGTATGAATAGATATTCACTTGTATTAAGTTGAGCTGTGGGTGATGCAAATAAGTTCTTAAATCTTGTTTAAACACATATGTTTTAATATTAATGTAAACTAAAGTGTGTAAACTCACTGATTTGAATGTAATTTAACTTAAATTTGATTTTAAATTATTTTTAATTGAATAAATAAACTGGAGCTATCAAATCAGCTGTTGACTTTTTCACACATACCCACCGAAAAAAAAAATTATATATAACGATAATGATAACAGTTAAATTGTGCAATAGCATTTTTGTTATGTTCTAAAGAATTCGTGGTAAATCAACAAGCAATTCGCTTGTTTAATTATCATAACATCATAATAATTATTTAAAAATAATATTAGCATTATAATAATGACACCATAAAAAAAACATGTGTGTGTACTTACGCACGTACTTCGTACGCACGTAAGAAGTTCTTTAACGTAACAAAACAAAAATAACTAAAATAAAACACTTTTTATAGATTTATATATATTTGAATAACTTGAATATAGTTATCAGTTCTCACGAAAACTTGACAGTTGACAGATGATTACCAACTAAAGTTGTCGCTTTTAGGTTTCGGTATGCGCGCGCATCGTAACAACTTCATGGTGTCATTTCTAGGTGTCGGTTTGTGCACTCAACGTAAACAATTCACTCTCATCATTTTTCTCAAACGCGCCAAAAGAAGTATAACTTCAAAAATCGATTGAAAAAACTGAATCGACTTTTTTTCGAGATTTGTAATTGACAACACTTTTTATTTTATCCACAAACCAATGAATTGCGGATTTACCTAATTTCATTTTTATCTTTTCGGTACTTTTTTTGTGCAAAAAATATTGCAATCTTTTTGGATACATGAATACCGCGATTAATAACCATAAAAAAGATGTATTTTTTTAAACAAATGCAAATTGTTGGGCGTTTCATGGCCAGAATTGGGCATTTCCATTTAGGTAATAATTATCATTCATAATGAAAACTATGGACAGAATTATTATAAACTAGCGATGCACCGGGATAGGATCTATTAATGTAGCAATAATTAGATCTAAGATGTTATCAATTTATTATTTTTCAAAAAAAAAAAGAATTTTGTTTTTTCGGATAAAATATAACCTAGATAAGTTCTTGGTATTGCCCCCTAAAGTAAAAGTAAAGTTTCATCTCAATCGTTTCTGCCTTTCAGAAAATTATCCCGGCCAGACTGACACACAAAAAAATTAAAAATGGTTATTTATATCTTAATAGCATTTAGCCTCGACCTTAATAGAAGCAAGTTTTTTTCAATATTAAAGACAGAACACTTTAATTTTATTTATATGAATAGATTATGTAAGTTGATTTTAGATTTCATTACACTTCAAAGTTATTTTGACCGTGCTGTCGTTTTTCTCATATTAGTTGTTTGCACTCTGCACCCATTATCATCTTCTCTACTTAATCTTGTTTTCTTTCTTCTAGTAGTTGTTGCATTCAGTTCACTTTAAATATATGGTGTGCAAATATAACTTACATAAATACACTATAGAATAATTATGGTTTAAAACTCTTTACAATTTCGTCGAAAATTAATCTAAATTCAAAATTAAAATTAATATTGCAATATGTAGGCAAAGGGTTTAGCTTCAGATAGATGGCAGTTAAGGTAACCAGACGTAAAATATCCAGACCATAGACGGGCAGCAGCGTCAAAGGTGTGAGACGGTTGGTACCAACTGCGATCGCCCTTCCGCCTGCCAAGGATGGCGATTAAGGTGTATCCCTACCCTATAGGGGAAGGTTCAGCAGTGGACGTAGACGAACTGATGACGAAGATTAAAGAAAAGAAATAAATTCATACATACTTTAAAGTAAAGTAAAGTAACAGCCTATATACGTCCCACTGCTGGGCACAGGCCTCCTCCCACTTCCACTTTGGCCTATTCCACAAGGGTAGTACCACACCCTCTTACCTGTTTCTGCTACCGAATAGCAATGCCTGTACTGTTCTGCTGTGTCCTGTTCTAGAGAGCTAGTATGCTTTGAGACATTCCACATTTTTGTGCTCAGAGACTGGTTACATATCTGTAGCCTTCTTTGTTTGAAATTGGCTGCGAAGTCCATGGACTGCAGTAGCAACTTAATCAGGCTTCAGTTTTATAAAAAATAAAACGCCAAAGCTGTAGTATTCTCATTGAAGCACCATGCATGTATTACACTTCGAAATTATGCAGTATTGGCGCGAAAAATACATAACCCTATATGACGCAGTCTGAATATTCATGAATACTTAGTTATTAAGAGTGCCCATCGTTAGAGCGATACACCCAAGTGTGCGCCACTCTAAAAACATACTCGCTAAACTCAGGGACGGGAGACATGATTATAATAAAAATTTTACGTAAATATCATATCTATGTACATAAAAGTTCATTTTAAAAATTTCTGCATTAATAAATATTATATGGGGTAGTGGATCTCTTACGCAGCCACTACACGATAAAATGGAATACACAGAGTGGAATGAAACAAAAGATGGGCAGCACCATCTTCTTGATAATAACTCTAAACTAATTAAAATAATTGCGGTTGCCATCTCACCTGCAAAGCGTGGCAAATTTGGCAAATATCCCCCCTATGAATCAATCTATAAGAGGCGACCTATGTTCAGCAGTGGACTTTTGATAGACTGTAATGAAATTAAATGAAATGTTTGAAATATATTATATATGGTTACATCAATCCTATTCTTTCCATATTCATAAAGAATTCATACATTGCAAGTAAATATTTGTTGATAATATATTTTAATTTATTTTATTGAAGATCGTCCTGTTTAAAGAGAATAATTATTTTAAACTATTCTCCAGTGTTCTACAGTATAGTAAAAAAAAAAAATTACCTCTCCCACCACTAACACTGCTTCTGAACATTGGATAGTTGAATTAGGTTTCAAAGTAGTTTTTGTTTTGCCTACGGGTCATCTTAATCCTGGCAGGTTACAATGCAACTTTAGTTTCCATTGTTTGAAGTTGAATGGACATATTCACTGGCTACACTTACCACCAGATTGACTGTCTGTAGTTAACATTTCCATGTTATAAATAGGACTAATGTCAAAAAAAAATAACCAAGATTCCATATTATCTATATATTTTTTCCTTCAGATTTTATGACTTCTTAGAGAATGGTACCTACAAACTACTTTATTTACCTCATATTACGCTAAACATAATTAATACAGGATTTAAGGCAAATTTTATGTTATAAATGTTTATTGAGGGACATTTAATCGTCGTGGGGTTATGCTCATGGCGAATGATGGATTCTTATGGTCACCGTATTGGCGGCCGGATAACAATTTTAATGAAATTGGTTTAATAAAGATTGTTCTTTGCTCCCCTGTTGGTTATTAATCCTTGGCCGCAGGCCGACCAAACTTATTCTATTAATTATTTACATGGTCCTATCATATACTCCATTTATAATATTTTAATAGGTCGATGAAATTAGTATAATAACATACCAAAATTTAAATGGCGGCCTCTTTCCCTGATAATAAAAGTTATTCATAAAACAAATGTAAACATCTAAAAAGGAAACCTGCAATTAGTTAAATTTTTTTTAAGAATACCTTTGACAAACGAGCACACAGTTCAAATGATGGTAAGTGAATGCTATGGCCCATAGACACCTATCTACATTTATCCTCAATTAAGAATAAAAATGCAGATGCGGTTTCACCTCTGAGGACTAAGATGGAATGCTTCGTTTCCAGTAAAAGGGTCTCCGGTTCTCTACACTCACTATACTAATCACAGCAGTATGAAGCTGTTATTTTACGCTGGTATTTTGTGCAAGTGTGGTCGTTCCTTGTTCGAATTGACCCATTCGTGCAAGCAATAGCACAAGCTCAAGGTAAGGTAACAACTAGCACGTCATCTAAATAATTAAAATAAAAAACTCATCCCCTATTATGGGATCATACCTAACTCATCCATACGGACGAAATTTCTTCAAATTTATATATAACACGTCTTATGGGATAAAGTTTAATTAATAAAAAAATATTATTTTAAATCAGTTAAGACATTTGCGAGAAATCGGTGAAGTGAATATAATAGGTCGGGGAAAAAGTTTCTTCGTATTTTGTTTGTGTAAAATTGAATAAAAATCTCTTTGGTTGTACTGTTTGTATCTGGCTGACATTAAGAAAAAGGAAAATAAAAAGTAAAAAACACTTTCCCGTCATTTTTCAATTGTTTTTCTGTCCGCCAAAATGAGTGAATCTAACGAACAAATTCGATACATTCTGAAGTTTTATTACAAAAAAGGGAAAAATGCGACACAAGCCGCGAAGAAAAAGTGGAGCAAGATCGGTATAATAGTATTGACGACATAGCCGAGGAATTGTGAATTGACCACAAAACAGTTTTGACCCATCTGAAAAAGTCTGGCTATACAAAAAAGGTCGATATTTGGGTACTACACGAGCTCACTGAAAGAAACCTAATGAATCGTGGACTAATTTACAATTCTCTATTGAAACGTAATGAAATCGAACCATTTTTGAAAAGATTGATCACTGGAAAAAGTGGATCACCTACCACAAGAACGTGCGAAAAAGATCATGGTCAAAGGGTAGTCAAGCTCCACAGACTGTAGCGGAACCCGGATTAAGACTTTTGTCTTGAATTGTAAGGGCATCACTTATTATGAGCTTTTACCACCGGGCAAAACCATCGATTTGGATCTCTACTGCCAACAACTAATGAGCCTCAAGCAAGAAATTGAGAAAAAACGGCCGGAATTGATCAACAGAAAAGAAGTGGTCTTTCATTATGATAACGCCAGACCACACACATCTTTGGTCACTTAGCAAAAATTGAGAGAGCTTGGTTGGGAAGTGTTAATGTATACCTATACCACCATATATTCCTGATCTTACACCCTCAGGTTTTCACCTGTTTTGGTCTCTAGAGAATTCTTTGGGTAGTGTTAGGTTAACATCAAGAGAGGACTATCAAAACTAATTGTTGCATTTTTTGATCAAAAATCCAAAGATTTTTACAGTAACGGGATTATGTCACTACCTACTAGTATATAATTAAATGCGCTTAAACTTTGAAAAAAAAAATGTTTTGGATTTGTATGTATAATACGAAGAAACTTTTTCCCCGACCTGGCACAATGCTGCTGTTTGCTGTTTATCTCCAGGCGAACCATCTGTAGATGATTTCAACAATGTAAAGTAATGTAATAAAAAATTAAGACCATCTTTACAAGCCTAGCATTTAAGAAACATATATTTCTTAAATGTTAGGCGTGGCGTACAAATAATTGCTCCGGGTCTGGATGTTTGTTCTTGTGAAATTTATGTATGTAAACTGTCTCATGATACAGGAGAAATCTTAGTATCTTAGTTATCTTAGTCTTAGTAAATGGATGTATCTTTTGATTGACTTAGAAGCTTGAATTTGTTACGCCGGTCAACAAAGTGATCTTTATTTCCTTCTGAAATACAAAACGCTAAAAAGGAAACAAAAATTAACACTTTATAGTTATTGCATATCATTAAACATATTACAAAGAAATAAGTAACATATGGCACAAATTGGAAATCAAAATTTGAATCAATTCTAAATTTATGAACAAAGGTGCTATGATTTAAGATAAATAAAATCTGATTCGTTTCAGTTTTACCTTGAAAATTGGATCTAAGTAAGGCACCAAGATACATAGCCTCTTTAGAAAATTACATATGTTGGCAGTTTTAAGAATTGAAATTCCATTAAATCACTTTGGCTTAAATTTTAAAGCTTTACAATATAACTTAACATTTAATAAAAAATACAATCCGACTTTAAAAAAGTAAAAACTAGAATCGTGTAAATAGTTACATTAAAATCTTCATTCTGTATTTTCCCACCCTTGATGATGGATTTTTTGTTTAAATTTATATGGCACCACCCCTGAGTCATAAGCTATTCAATAAAAAAGAATGATTTAAATCGGTTCAGACGTATTTGAGAACCCAGTGAATTTTGATCGACAAACCTTCTCGTTTTTGTAGTATACAAGTGATTAGTTATGTAGATAAGTGATAAAATATGGACCTAGCTACGTTTTCTTATTACTCAAAAATCTTTTGAAAACCTATCATCAATTAAGATTCGAAATATTAGTCAAAGAAATTATTTTGAAAGAAAATAATTTAATTTTTTATTGAAATATATGAAACTTAGAAAAAGTTCTTTGGAATAGATCGAACAATTTTACTTACGTGCTTCAAATATAAAACTTTGACTTTTATTAATATCTAGGCTTGTCGCTCACAGAGATAAAAGTTACGACTTGCGTTAGGCAATGAAATTATTAATTATAACTAAAAGTGCTGATTTACCAGGCACTTGGCGGTGAAGGAAGACATCGTGAGCAAACTTGTATGTCTGAAAAAAAAATACATTTGAAATTAATTTACACACATTGGATCGTGCTGCCAAAATGTAAATGTTCTCTACACGAAACACAGCAGCATTAAGCTGCTATTTTACGCTGGTATTCTATGAGGGCATGGTTCTTCCCCGGTCAATTATTAGTACTGCAATCACAATAAAACTGCAGCATGACTCTTTAAATAAATATGTCTATACCACGTATAAATATCTCAAAGTGATGAGATGTTACGCTTAGTTTGTTATTTCATATATATTTTTGATATTTAATTTATATATTTTTGATACATATGACTACAAATTTAGATTTTTATCTCGATCGGGAACAGCCATCTTAAGATTATTACAACAAGAAACATACAGAACAAAAACCAACCGCAACTGATCAAAACATTCGCGTAATTCCTTATATCATTTATAAGAAACTGGGGCACCGTACATTCCAGTAAAATGTTATGATTATCTGCGAAGAATTATGTCTTCATGATCACGACAAAAGTAATACAAATATGTTTTCCGTTATCGTTATAAGTATACAAGCTTTTACACAAATACAGTATAATTTAAAACTATATAGACTATACAGACTTTATACATATCACTCCTGGGCACAGGCCTCTTCTCATTTTTTGAGAGGGCTCTAAGCCAAGGAAATATCCATCCGGCTACCCCAATGCATGTGGACTTCAGATTTCATCGAAATATTTTTTTACATGCAAGTTTACTCACGATTTTTCTTCACCCACGGGCACATGGTGAAAAACAACACTTCAAACTGCAATTAAAGATTTCATCGGTGCCGGCGGGGATGGAACCCGAGTTGCTCGCGTACTATACAGGGTTATTTTTCAAAGAGTAGCCAAATTTTATACTGAAGTTCAAATAAATAAATTATTATATACCGATATTAAATTTTTTTGAAAATACGAGTAAATAAGGCTTCTACTTTTATTTGAAATTATCCCAAATTGAACATCATTTATGGGCAACAACTACTCTTACGCGCGCTCATGAGTGTGTGATTCAATCCACATTTTCGTATCTCAAGTTTTTGTCTACTGTTTACTTTCTTAGAGACATGCTTACTACTGTTGCGCGCCACTATTAATGTCTTGCACATGGCAACACTAGTTACCACTAGCGCCCTCTAGTATCGAGTAGCAGAACTAGGAGTGTCAAGATCCTTCAAGAAATTTCAGGACCGATATGTACTCGAACATTCTATATGTTTCTACAGTAGAAGGTTCTGGAAAGTATCTGAGGCGCTATATAAGGCCGGTATAGACCACGACCGAGTCAGTATTGAATTGGCGATACCAGCGAAGACTTCGAAGCGATACAACTGCGAACATAAGCGATCTGTAGTAAAATTGTGTTTTATTAGTGTGGTTTAAAGTTGTAATTAGTGTTGTATAATTAAAGTGTCAATTTTGGTAATTCACTCGGCAGTTTTTAATTGTCTCGAACCCCAAGCTCGTAACAATTGGTGTCAGAAGTGGAATTAAATCATGCCGATTTTACCAAAGGACGACACGGAGGGTATCCGTACCCGAAGTCAACGCCAGCAAGAGACGGACCAGAGACGATTCGGTGGTGCAACTCCGCAGACGTCGGAGGGCCAGCTGCTGACCACGGAGGCCAGCCCGTCAGCAGCTCCTGCATCTGCAGCACCTGACTTAGGTGCTCTAATGATGATGCTACAGGAACAGGCCTGCCGACAGGAGGAACAAGCCCGTCGGTTGGAAGAGCAGCTGCAGCGGGGATAGGACGAACAGGCCCGTCGGTTGAAAGAGCAGCTGCAGCGGGGACAGGAGGAACAGGCCCGTTGGTTGGAAGAGCAGCTGCAGCGGGGGCAGGATGACCAGGCCCGTCGTATGGAAGAGCAGCTCAAACGCGATAAGGAGGAGCAGATGCTTCTCATGAAGGACCTTCACGCTACCTTCGGGAAAGAGATAAGGGAGGTGAAGGATAGGGTTGCTCAACATGACAACCGCCTGTCGGAAGCTGAAACCCGAATCAACCAAGTGAACAATCGGGTTGACAACGTGATGGCTGACGTGAAATAAACACAGGAGAAGAATTGCCTATCCGTCAGCGCTCAAGAAGATTGCCGGTAGCACGTGAAAAGGAAGTGGAAACCATGATTAAAGGAATGGTGAAGGATGGTGTTATTGAACCTTCATCTAGTCCATGGTGTTCACCTGTGGTGCTGGTAAAGAAGAAGGATGGCAGCATGACTACCGCCGTCTGAACGACGTTACAAAGAAGGACAGCTATCCCTTGCCAAGAATTGATGACACGCTGGACATGCTTACAGGCGTAAAGTGGTTTAGCACACTGGACCTGAAAAGTGGCTACTGGCAGGTTGAACTTGACCCTAAGGACAAGGAGAAAACTGCATTCTTGACAGGAAAGGGTCTGGCAATTTAAAGTTATGCCGTTTGGATTGTATGCCCAGCAACGTTTGAAGGTTGATGGAGCTTGTACTTACTGGGTTAATTGGCGATGCCTGTCTGGTCTACTTGGATGACATCATCATCGTAGACCGTACGTTTGAGAACACCTTCAAAACCTGGAACGCGTGCTCATGAAGATTCAGGTGCCAACCTCAAGTTAAGTCCGAAGAAATGTTCACTATTCAAACGCAAGTTAGCATTTTGGGGTATGTAGTGTCGGAGAAGGTATCCGCATGGATCCGGAAAATTGCCGCTGTCAAGGATTGGCCGTCCCAAAAGACAAGACGCAGGTTAGAGCATTTTTGGGATTTTGCTCCTATTATCGGCGATTTGTGAAGAACTTTGCAGATATAGCCAAACCTCTGCACAAGTTAACCGAGGAGAAGCGACATTTCTGGTGGGATGAAAGTTGCGATATCTCATTCCAAGAGCTCAAGGACCGTCTGTGCGAAACACCTATTTTGGCGTACCCTGATGCGGGCAAGGAATTTATAGTTGACACAGAAGCAAGTGATATAGGACTTGGCGGTGTGTTGTCTCAACGGAATGGTGATCAAAAGGTTGTGATAGCGTACTTCAGCAAGTCATTGTCAAAGCCGGAAAGGAACTTTTGTGTCACAAGGCGAGAATTGCTTGCTGTGGTAAAGTCGTTGCAGCATTTTAGCAAATATCTTCTGGGGCGGAAATTTCACTTACGAACTGACCATGCTGCACTGAAATGGCTATTGCAGTTCAAAAATCCAGTAGGACAAGTTGCGAGATGGATTGAACTACTGCAGGAATACGACTTTGTGATCGAACATCGCAGCGGGAAATCTCATGGCAATGCAGATGCATTGTCAAAGACCTTGCCCTGAAGATTGCAAGCATTGTGGAAAGAGGAAGGTAGAAGTGGTATCTGTGAGGATGCTTAGGACAGACCAGCTCAGCAATGAGTGGAAGGACAGCCTACAACATGCACAGCAGGAAGATTCAGACATCAAGCCGATTCTGGAATGGATGAAGGCCAGTGCTCCTAAGCCCAAGTGGAGCGACGTCTCAGCGATGAGTTCGACCACGAAAAGCTATTGGGCCCAATGGGACAGCTTGCTGATTCAGGATGGAGTCCTGTGCCGTAAATGGGAAAATGGTCGGGGAGACACTTGTCATTTGCAAATGGTTGTCCCTAAAGCTAAAGTATCGGATGTTCTACAGCTGTACCATAATGGTTGTTCAGGAGGCCACCTGGGAGTTAAACGAACTCTACTGAAGATCCGAAAACGGTTTTACTGGGTCCACTGTCGTGACGATGTCGAGGACTGGTGTCGCAAATGTACAAGTTGTGCGGCTGTAAAGGGACCTCAAACTCGTAGTAGAGGTGCATTGAAATTGTACAATGTTGGTGCACCATGGGAAAGGATAGCCATTGACGTTGCGGGGCCGTTTCCGGAAAGTGAAAGTGGTAACAAGTATTTCATGGTTGTGATGGATTACTAAGTGGCGAAGCTTCACCATTCCAAATCAAGAAGCTTCAACAGTTGCAGATAAACTAGTTCATGAAGTCTTCTGTCGTTTTGGAGTACCTAGAGATTCACAGCGATCAAGGAATTTTGAGTCTCAAATATTCCAGGAAACTTGCCGAGTTAAGGGTACTCATAAAACAAGAACAACTTCTTACCACCCACAATCTGATAGAATGGTAGAACGATTTAATCAGACATTGGAGAGGTACCTAGCAAAAGTTGTGGAAAAACGGCAACGAGACTGGGACAGGCACATACAACCGTTTTTGTTGTCATATCGAAGCGCTGTTCACGTAAGTACATCAGTGACACCAGTTTTAGCAAATTTTGGGAGAGAATTACGGCTGCCTGCAGACCTGATCACCGGAATACCACCTGATGCCCCACGCAGTATAACCGATTATGCAAATGACTTGCGGAACAAAATGAATGACATTTATGAGGACGTCAGACCATCGGGACAGCAAACGTCTGAAAAGATGAAAACACGGTATGACCGCTAAATGAACAACAAAGGGTTTGACGAAGGTTCACTAGTGTGTTTACACAATCCAGTTCGCAGCAAAGGGAAATCTCCTAAGCTTCAAGCTAAATGGGACGGACCGTACCGGATTGTGACAAGGATCAATGACGTAACCTACCGGATACAGAAAGGTGCAAGAGGTACTCCTCACATCGTCCATGTGGATCGACTGGCGCGTTATTATGGGGCCAATAATGCTCGGGACGAGCATGTCTTAGGAGGGGGCAGTGTTGCGCGCCACTATTAATATCTTGCACATGGCAACACTAGTTACCACTAGCGCCCTCTAGTATCGAGTAGCAGAACTAGAAGAGTCAAGATCCTTCTAGAAATTTCGGGACCGATATGTACTCGAACATTCTATATGTTTCTACAGTAGAAGGTTCTGGAAAGTATCTGAGGCGCTACATAAGGCCGGTATAGACCACGATCGAGTCAGTATTGAATTGGCGATACCAGCGAAGACTTCGAAGCGATACAACTGCGAACTTAAGCGATCTGTAGTAAAATTGTGTTTTGTTATTAGTGTGGTTTAAAGTTGTAATTAGTGTTGTGTTATTAAAGTGTCAATTTTGGTAATTCACTCGGCAGTTTTTAATTGTCTCGAACCCTAAGCTCGTAACACTACTTAAGCTTAAGATAATATAATGACGCGAATTATGATTCCAATTTTCCTATTACACTTTTAACGGGCTTAGGATCTTCATAATAAATAAAATTAAAAACAAAATTTTTGCTTTTCATCGACGTAACCGACGACTGTCCTTATTATAGCGTATTTAAAAATTGGAATAAACTATTTACAACTAAATTACGCGAGTAGTCCCAATATATAATATTGGTACCTCAAAATGGAATCCGGAATAACCAATACACCACATTCAAAGTAGCGAATTGAAGCGCGAATGAACGTTAATTCAAAGTAGCGGATTGAAGCCTAACGGCGTCGGATGATAGTATCGACTGGCGAGGCGACTAAAATCGAACTGGTTGCTTCCGCGCAGCCGGGGGCTTCCGAAGATTGCCGAACGGTCACGAGTCAACGGGCCATATTCTTTATGCATAGACGAGCACGTTTTGTTAAAATATTTTTTACACTTATTACCTGTTTTTGAACACTTTTAAACTTTCGAGAACGCAGCAATAATTTTACTGTGGCGGTCTTCATAACTTTGAAACTCTTTGACGTAAACACGACTTTTTATACACAGATGAAATACAAGGCTGCGGACACGTAATTACCTACGGTCGAGCGAAGACGGTGGCGGGGCGACGCGATGCGACAGCGACGTAAGCAAAAGCATAATTTAATATAACGACGCGCACGAAACTAGCGAGAGCGGCGCGGGGTGATCGAGCGATTCACGGGCGGTGGCGGCGCAATGGCGACAGGAACAAACTATTTTGATTTCACCGCTTGCTCGAGTATATAGTGATGTATTTTTAATTATAATTTTAATAATGGAAGTTGATAACGATTTCCAACGATAACAGATTCCAAATTACATCTAATTTTCTCTAAATTATAAATAAATGTGACTATACTCATTCCCGTATAGTTATAAAATTTCTTTGAATTACACCTTAATTCATAATAAAGGGTAGAAAATTCGCTCAAACTAGTTCTCCCTTGAGCAATTACGATTCCGCCCTCATTAGGAGATTAGGCTCCAATAGTTTTCTTCGTCGTCAACTCATGTATCTTACAACACTACTGTGACCGAGCGCTGTTTCGTGCCCACGCGAGATACTGCTGTCGGATCGCACCGCGCTACGCCGCCCCGCGGCCACCATCGCTCGGCCGCCGCTAATTTCGTGCCCGCAGCCTAACGATGAAAGTTCCGCGAGCTTGCAGTTTCAATATTTAAGTTATCGCTCACTGCACTTGAATAGTTTGATTATCTGTAAATTTTTCTTCGATTGGTAGGTTAATCACGACACGTTAGCTAATTTCTCACCTCGCTAAAGACTCAATTTAGTATCCTTGTATGTACTACGTAAAATTTCATGGCTTAAAATGTAATATCGTACCAATTCATAGTTTAATAGTATCCGCGATTCAAATATTTTCGTTACGTCATTGGTAACGATTCGTACGTAATGAGGTATCGCGAAGGTAGTATACAAACATAAATTGCAAAATGACAAACGTTCAGACCCGAAAGTATTTCAATCTATTTCCATCGATTTAAATGTTAAATACCCAAATAAAGTTACATTTAGAACTAGCGGAGGAAAAGGTACAAATTGCCGTAGTAAGCATCTATTTTGAGACCGTCTTCGTAGGAATTACTGATCAAGTACATACTCGCGTCAAGCGTTATTAAAATAAATCCTTCAAAATTTCTAGCGGAATTTGGTATGTAAAAAAAATTATAAGCCATGTTAATTTTGAAACCGTTTCAAGATTGTTCAATTATAAACCTTATCTAACTATTTAAAGGTCCTAAAAATAACAGATGGTATTTATTATACCACAATGCATGAAATTACTCGACTTCTGTTTCACCTCCAAATGACGACATAACGTCGCCTTAAGCCTTAACTCGCCTGTCAATCGTGACAAATATGGCAAATATTCTCCTTATGAGGCAATCTTTATGGAGGCCTATATTCAGCAGTGGTCATTGAAGGGCTGTTATGAATGAATAAATATTCCATACCTTTATTTACTCATATGCAATGTACATATAATTTAAACATTGAATACTTGTATATTAGTGAAGCACTTCGATGTGGTAATACCACATCGAAGTGAATATATAGAAAATTGATATTCTTTTGCAATAGCAAAAGGATATCAATTTTCTATTTTGGTAAAGCAATAAGTAGACTTTATGTACATGATGTTATGTTATGTTATGAATTTTTGTTACAGATGTTGATGATTAGCAACGATCACATAAAATCAAGGAGAATAGTCATTTTCCCCCTTGATTATTAAAAAATATCAGCGAGACTCTAGGACGAAAAACATAATTTTTGGAGATAATATTAATTTTATTATTCGAAGCTATTATGTAAGAATATTTTTTTAACGTTGGGTTAATCATAATAAGAAATTGAACTTAAGACACCTATGTAGTGGTGGTGCAAGGGAATCCACTACCCCACACTATTCCCGACCTTTCGGGTATTTTACAGCACCCATGGTCACGGGGGGGACTGAGGTGTTTGACGTCCCGATGTCATAGTTAGCCCGGCTACATTCAGTTTTTGAATATTAATTTTTGGTCCGATCTACGCAGAATGAGCTTATAGTATTCTGAAGTCTTGCAGTAGTACGCTTGGGCTTGGATTTAATTTTATTAGTTATAGGATCCCAAGCAGATGGCAGCACCCATTTATATCCTCTATTGAAATTAGTGTTTTTTTATTTTACTAGCCTCGCGAATCATCCCTGGTAGGAATCGGTGTTCTTTTGCGAGGATTTGTGGTCTATGAAATCTAATGTAATGGGGGGACGATCTCATACATGTTCACAGACTGCAGATTTCCCGGGACGTCGGTGCTTCAAGTCAGCTATATGTTCTTTTACGCGGAAATTTATAGATCTTGTTGTTTGTCCTATGTAAGAGAGACCACATTCACAATCCAGCTTGCACACTCCTGCATCTTGTAAAGAGATATGACACTTGACGAATGGTAAAAATTGACTAATCCTCTTCGGCGGCTTGGCGTGTGTTTTAATGGAAGCCCAAGATGTAGCCAACTCTGTGACTCCTCTGACATAGGGTAGTACAGCAGGCACACGCTCGACTGTGGCCAGCTTCACTCGGTCACTGTGACGTAGGCGCAGGACGGCTTATTGTCTTGCAATACTTGCACGACGTGCTGAAGCTCAGCGGATAGATGTTATCTGTCACAGATCCTCATGCTCTCTGAAACAGATTTTCCACATTAACTGTGATGGATGATAGTGAGATTTACCATTTAAATATCGGTTGGTATGGGTCTTTTTCCTATACACAGTGTGACCAATAGTGTTATGAGGATTTCGGATGACTAAAAGATCTGGGAAAGCTAAAGAATTGTTTGCCTCTAATTCCAATGTGAATTGTATTTTAGAGTTTATGCAATTAAGGTGGTCTAAAAATGCAGATAATTTGTCAGATGGTAAAATAAACCACCGAGGTTGTATGGGTTACCGAAAATACGTCCCACAGTGAGCCAGATCGATTCACCAAATTATAAGTTGGCTCAAAACTTGGGCAAAAATACTGTCACCACTGAGAGGAGATACCAGAGCACACACAAAGGATTCATACCATTTTGTTAGTGAGATAAAAGACCTACATCTCGCTGACAATGATACTATGGTCAGTTTTGATGTTCAGTCACTATTCACGTGCTTACTTACGTGCTTACGTACGTTACGTAGCTTGAAGATATTAACATGTCTACAGAATATGCAATATTACTCAAACACTGCCTCTCATCTATTGAGGAAGGAAAATTTCTACAGGCAAGTAGAAGGTGTGGCGATGGGCTCACCTGTATCTCCTGTAGTCGCCGACATATTCATGGAAGACTGAGGAGAAAGCCCTTCTTACTGCTCCTGTAAATCCAGGATTCTACAAGCGGTACGTAGACGAAGCTTTCATAATTTTACCAACTCTACAATATGCAGGAGTGTACAAACTGGATTGTGAATGTGGTCTCCCTTATATAGGACAAACAAAAAGATTATAAAAACCCGCGTAAAAGAACATATAGCTGACTTGAAGCAGCGACGTTCCGGGAAGTCTGCAGTCTGTGAACATGTTTGAGATCGTCCCCGCCATTACATTAGATTTGATAGACCACCAATCCTTGCAAAAGTACACTGATTCCTACCAAAGATTATTCGCGAGGCTATTGAAATTTAAAAACACCCTAGTTTCAATAAAGAAGATGGATGGGTGCTGCCATCTGCTTGGGATCCTATAATTCATAAAATTAAATCCGAACCCTAGCAAACTACTGCAAGACTTCAAGATACTATAAGATCATTCTGCGTAGATCTGACCAAAAATTAATATTCAAAAACTGAAGGTAGCCGGGCTAACTATGAAATAGGGACGTCAAACACCTCAGTCCCCCCCGTGACCATGGGTGCTGTAAAGCACCCGAAACGTCGGGAATCAAAAAAGTTAAATTAAACGTGATAGAATCAGTAAAAATTAGTTTCATTTAATGTGTAGTGTTCGCGTAAATATAAGAAATCATAATAATATATTAGTCAATATTAATAAATTATAAATATTAATTAAAGTGTAATCTTACCTTTTAACTTTTACACCTTAATTAATACATATATATTTATATAAATATTAAATAAAATGCAGATAATCGAAAATATAAAGACAACCATAACCTTATCATTATCATAGAGGTTCTCTCTTAGATTTTCATTTCTTATTGCCAAAACGAGGATCGAATTTTTATTTGTCAATGTCTGCCAAAATGCTATTTTCAAAAGCAAATCACCAAAACTCTTTGAATTATTAATATTCCAGAAACCGTTGGCATGCGTTTCCGACGTGAGCGCACTTTTGTTATGTTACTTACCAATGCCATGTCTTTAATAGTACCTATAAAACGAATATGTACATTTGAATTCAGAGAAATAACTTTGAAAATTGACTAGACTTTTTCTGCCTGACGGCTTTTAGTACCGTATTATCAATAACACTTAAAAACTTTTTATGACATTTGAAATTGTTGGTTCGATGTTTTTGCCTTTACCTACAGGAATACTAAAGTATTTGATGAATCCGTTTTAACTATGTTATAAAGTCTTAATGCTTATGTGCTGTTTGAATGCCTCGTTGGTCTAGTGGCCCTAAGCTTTGGTGCTAATCATGAGGTGGGTCCGATCCCGGGTTGGGCCAAAATTAGATAATGGGTTTTCTGTCAAGAAATTCTATCTTATTAGATTGAAGTCAGGAAGTTGGCAGTGTTTCACCCCCGCATCTGGAAAATAACGTAAGGATGTTGGTCCGGTCAAGTCAGATTGCCGTCCCACTGGGCTTTAAGGGTGACAGAATAATATAATTCAGTTTTGACCGAAATTCTTTCTGGAGAACAATATTAAAGTCTTAATCTTGGGTTTTTCTATGTCCAATAATCGATGTAAATCAAATTATGAGTGCAATAACTGGTATACACAACATGAAAAATACAGTAAGCCAAGGCGCCGAGTCATCAACTTTACATTAATTTCTGGAAAATAAGCCCTTATACTAGTAATACTTCTTCTCATTACTATCCGTGAGATGTATGTAAATTAGGCATTTACATTTAAGTTTATATCCTACTTTGGTTGAATGAAATAGCAAAGTAGTGCAGTTAAAGTTGGCATTTCGAAAAGAACTTGCATAATGCCTATATTCCATATTCCATATGCATATATTCCAATTACCATAATAGATACCCCGTTTTTAATTAAAAAACATCTTTTCTTGACCTGTCCAAAGTTGTCTGGGTTCATAGCTCACGTTTCGTCAGAGAGATAGTTTTCACGATTTTTGCATAAAAATGACAAAAAAATTGTCACTTGGTGATTTCCAAATCTAATATGTATTACGTTTTAATAAATTTGTAATATACACCATTGTATTGACGTAATCCTAAATAGTTTTGATTGAAATAGATTGTCAATAAATAAATCATGAACATCACTCGAATAGCTGGTCGCTGTCAACTCCTAATAATCGGGGCTTGTTTCTCATTTAATAGCAGGCACATTAAAATCACCAGAAATGACAGATTTGTTATAAGGATGAGATAACATAATGTCCTTAAGATTGTTACAAAAGTAACGTAGCGTAAGTCAAATGAGTTACCTAGATTTTCGTAACATAAATAAAGAGTACATACGTGTATACGACATCGGTTAGTACTTATTCTCAACCAAATGTATTCGACAGGAGATTGCCAATCGGTTGTCTCTACAGGGATAAAATCATGTTTGATCGTTTGTATGTCCGCTGCACTGCCTAATATATGTCCTGTCCGTTAATAAATACGATCCCGCCTCCAAATATACATATTATCGACTACAGCTCAGACTATAGCTCAGGACTAGATATTTCATCAAAAAGTCAGGTTTCAGACTGCCTGACTATAATATTGAAATTATTAAATTGTATATTTTTACAAAATTCTTTAGTTTCCGACCGAAGGCATCTTTTCCTTCTGATAGTACACATTTAAAGATATATTGGCAATAACAAAAACAATATTTTACGAATTATCTAACTAAAATGTGTAAAGCTTAAGGCGGTACAATGTTATTCAAGTCATATGTATGCTTGCGGTAAAATATGTCGCATTTGATAACAACATACTCGTATATCTGTAGCTAATTTCTGCACTGTATAAAAGACGGTACCGTTATAACATAGAAAATAAAAGAAGGAATTTATATATATTTTATATATAATCTAGTTTATAGGTCACAGAGTACCCCTTTCTGAACATTAGTGCACTTATTCGGACATAATATGTATATAAAAAAGTGAATTTGTAGTTTTGACGGTAAAATAACATTGAAATGATTTGTGTTTCCCAAATAAGTGTAAAGCAAAAGTTCCAATAGGAAAAATGTTATATGTATGGAACAAACAAGTAACAAACTGTGATATATTATATCATCTTTACAGTATAACTTATTATACGTGGTAGAGCCATGCTGCATCTATATTAATTGTATATAGTTCTAGCACGAGTGGATCGGCTCGACCGGGGAAGGACAACGCTCTCAGAGAATATCAGCGTAAAATAGCAGCTTAATGCTGTTTTGTTTCGTATGGTGAGGTTAGAGAACCGGAGACCCTTTTTACTGGAAAACAGGCATTCCATCTTAGTCCTCACGGCTGAAAACGCATCTGTATTTTGATTCGAAAACGAGGATAGATGTAGATGTCTATGGGCCACAGCAACCACTTACCATCAGGTGGACTATTTGCTCACATGTCACCCTTATCCTATTAAAAAAAAATGTATTGGGTTTGTGATCATACGGACAATAGAAAAAGTGAATCAGTACCCAATCAGTGGTCTCAAAACTTTTTATAGTTTTAATAGATTTTGTCGTTATCTTTTCAATTACTTAGCATGAACTCATATTATTTTCTGAAGGTCTCTTTCTGCCTTTTTTTTAGTTATTAATCTAGTAAATATTTAGGTAAATAATTAAGTAAATGAGTAAGTAAATAAGCAAGAAAATAAGCAAGTAAATAGTGAAAAGCTAAGTAAATAATGAAGTTTATAGGGAAATATATAAGCATGTAAATAAACAAGAAAACAAGCAAGGAAATAAGTATGTAAATAAGTAAGCAAATAAGCAAGTAAATAAGCATGTAAAAGCAAGTATATAAAACAAGAAAATATTTATAATCGCTTTCAAACATTTTATCATAAAATATAGAATGTACAGACATTATGTAGACTAGCGATCCGCTCGGCTTCACAGGAGTAGCGTTGCCAGGCGTCCGGATAAAGCCGGACACATTCAGGCTTTTAGGTTGCTTGTGCGGCCAAATTAGACGATGTCCGCGGCTTTTCCGGCTTTTGTTAGGCTTTTTAAATTTGACAATTTTTTTACATTTGTCATGAGTTGGTTTCCTCTCCGCCCGCCTCACCTTGTATCGCTAGCGCAAGCGAGCAGACTATACACTGTCCTGACTGATTACTAATTCAGATTGCTTTTCAGATTTTTTATGATTTCCTTACTATTTGTCAACATTATTTTGCCATTCCGGGTCATAATGCTAATGTCGAAAGAGTTTTTTCTTTAATAGATCAACAATGGTCAAAATAATGCAATAAGTTACATGTTAACGCTATAGACAAAATGTTGGTTATACAATTTAATTTTAATAATTTTGACTTGTTAAGAGTATTACAACTCAATTTAAAAGGAAAATTTGCTTTTAAGGCAGGTGTCCGCCAACCAAAAATATTAATTACTTTTTATTACAATTAATTTAAAGTTTATTTAGTTCGTTAGTGTTTTGTTTAATTTTGTTTTTCATTGCAAATTGCAATAGTAGTAAGTAGGTAAGTAAAGTAAACAATGATAATTAAAAAAGGACTGGTTCATTAAATTTTATTGTTATTTCATAGGAATCTTATAACATTTCAGTAACAGCTTTGTTAATTTTATTCGGGAGTAAATGTTGTCGAAGATACTCCGTGAATCGCTCACGTCCTACACCTATAGGTTCCGGTGGATACTTCTACTGCCGTCTTTGTGGGTGCGGCTGGGGTACTGTGGACGGATGTCCAATCATTATGTATATATGCACGAACTGTAGAATACAAATGGCAAGGCAGTGGCTAGCGGTTCGACTTCTCAACTGTTCGGCGGAAATCTTCTGACTATTGGTTATCGACCACGGTTGTTGAATATGGTTGTTCAACTAAGGTTGTTCTATATATCGATTGTTCACTATCGGTTGGTCACTATATTCTTCAGATGATTTTTTCAGTTGACTATTTCTTCAAGTTGTTCGGTAGTAACTTACTTTTAGTAATACTATCTGCTTTATTATCACTGTTTACTAGCTGCTATTATCAGCTACTACGTTGTACTACTAGCTATTACTATCACTGGTTACTAGCTGCTATTAGCAGCTACTATGTTGCTAGCTACTAGTCACCATATTATCAACATATGTTCAGCTACTACTTGGTTCTGCTACTAGTCACTTCAGCTACTACTTGGTTCTGCTACTAGTCACTTCAGCTACTACTTGGCTCTGCTACTAGTTACTTCAGCCATACTTGGTTCTGCTACTAGTCACTTCAGCTACTACAATGTTACTGGGCCCTGAGGCGCTAAAGTAGACTCGAGCTTTACTTTTAAGTGAGCCGCTTGCCATTGTCCATTTTGCTTCTTTATTGTTTAATATTTTCACAATACAATTGTCTTAAATTACAATTTTTCTACCGATTTCAAAAAAGAGATGGTACTCAATTCGACTGTATGTTTTTTTTTAAGTGTATTACTTCATAAGTTTTTTCTGGGTGAACCGATTTCGATGATTCTTTTTTTATTTGAAAGCTGGTGCTTCTCGTGTAGTCCCATATACATTTGATCAAGGTCTGACCAATAGCTTTTGAGTTATTCTTAATAATTTATATTGAAGTCGGTTGTACAATTTTTTTTAATTTTAAGTTATTCTATATGTGATTAATTCTTACGCTAATGTACTATAAATTGTTAAATCGGTAATTTAGTTACCTATTAGTACACCATAAAGGTTTCTTAATATATTAACAATGTAAAAAGTTATTAACAAAAATATCCCAAATTTTCACAATATTTGGGTACATTAATTCTTTAATTTTACTATAAGTAGGGAAAAAGTTTCATCACGCCAAATGTTCCTTTATTTCCATAATCCATGAAGCTTAATCTAATTAAATACTATGTTTACACTTTTTCTAGAGCATAAAAATTATTTCCATCATTTTCGGGTCTTCATATTACGCAATGCCCAGAATGTTCTATAACGTGCCGCGCTCTGATTGGTCGACTTTTTGTTTGTAAAAGTTATTTTCTTAACTATTACAAAAATATGCTCTATACTATAATTCTAAGGGTTGTAAACATGTTGTAAAATTACACTATTGCAACTTTCACTTAGGTTTCGTCACATATACTTTTCCTGATCACACTTTTAATATTGTTTTTTAATCACTGTTTTTAAACACTTTTTGTCGTCTCGAATAGTAATAAATGATAATTAAAAAAGAAGACTGATTTATTAAATTTCTTACTTCATTAAAATTTAGGAATATTTTATGGCAAATAAACGTTTTGTTTTAATTTGTTGTCCATTGCAAATTGCAATAGTAGTTATTGCTATCTACTATTGCAATTATTGAAATTAATATTGAATGATTAATCTGTCAGTTCACGGAACTATACATGGGAATAATCCAAGGTCACCTTTGTAAAACGCTCCTAAGAGTATGGTAATGTCTAGAAGGGACCCCTCAGAACCAAAGAGTATATAATCACTACGTTTAGTCAGCACCATAAATAAGAGTGCTCAGAACTATTCTTTTTTCAATGTTATTTATAAGAATTATATAACTAAAATTTTATTAGATTTAGTTTCGTTACTAAATAACGCTTTTCTAAATTAAGAGAATTTGCTTCAAATGACGAGTTTTCGCCTTTAACTACGCGTCGCGTTTACTTCGTATATATACTTTAGTCTGTTTCCTTCGCCGCGTGAATGTAAGAGGCAAACACAAATTTAAAAAAAAATTGTGGGTACAGAAGAAAGTTTGTTGTTAGTTTTTTTTTATATAAAAGCTAAGTAATTACACTGTTTTTAAAAGTTATTTGGTTATATTATGCTTCGTAACATTTTTATACTCTATAAAATTTCCATTTCAAATACTGTGTCGTTCACGTATCACTTTATATTTAATAGTCAGAAGTAACTGAAAATTAAATATAAAGTGTGAGTTATCACTATAAATCATGTAAAAAACACAAATTTTCGTATTCCACGAAGTCCAATGTGCGAAAATTACGTTTTATGTTATAATTTCGATATACAGTGAACATTATGACGAAGTTGTTTTCAACAAAAAATGGCGTTGGTCAAAGATAGCGTAATAAAGTATATGCATATGACTGAATACTTTTTATATTTTTTAGAGGCTCTTACTGAGTATATCGATATAATTATATTATATATTTATTTTCTTTATGAAAATCGAGTATTTCTATGTCCTTGTTTTTTTCTTCATAGTAGTTATTTGATTTTAACATATAGATATTGAATTTTAACATATGGGGATTCGTTAGATTTGCCTTAGTTGTAGAAGTGACATATATATTTGGATTTTTTTCTTTTCAGTAATCTTGTTTGGTTTTGTTATTTATTACTGTTTTAACCATTGACCTTGTTTACGCAACTTTTGTTTAATAAATTGTTTGATGTTAATGTTTGATGACTTTTTTTACACACAAAAATATTTTTTCAAATAATAAAATTACCCCCTCCTTCTCCTTACAGTTTCCTTCCACTGCTGGCCTTGGGCCATGAAAATAAAGGAGAACACAAAATTTTACTGCCACAAATATCGCTCACCTCTGCAACGCTGCCCTAAACATCGCAAAGAGCATCCGATTTCCACCAAGATTAAATTAAAAAAAAATGTTCGTCTTTTTTTCGTCCCACATTTTTTTCTTAACACTATTACAACAAACACCGTTACAGCCTATAAAAACCCCTGCTGAACATAGGCCTCCCCTATACACTCATAGAGAATATTTGTCATAGTTGCCACTCTTGGCAAGCGGGTTTGCAACCTCAGTTTTTTTATTTTTAGTCCTTATTAGGAAGACGCTGAAGCCCATCTCTGTATTTATTTCCGTCTGTCGCCTAGACATGAATGATAAATAACATCACGGTGGCTTTTTCACCGTAACAAGGTTCAACAAGGTTCGTGTAGTAACAAGTTACGTGTACTGATCAGTCGCCTCTTACAAAACACACGGAATGATATGAATATTCATACACCGCCACTACACAGTAATTGATAATTGCTCAAAACATTTCATTTATCGACAACGTCTTGCAATAGTCGTTACTCTAGCGCTCACTTTACCTTCATACAAATAGTTCGATATTTTATTTGTTGATAATTTTTTTTTATTTTTGGATAAGTAGGTACATAGTAATGACTCTAAGTTATAATTACCATCATTCAAAAAAAAATGTCTTTGGCCTGACCTACTATACTATTTGGCTTGTCCATAGTTCTGACTAAGTTTGTCAAATAAAATGTCAAGGCCTGAGAGGTTAATAATAAAGAAGACTGATTTATTCAATTTTATTGCTGTTTCATTAGAATTTAAGAGAATTTTAAAGTAAATGATAATAAAGCCTTGTATTACTTTAAATTAAGGGTGTCCGGCTTTTCCATTTTAAGACCTGGTAAGCCTACGCAAGGGCGATTTCGGGATCTTCACAATAGCGCCACTTAACTTAATGTAAGTTTAAACCATCTAAAAACCCATTCAAACACACACAAAAAATTTCATCACAATCCGTTAAGCAGTTTAAAAGATCTAAGCGTACAGACGACGGGAAACTAAAACTAAGGGTGACGAACGAGAACACAGTCCACCTGGTGGTATGTGGGTGCTGTGACACATAGACATCTACATTTATCATCGATTAGGAATCAAAATGCAGACGCGTTGTAACCCCGGAGGATAGAATGCCTGGTTTCCAGTAAAAAGGGTCTCCGATTCTCTACACTCACTATACGAAACGCAGCAGCATCAAGTTACTATTTTACGCTGGTATTCTGTTAGAACGTGGTCCTTCCCCGGTCGAGCCGACACATTCATACTACAACCATAATATAGCTGCAACGTGGCTCTACCACGTAAGATGTTGCATTTTCTGTTTCATTTCCCTCTGTCACCTCTTACCCATGGTTTAATATGGAGTAGTGGATTATCTTACGCCGCTTCTACACGGAGATTGTAATGTACTTAAAATTATGCAACATTTTATTTGATAGACAGAATTTTACGTGAGTTCGACCAGCACAAAAATAAATTCTAGAAGAATGGTAACAAATAAGAATAGTATACTTGATTAAAAGGCTACTGTGTCGTATTAACACAAAATATAAATTTGATTCTTAATTAAAGATTAAGGAGAAGCGTTGTCATATCATTGGTGTCGTAAATCTGTGCTAAGGTCTGTCTGATAGTATTTACGGCCTTCTATCGAGGCGATGGAATCATCTCGTATTAACCTACATATAACATCACATATTAAAATACCCAGACAATCATGTCCAATGGGTGATAGAAAAATACGAACGAGTGGATCCGTTAAGTAACACAATCAACTACTAGAATTAAAAAAAAATAACCACAATTTCGAACTATAGATTCTGACAGTCTCAAAGACCGTAACAAAAACAGAATTCAGCTACTCGTTTGTCATTGTGCGATTTCGTGTATTGGCACATGACTATTTTTGTATTAAATTTAATAAAAATCAAATTATGCAAAACGATTTAATTTACTTACAGAATAGCAATAACTATACACAGAGATGAGAAAAGATAGTGAATAATAATAAAGTTCTCCGAACCGAATTTTGGTCACCGCGACCAGTCTTAATGGTGACCAGTCATCGGCGCAGGACAGGATTACTGTGCACGAGTGTATGCGCAAGCACAGGTGTAATCCCCATTTCCCTTACTCTCATAGTCCGATGAGACGGCAATTCGTCACGACCGGAAAAAGATTAAGCCCAGGACCAACGGCTTTACATTTGTCACCCTTAGCCTTACTTTTAGTTTTATACTATGTAGAGACATAAAACACAAGCGTACCTATAGTTTGCCTAATTCTTTTCTTGGTTCGTTTTTAGGCCCGTCCGTTGGTTTGTTTGTGGGCAGGTCGGTGGTTCGTTTTTGTGCCCGTCTACTTATTTGTTTGTTAGTTTGTCTGATTGACTAACCAAATGTTTTTATCCAAATGAGTGTTTTTCTAGGTACTCGCGACATATATACATATATCATAACAAAAGTACTTATTCCACGCGAAAAGACGAAGGAACAGTTAGTTTTTATTGTATAGCTGGCCCAGCAGTCTTCACTTCAATTATCTAAAAAGACAGAGTCATTCTGCCTTTTTCGGTAATTGAAGTGAAGAGTTTCACTTCGGACTTTTTATATTTTTATATACATAATTCTTCTGTACGTGTGTTTGTCATTGAACTCCTCTAAACGGCTGGACCTATTTTGATGAAATTTTTTGTGTGTGTTTGAGTAGGTCCCTGAATGGTTTAGATTTATTGGACACGATAGGTGGAGCTATAGTCGGGACCCAAAATCACTTGTGATGAGTCGAGGCGAATCGCTAGTGTAAATATAAAAAAATATGAATCCAAATTTAGATATTTTTTGTTTTTTGGCGTTAAATTAACTTGTTTTGTGAATATGTTATTTTAGTCCATAAAGTGCCACCTATAAGTACCTAGCATAGCTATGAACCACCGTCTTGACAAATCAAATATAATTTATGAATCATCGATAGATTTTGTGAAAGCGATCCTGTTAGTGATCGCTTTTACACACACATACACACACGCACATACCTACACACTTTAAAAATATAACGTCTGTCAAACAACACAAGTTATGTTAGTTACAGGAGGCCACAAAATTTTACTGATATTTCCTCTAGTCAACTCATTGGATTCTTTTGGACCCTAAAATATTAATTTCTTTAATTTATTTACCAATAACAATTAGTGAGAACAGGTATGACATGACTACAGGAAATGGAAACGAAGAAGTTTATTTTACTACAACGGTCTGTAATTGATTTCGAGACTCCTAAACCCTGTAACAGCTGTTCCGTCTCAATTGATCCCGGTAAATTGGTTCGTACGTAGAATTTATTTTTGTGTATTTATTAATATCGTAGTTAACTTTATGAATTGTAAATGTGATAATTCGATATGGTAAAAATTCTACATGTTATTACGTCAGCCGTTAAGTTTACACATTCGAGTAAACGTTAAGATCTAGAGGTCACGTCTATTAAAGTCAACGCTCCGTCCCCATCAAGCTCTAATAAAAGGCCCTAAGAACCTTCGGTCCAAATAAAATAATTATTTTCAAAGTTTTAAAATATTTTCAGTGCGCAGAAGATTGTAATACGGAAGATTATAATATGAATGACAACCTCGTAATACTGTCCATGTGGTCAGAGCTAAATTAGCTCAAAGCTTCTCGAGAATCCAAAATCTCCCCGACCACAATCTTAATCTCATGTCTGTTAGACGCGACATAAAGCTGCAGTCGTCAGCACATATGACAGCATACAGACAGATCTCGGAATGCATGTAGCGAGGCTAACGCAATTTCAATACAACTCTTATTAAAGAACCAAGGCTTCAACATTTTTAATAGAGCTCTATCTGACAGAAAGAGCCAACTGTCTAAGTTGTATACCGACTATGGTACCATCATTTTTGAAATACCTGATGTTGAGAGAGATTGAGAAGTTCTACGGACAGCTGTACACGTCATCGTTGGAAACTCACAAGTGTGAGTAACGAAACAAGAGCAATTCATATCCGAAGCCATTCCGATGATATCCCGGACTTGAAAAAATATATATTTATGATAGGTGAATAAAAAGTAAACGAGAAATATTGATTTCTATTCATAAAAATGCATTATAATTTTTATAATTCAATTTTTTTTCTGTGCCTCTAATCTCCAGAACTCCATCCGCCATATTAGATTCATGCCGTCGTGACGTTACGTCACTGGTTAAGTAAAATAGTGCTGTGTGTTATTTCGAAAAAATGTCAAGTTATCATTACGATTGTTGAGTTTTATTCCGAATTTTATTTAAAAGGTATCATGGAAGACGGATTCATAAAAGCAGAAAGTACTTAATCTACCAAGGATAAATACATTGATAGTGGCAAATTTTTTGCATGCAATCCAGATTTTTGTTCTGCCGAGTTGAGGAATGTTAAAACATCGATGTAAGTACCTATTACCAACTTTGTTTATACAATAACGCAATACCAGGTCAGAGTGTATTTTGATAATACTTAGTTATGTTTATCTGATTACAATCATTAGCAGTCATTAGTTATAATATCTAAGACAATACAAATCTATTACAAAATTTGACTTGCAATACCTGTTAACTGCCATCAACCATGATGTTTGTTTTGTATAAACGACAATTAAATATACGTTATACTTACATCAAAATTATTTTCACAGAAGTATAGTCTAGTTTTTGTAAACAATGTATTCGGCTATCTTCTTGCCAGTTTTATCCAAGTATTTCTCATATTTAATCAGTTAACACTTGAATCCATAACTTCCCCGGCGTTCTTATGCTCGTATTTTTGCATTCAGGTACAACCCACCAATGATAAAGATGATAACTCATTATTAAACATTCAAAAATATCTTATGCCTTTGCAAAATAGGCAAAATCACCAGTTTTCAGGCTGATTGGAGCATCAAGGTCGTAGTAGACGGTGCATGCTCCGATTACAAGCCTATTAACGCTGGTGTTCCACAAGGCTGCGTGCTATCACCAACACGGTTTCTTCTGCATATCAATGATATGTTGAAAACTGGTAACATTCATTACTATACGGATAACAGCACTGGTGATGCTCTATACACCAGCCGTGCCAATATTTCTCGGGAAAACGTCACCGAGTACCGGAACAAACTTGTGTCTGAAGTCGAGTCTTTGCTGAACAAAATATCGGAATGGGGGCGACTAAATCTAGTCCAGTTTAATCCGCAGAAGACACAAGTTTGCGCGTTTACCGCTAAAATGTACCCCTTTGTCGTATCTCCTCAGTTTCAAGGCACTCCCCTTGTTGCCTCAGCCAGTATCGCAATCCTCGGCGTCGACATATCGAGTGACGCGCAGTTTCGTGGTCACTTGGAAAAGAAGGCCAAATTGGCCTCTAAAAAGCTTTGCGTGCTCAGCAGAGCGGGACAGTATTTCATGCTGGCACAACGCCTGCAACTTTACAAGGCGCAGGTTCGGCCTCACATGGAACACTGTTCCCATCTCAGGGCTGGGGCTCCCTAATGCCAGCTCCTTCCACTTGACCGCATCCAGCGCAGAGCGGCTCGAATCGTCGACGCCCGAGTCCTTTCCGATCGGCTCGATTCACTGGCGCTGCGAAGAGATGTTGCATCTCTTTGCGTATTAAATCGCATCTACCACGGGGAGTGCTCTGACGAATCGTTCGGACTAATTCCAGCCGCTCAATTTCATCATCGCACATTGCGACAAAACTCACTATACCATCCATACCATCTGGATGATTGGCGGTCCACCACTGTGCGATTTAGAAGATGTTTTCTTCCTCGCACAACTTCCTTGTGGAATCGATTACCACCAACGATTTTTCCGGACCGATACGACTTAGGAACCTTCAAGAAAAGAGCTTACTCCTTTTTAAAAGGCCGGCAATGCATCTGCAATTCTTCTGGTGTTGCTGTTGTTCATGGGCGGCGGTAGTCACTTACCATCAGGTGAGACGCATGCTCGTTTGCCCCCTCTCCTATAAAAAAAACACTAGGGAAGTGAAATCACGAGCTTAACAGCATGGCGGTTAGCGTTTTCGCGCGAAAATTTAAAACCATTAATTAAAAGTAATTTTTATGACACTCTCCGGTTTTAAAAAAATTTGTAATAATTTAAGTTCATTTTAAATGGTAATTTTTTTATAATTTTTTTATTAATTTCACCAACCTAAATATAATGGAAGTGAAACTCAAGTACATAATATATCCTTTATTTGAGCACGTTACAATTTTGTTTAGAATATCTCAATTGAAGTAAAGTTAAACGTTATAATCAAACAATATACGGGTTAAACGGTTTTGAATTAGGAAAGTTAATTAAATTCAACCGCAGGGTTCCGCTTTTTTATACGTGGTAGAGCCATGCTGCAGCTATATTAATAGTATAGTTGTAGCACGTATGGGTCGGCTCAACTGGGAAGAACCACGCTCTCACAGCGTAAAATAGCAACTTAAAGCTGCTGTGTTTCGTATGGTGAGTGTAGAGAACCTTAGTCCTCACGGGTGACAACGCATCTGCATTTTGATTCGCAAACGTGGATAGATGTAGATATCTATGGGCCACAGCAACCACTTACCATCAGGTGGACTGTGTGCTCGTTTTTCACCCTTATACTATTAAAAAAAAGAAAAGAAAAGACAATTGCCACTTAGGGAGTAGCCCGTAGTATCGCTTATAGTTTTACTTTAAATTATCCTTTGTTATACAATAAGGTTCCATTTAATGTTTTAAACAAAGTAATTAAATTACTAGTTAAGCTTTTATGTGCAATAATGTAAATTGGGTCCTACTTCAAAGTTTATGATAACATATGAAGACCGCACGGGAAGAATGATCAAAGTTACCTTTTTATACATTATTGTGGGTATTTTGTAACAAGTTATTCTTTACTTCATGTTCTTTTTATGTTACAAAGACAGGAATAGATAAATAAGTCTCAAAAATACATCCGTCAAAAATAGTGCAATCTGTGAAAATAAACACAGTCTAAACATAACTACTAGATAAAAACGATTAAAGTGGTGTCTATGCTTACAACAATTACTTTCTCTAGCGATCATAATTACCTTGAGTGTAATAAAGACTTCGGATTTATAAATGAACATGCTTTACCTGATGTAGCAAATCATTGATTACAAGTTTCTTAGAATGCAAGTGTAATTTTGATGTAATTTTAAAAAGGTGTTTTAAAATAGGGTAATTGTATAAATTGAAACTTTCTAAAATAACCGCCATTAGATCTATTGTAAAGTAAATTCTTTATTCACTAATTCTTCATCAAACAGAAAATATGTCTCAAACTTGGTCTAACTAGACGTTAAAAACGAACTCACCGTAATTTAGTAATGAGTCCAAGGGAAAACAAGCAGTTTAATTTGCGGTTGTATAAAGCACCAAACTATTTGTATGTGTTTCACATGTTATTGATAAGGACAAGCCCGCAGTATGTTAGCAACAAAGATATTGATTTTCATGCCTAGATGTTGTGTGATTATTGCCAAGTCTCTGATAGCACAACACGTGGGGAACTTCTATTATTATCATATAAGAATTATCAGATACAAATGGCTTAAGGCTAGTGATATAGTTTTTTTTACCACTTTTTTATTGACTCGCTTTCGTGTAGGTCTGTTCGGGTCGAATTTAGTAATAGATTTCAAACAAACTTCTCAATGAGCTAGAGCCATATGAGAAAATAAACGTGGTACATTAAAATGGATATACCCCTTAAAGCTTAAAGTACAAGCTCCTCAGATTGATGCACATTACAAGTATTTCTAATAACCATTGTAACTGAGCAGAAAAGCTATAAGTAGTAGTAATTGGATGACGGATGGAAATCACGACTAACTAATGATAATCAAACTCTCTCAGACATGACAGGAGGCCTGAGCGCAGCTATGGCATGCACATATGATGTTATTTTACTTTACCCTTAACGATACGGCTACTGTATTTTATTTAGACTGCAAAAATACAATTATATAAAAACTGAAATATTTTATGTTTTAAAAAAAAACAAATTGGTTTCAATTAAGAATTTATAAAGTCAAGGCCATGAGTTCTTAATTTCCTGTCATCTAAATTATGAATGAGGATGACAAAGACATGACATTTGTCAGAGTTCTATTGCGTTTGATAAGGGTGGGGATGTCTAAGTTCTGAAGCCGCGCAAATGATATATTTTTAATTGCCTCAACTAGTATCAATCAGCTATCTAATTTTATAATGAACCTCTGACGACTAACGTCCCCCAAGGTTATGGGCAGTGATTACGGACTTACACTTGGTACGATCCTGACACACTCTATTGCTTCTTTTACATCTTTATATCTAACTAGCAACCTGCCTCGGCTTCGCCTGGATGAAATCTATTACGTAATCAATGAAAATTTTACAGACATATTTATTTTATCAAATTGTTTTTTACAAAATCGAATGAAATATAGACTAGATCCCTCCTGGCATTACACTCTATCCGTTTTTAAAGTTTCATCACAATCGGTTTAGCCATTACGAAGATTAGCCCAGAAAGATAGACATAGAAAAATGGTTACTTATGTCTTAAAATAGCATTCAAATAACCCCCCGTGTTTAAAAAGAGTAATGTATTTAAATATTACAGACAGACACTTCAATTTTATTAATTTATATAGATATAGATATCCGATTTCAACAAGTGTTATTTTTTTAATTATTTGAAGACTTGTTACAAACTTAACATGAAGTTAAAGTATCACCACCCTTATATTTCAACTGGCTTCTGACCGCGACTTTGTCCGTGTTGAGTTCGGTTATGTCGCGCCCATGTGAGAAAAAGAGTCTGCTGGTACAAGCCACAATTATAACTGGATGTCGCGAGCAAAAGCTAGTAAACTACAAAACTTCTTTATACACCACATTTTTTGCTAATCTATTACTGTGTGCCAAAATTATCAGACTACTGGGCGAGCTTACGCGTGAGCAACCATAGAATTGCCGTGTGAAAACAATTTTCTCTCAAGTCTATACCCGCAAATTTTAATGTCTGCCCTTGTGATTTGTTTATGGTCATTGCAAAGCAGACTTGAGGGGAAACTGTATTCGTTTGAATTCAAAGGGAAGATCATTCGGGATCAAAGGAATTCTTGGTACAAATACGGTTTCCCCTTGCGCACATCCAGTTATAATTGTGGCTTCCACTACATTGCGATGTAACGCTTTTACTTTTAGTCTGGTACCGTTGCACAGTTGAGGAGGTTTTAAATTTCGCAACAACATAACAGGAGTGTCCACGCACAGAATAAGCTTATGATGTGGAAGACCCGAGGTTTCAGGGGATTAAGAAATTTGACAGGGTAGTTAATTGCGTCATCTGTGTTGACCGCAGAGTTTATTGACGTGTACACCACTTCTTGCCCCTCAAAAGACGTTAA
Organism: Parnassius orleans; assembly: GCA_029286625.1. Taxonomy (NCBI): domain Eukaryota; kingdom Metazoa; phylum Arthropoda; class Insecta; order Lepidoptera; family Papilionidae; genus Parnassius; species Parnassius orleans. The sequence goes on along the minus strand of JAGSMP010000312.1, from coordinate 61,544 downwards.
CAGTATATCGTTAATTGCGGCTGCTTGGTCGTTTTTCGGGGTTAGTATGGCACGTTCACACAACCATTCCATTGGTTGGTTGGATACATAAACACTCACGCCTGTCACCCAGAGGGGTAGGCAGAGACTACGGACTTCCATTTGGCACGCTCCTGGCACACCTCTCTCACCTCCTATACATCCATATATCTACGCATACACGCTCGTCGATTAAGGGTATTCCTAATCTGGCCCATTTTCAAAAAATCGCCAATTTGGTCGATAAACCTTCGTTTAGGGCGTCCCTTTCCGACTCTGCTATTCATTTACTTCTGCAGCATAAATTTGCTTTGTCAGTCTTTCTTCGTTCATTCTTTCTACATGACCAAACCACCGAAGCATTCCTTTCTTAATCCTGGTCACAACATCATCTTGCAAACCACACTCTTCTCTTATCACACAATTTATCACTCTGTCATTCAGATTCAGCCCTAACATACTCCTTAATGACCGCATTTCTACAGCATTTATTCTACTCTCGTGCTTCTTCTGCCACACCCAACTTTCACTACCATACATTTAAGTAGGGACTAACACAACATTATGAATTGCCAAACGTGCCTTTTTTGACACTTTCTGACTCTTCATAATAGCGTGTAGAGCCCCATTCACTCTATTTCCTGCGTTCACTCGTCGTTCTATATCCTTATCACATCTACCATCTCTGTTAAATAAACATTCCAAATATACAAACTCACCCACTTGCTCAATCAACTCCCCTTCTATTTTTATTTCACATAATGTTTTACTTTCTTCTCTTTCAAAAACTATCACTTTCGTCTTACTTGCGTTCACTTTCATACCCCTTTCTTTTAATGACCAGTTCATTAAAGTTTCCATTATTTGAAACTCGGCCGCCGACGGTGCAAAGATGACTTGATCATCGGCGTACAAAAGGCATTTGACGGTTAACTCGCCCATTCTCAACCCACATTCTTCAACTTTAAAAGTTTGCAAACAACTGTCCATAAATAGGTTAAACAGCCACGGGAAAGCTACACAGCCCTGTCTGACACCTTTTTGGATTCCAAACCAGTCCGAGTAGACTCCGTTAATCCTGACACAAGCACTAGGGTCCCTATAAAGAAACCTTAATGCCTGTATCAAACCAGCGCTCAAACCAAATGAGTTCAGTGTTTGCCATAACACATTCCTGTCCACTCTGTCATAAGCCTTTTCCTAGTCCATGAAGGCACAAAAAACTTTCTGGTTTTTGGCCGAAAAATTCTCCGCAATCATGCGCATGGAAAAGACTTGATCCGTACACCCCATTCCCTTTCAAAATCCAGCTTGCACATCCCAAATTTTTCCATCAGTTTTTTCCATAACTCTTTCAATTAACACCTTAGCATACAGTTTATCCACAATGCTAAGCAAGCTGATACCACGGTAGTTTTTACAGTCCTGCTGTGACCCTTTTCCTTTATATATTGGGACTATAACGGCTTTGCACCAGTCTTCCGTTACCCGCTTCAGTTCCCAACATAAATTAAACAAGGTGTATAGCAGGCCTGCCACCACTCCCTCTCCAGCCCTTAGCATTTCGAGTGACACTCTATCATATCCGGCTGCCTAACCTGCTTTCATGCTTTTCATTGCTTTCATTATTTCGCCTACACTTATCTCCCTACCCCTCTCCACTTCTTTCGGAATTTCTACTTCACTTAATTCAGACGATTCTTCACTCATAAACACGCTTTCAAAGTATTCCTTCCATCTCTTTTAATTCGAATTAGATTTTATTTATCGTGGATATGAGCAATATCTGAGTAAATTTTGGATATTAACTTCTGTAACGTAAATACAACTCTGCACAAATTATCAGGGATGGTTATCATTCCGTCATTTATCGGGTAATCACCATCGCCAATTTCAAGTAGGAGATTCGCAAATCCACCAGTAAACTCTTTTTCTCCCAATTGTACCCGCATATTTTGAGCTTGAGGATTTTAATTAGAGGCCATAAATTGGATCTCTTACGACACGCCTTAACTTCAACAGCTCTAGTTCCTTTTGGCACTACTGGTAGAGTCTGTCTAAAATCTCCAGCCAGCAAAACCGTTACACCACCCATTAACTTCTTATTTCCTCTTATATCTTGTAGAGTTCTGTTTAAAGCCTCTACGCCACTCTTATGAGCCATGGTTATTTTATCCCACACTATCATTATCGTATGTTATAATATTTCATCAAAATTACTTTGTTTCGATATACTACAAATGGGAGTATCAGCTGTTGTTAAATTGAGTGGTAACTTGAAGGTAGCATGAGCAGTTCGTCCATCCTCAAGAAGAGTAGCTGCGATCCCAGAAGAAGCCACAGCCAAAGCAATTCCGCGAGTACTCCTAACTTTTGCTAATAGCAAATTTGTGAGGAATGTTTTGCCTGTTCCATCGGGAGCATCTAAAAAGAATATTCCACCCTCATTTGATTCAATTGTTGTGCTAATTTGATTGTAAACTGCTTTTTGTTCGTCATTCAGTGATCCTTCATTATTTTTAACTGTGTTTTCTAAAGATGCTAAGTCGTAACTTTTCTCTTTAAGAAACTCTCTATATTCAAATTGTTGTTCTTTGCTTGGCTGAGGTAACCCATACTCTTTTAGTAGCCGAACACCCAACGCTAATACGGCATCTTCTATTGCCGAAAGGCATTTGTTAAATACCACATCTGTTATGTGCTCTACATCCACATCTCCCTGTCTTTCTAATTACCTTTTAAAACCTTCAGATAGGTATTCTTTGAATTTCTCCCAAAGGCTTAAAGGGTCTGATACTTGGCAGAACACTAAAATAATCGTAAAAAGATCCCGAATCATTTACCGTGATTGGCAAAGTGCTGCCTCTTCCATTGCTGCCAACAAATGCTGATCATCTTCAAGCAAGCCGAGAGCTTTGACGCTGATTGGAACGTGGAATATGTCATCTACATCTACAGTTTTTAACACTTCAAACGAAATTGGGCCCCGGATCTCATGAAAAAGCATGCGGAGGTGATAGCATTCTGTATTGTTCGGATGCACAGTATAAACCCAGCCCAGAACGTGCTCTTTTTGACCCCTGGCCAGCTTTCAACGTTTGCTCCTCCCTTTCTCCTTTGGAACTTTCTTTTATCCCAAACGTAGTATGCAGGTACTTCTAGTTAGAGCAATGTTTTAGCAAAGTTATCCACTTTACACAAATTGGAAAAGGATAGGAGTGTGGTTGTTGGAGGACTATTCACTCTTTCACTCAGATTTTGCTCATTAATATAAACTCTTTGCCCATTTTCCAAATGAACATCGAGGTGGACTACGGGAGTGAAACGCTCATGAATGGGAAATTCAAGGATTCGCCATACTGCCTCTGATGAACTTATATATCTTCCACTTGCGTAGATTTTAACTTCATCCTTCTCATTCTCTAAAGAAAACGATGCCCGGTCTGAACCTTTATTTACAGACGTATTTTATTGATTTCACCGGATGACAATATTCCACATTTAAGTGAGCGTTAAATGTTTTTAATAATACTGGATTATAAGGGACTACCCAGAGATTATTTATGGATGTGCCTTTGATATCAACAGAGAACCCACCGTCATCTAGTAAACGTCTCTTGTACTGCGGATAACCGTCTTCACCAGTTTGAGTTTCCCTTATGAGAGCCTTGGGGTATCGTTTACTGCACATGTTATCTTTCATAGATGGTGACTTTCAATTTAAAGTTCACATGGACCATGTATCATATTACATTTAACGATTTCGTGAAGCTCTGGGTCACGTTTGGGATCCGGCATTTCAGCACAAATTATATTGTCGATTTGATCCGGAGTAATACGTTTGTGAAGCCATAAAAGAATATGAATATGTGGAAGATTTCTCTTTTGCCATTCCGTTGAGTAGATATAGCATCGCACTTCACCAAATATTTTGCCATTTGTCAATAAGTTCATGATCTTTTCCACCTTTAGCCGAAACACCCTCGAAATTATATCGTGTCTATCATGAGATTGTTGTCCTTGAAGCAGTTGCTCTTTTATCTCGTCCCAGCGAGGATTGCATGTGAAATTGATAAAAAGATCGAGCCGGCCGTAATTCCTAACATAGGTCATAGCGTCCTGTGTTATTTCGTGCATAAACCTAGGGCCCTCCGTAAAAGAGGATGGAAGGACAACCATTTGTCCTAGTTGGTTGGCTTCTGCGGCTTGTCGTCCAATAGCATCTTTTAAATGGATGTAACTATCAGCATGTAATTTGGCTTGATTATTTTTTATATAACTTAATTTCTCTGTTTCTATTTTGGCGCATTCATTCACCAAATATTGACTAAAAAGGGCACGATAGTTGACTAAATAGTTATCTTCTCCTTCTTTAATTATTATTCTATACAAATAGAAACTTGCGGAAGAGACAGTTTTATTAAGCGGCAACTTTTTTGTGGGATCGCGTTGTGATATATAGATTGAATACTCATCATCCCCCCAGCAAAACATCAATGGATACTGAAGCGCATCATACGCCCGATGTATCTCACTAATACGCTGAAGTGAATTACTTCGGCTCTCGAGGATGATGTCCCTTCGATCAAATTGTTGATCCACTAACACTATACCCACTTCATATGTAGTTGGTGCATTGTACCTACCTCTTTATTCTTCTGATGGTTTTTTATCAGCATGTATGACAACTTTGTATGACTCTGAAAGAGGGGCTTTATCAATGGCACTTTTCAGATCTTTTATATACGGGTTCAGTTCAAGCTAGTAGTACCAGTTACTCGACTCCACCGAGTCAGTAATTCATTCTTGGGACGATGTATACGCTTTTACAACAAAATCCCAGAAAATATACAAAATTCGACCTGCTCAAAATTCAAAAACTTTATTAAACATAGTTTGTATAAAAAAGGGTTATTATAATGTTAAGGGAATTTATGGATGATAATAACCCCTGGGAATGAGGTGTTCGCTACCAGGCTGTTTCTAATTTGTTTTGTGTGGATAATTGTGTAACATACATGATTGTAAGCTGTTATTTAAAATAAAAAGTCCCGCTGGGTTTCTTGCTGGTTCTTCCCAGGACAGAGGTTTTTTTCGAACCAGTGGTAATTAGGCAAAAGAGTGACTTTCAATAAGTATTATTTATAATCTATATTGAATAAAAAAGTTTCTGTTTCTGTTTCTATTTCTGTTTCACTTGATGCAACATATTCTGCAATTGTTTGATTAAATCTTGCTTTAAGTGAGGAAATTTAGAACATCGAATCTTTGTTTCTCGATCATCTTTACCTACAAAATATATTTGAAAGTACTGAGCGTCATGTTCGGCTTCTAGTAATATACTTCCAATTAAATGGTAGACCTAGCCTTTTTCTTTGAAAGTCGGTGAAAAACGATGTTACCTGTTGTTACCTGTTTACCACCAAAGGAAGTCATCTGGAAACAGGCATTATATTTACGAATATTACCCATAAAATGGTCATGATCTGGGTGTAGATCATCAATCAAACTAAAGAGTGGTTCAGGCAGTTGTTCATCAAGTTGCACTTTTCCAGCGATGCAACATATACCAGGTGTCTCTTCCTTCCATTTCAGCGCATTGCACCACTGACAATCGTGTAATGTTTTCCTCATACCGTGACTGAATTGCTCTATGCACTTGTGGATTCGGAGTTTGGTAATTTGCAACAGCTTGCCTGTGTACATAGGGATTTTTATTTGATAAGCGGACACAGCTTTACGATTTGAATCTGGCTTGTTATGCCTATATCTTTCTTGTTCACTTTTTAATTGACTTTTTCTTGTGTAATTAGTAAATTTCGACCTTCGTTTACTTTATTTTTTTCATATTTTAATGTCGACGATACAAATTGATCTGTTCCGCTGGTGGAGATGATATTTCACTGTTTACAAAAGATTTAACAGTTAAATGGTCAAGCTCTGAAAAAGGATTACGCTCTTCGACAGGTACCTCCATGCGACGCTGTGTAATTTTCTTCGCAATAATATGCAGATAGGCGTCAAAATGTCCATTAGATAAATCATGGCTAAATTTTAATCGCCTTACTGGACAGATATCTGTTCCGGACTCTGTGTATAGCAGAACCGTTTCGATATACCTCAAACCGAAACGGAAATATTAATCCTGCAGCTACCAATTCACAAAGTCCACCTTAAGTTTAATTTTTTAACATATCGGCTGAATATTTATTTATCAACAATACCTAATCACAAAGCAAATCGAATTCCAAGTTTGAACAGTGGTTGTAAGAAAGACAAAATCAAGCAACTAATCCAAAACGCGAAGCAAATCTTAAACCGTAAGCAAGCAAACAAAGTCGAAGTCTAGTCAAATATCCGTTAACAGTGAATAGGTACCGTATGTGGTACAGGTTGAAGCGTTCATTCACCATTCACTTTATATTAGTTCGAAAAAACACAACGTTATCGCTTTCTAAAACGTTACCAACGCCATCTATTCGTAGGGATTGGAACTTGAAGATCAATACAAAATAGGTAGGTACCTAAGTATTTCTTTTCGTTTTGCCATTTTATTAATTTGTAAAAAGATATATTTGGTTTGGTTGTTTATTTTCCTTGTTTTTAATTTTTAAATTAGTATTTTTTTGTGCAGGTATAATTTTGTGCAAATTTTTTGTACAAATCTTCTTGTCTATTTTGTTTTATGTTTTTGTGCAATAAAAGTATATTCTATTCTATTCTAATAAATAAAGTTTAAAATATTTATCAATATCATTTACGTTATTTACGACCCAATAACCTTGTTTGATTGTCTGAAACATTTTATTTATGATGATTTTTACATACTGTTTGTATGTAAAAATCATCATGGGTTGGGTGACTTGGTACATCCATCCATCTTTCCATCCATGTTGGTTTTAAGCCATAATCGATACCATTTTCGTAATTAACGTCCCAAAACCATAAAACGACACCCTATATTGACATTTCAACCACATCGCACTCCCACAGGGGATGATGGTAGGTATTTCTCGTCTGCTACGTTGGATTTTGAAATAGTTGTTGTTTTCGTAATCAGCGACCCGATAAACCATAAAAACGATACCCACGTTGATTTTTAGGATTTGTCACCCCTTTTTCACCTTTTAGGGGTTGAATTCTGAAAGAGCCTGAAACACTTGTTTACTCATTTATTGACAGGAGTACTCCTGTGAAGTTTCGAATAAAATAGTTTAACTAATCTTGTTTCCCCATACAAACTTTCAACCCCTTTTTCACCCCCTTATTGGTTGAATTTTTAAAAACCCTATGACACGTAATTGTTTATTTCTAACTTTAACCTAAAGTTTCAGGCTTCTTGCTCTAAAATGACGGACTTCCATACAAACTTTTAACCCCTTTTTCACCCCCTTAGGGGGCGAATTTTCAAAAATCCTTTCTTAGCGGTTGCCTACGTCATTACAACTAGTATGCCAAATTTCAGCGAAATCCGTTCAGTAGTTTCGGCTGTGCGTTGATAGATGAGTCAGTCAGGTTTGCCTTTTATATATATATAGATTGTGGTCATCACACGTACATATCATCTACACATGATAGGAGTCATGAATTAATTTGCTACGCATTGGTTTACTTATCACTCATAATGTGACCTGCTACTTGCGCACTACTGAATAATAAATGTTTATTCAAATAACCATATTATTTACCACAGCTTGACAATATCTATATTTTCTAAAATTACAAATTTAAGGAATATTTATCATTCCTTTCTTTATCATAGCTTTCTGACTTATCTTAGTTGTAATTATTTATCCAAAAACATTAAATAGTTTATGGTAAAACTTAATTAAAATATAAAATAAAATTAATTAACATTATTCGCGTTTACTTCAAAATGCCTTGAAATTACTCAAAACTTTATCTGAATGAAATTAATTAATAATTAAATTATGCATGCAATATTGCTCTTTAATATATTCAATGTAATCATTTGCGGTGTATAAACCTTTTTCCAATAAAAGTGGTTTTTAACTTTTGTTTTTATTATTATATTACTTATAGTTTATAAGGCATATAGTTTATAAGACTACTATTAAATAGTTTTATAGCTTGATCCTAACGCTGTGCTCAACAAAAATCAGATAGATTTGAGCGATGTTGAAATTGTAGCGGTAGATGCGATGTCGAAACTGTTTTTTTTTAAGGAAATTTTCAACAAAGTTATTAGTATTTTTAATTCGTACTAGTTAAAACGTAAAGACAGCGTAGAGTCGTTGGATTTTGTCGTAATTTTATTATGACCACTAACGTTATTACTGTTTTAGTAACAACAGCACAACTTATAACAAAAATATAATTGGAACTGAAAATGTGTAATAACATGTTCATTTACACAAGTTTTGAATTAAATATATGACACGATTGCCTATGCCAATGCCGATGGAAAACAACTTAAGATGATGTTAACAAATAAACACTTCTATTAAAATAGAACGTTTAGTGTTTTCTTGGTTTGGTAAAGAAAGGTATTATGTCACAATTTTTTTAAACTAGGTGGCAAGACTCTTTTTGTGTCTCGAAGTCCGTCTACCTAAGGTACCCTTTTGCCTATTTCTGCCACCAAACACCTAAACACGCACCTACTTTTCACACAGAGAGTCTGTATAGGCTACAGGCTGTGAGGCATCTGTGGCCTTCGTAATTTGAAGTTGATTAGACATGGACACCTGCCATGGGCTTAAAAATTAAAAATAATAATTCATGACTTAATGACATGCAGATAACTCCATGAGCTCAATTAAAAGCAGTTATTGCGATATTACTGACAGACCCTTCAATTTTATTTATATGCATAATACATGTATAAATAAATGAAGCCGTAATTTACACAGCACTTTAACCTTTACGAAAAATTAAATTACTTTATTAAATGGTAAATGAAAATTAACAAAGGGGTCAAAAGCCATTTTATTAGACTTATATAATTTCTGTACAGCGATGGACCTGTGATGGGCTGTAATAGATTGGATGAATAGATATAATTTCTTTAAAAGGAAGGAGAGCGAAAAATGTCTGTCTCATTAATGACATTTTTACAGAAGGTAATGCAATAAGCAAAATAAACAGGGACGTTTGCAGTCTTGATTAAACGAAAAGAGTTCCATCGGTAATATTTTAACAAACAACGAATTTTCTCCGTTATACACATTTATGCCTATTCCGTTTTTGTTGGTTTTTGTTTGTTATTTTTATTGTTTTATAAAAAAAATTATGCACCTGTCGAACGTGTATAAAAGTAAAGTTCGAGCCTGTATACGTCCCACTCCTGGGCACAGGCCTCCTCTCATTTCTGAGAAGGTTTTAAGCCAAGGAAAGGTCCACCGCGCCGCCCCATTGCGCGTTGGCGAACTTCACATTTCTTCGAAATATAATTTTTTCTCAGTTCTCAGACATGCGTGTTTTCTCACGATGCATCGTGAGAAAACACCGTGGTAAATCAGCAATTAAAATTGCAATTAACAACTCTATTGGTGCCGTCGGGGATCGAAACCTGGTTTCTCGCGTAGTGTGAAATTTACAGCGAGCGCTTAGCCCCTGAGTTAACATGACTCATATTATAGTATTTTAATTATAAGTAAGAATTAATTAAAATGAATGAGAATAAAAAATAATATTGCAGCTAGAACTGTCATAAGAATAATTATAAGAATTTTTGATACATTTACTGTCACATATAAAGTAAAATGTACCACTGAATTTAGATTTAAGAGAAAATGTATTACTTTTCTTGATATGTTGTGTTCCAAATTTCAGACAAGTACTAACAATTTAAAAGAAATAACAAGCTTTATGTCCTAGATTGCGTTGTTTCATTATTTCTTTCAAAGTAACAATTTCTTTATTTTCTTTTTGTAAACTTCCTCTAGCTTGTTTTGATAATTAAAAGGAAACCATTCTGACCACAAAAACGTTGACTTGGAAGTATAACCACTCAGATTAATGAATAAATGCTCTTAATTGCTCACAAAATGCTCAAGTTAAATCCGCAATTGCTCATACTATTAATTAATTATTTAATTAGTTTTTAATAATTAAAAGTACAAAATTGTTTTTGCCCATTATACTTAAAACCAATGATAATTTCTTCAAATGAATAAGTGCCCATAATTGCTCACAAAATTCTCAATTCAAATCCACAATTGCTCACACTATTAATTAATTATTTAATTAGTTATTAATAATTAAAAGTACAAAATTGTTTTTGCCTATTATACTTAAAACCAATGATAATTTCTTCAAATGAATAAGTGCCCATAATTGCTCACAAAATGTTCAATTAAAACCCGCAATTGCTCACACAATTAATTAATTATTTAATTAGTTATTAATAATTAAAAGTACAAAATTGTTTTTGCCTAAATCGCTCAGAGTAATGAATAAGTGCTCTTAATTGCTCACAAAATGTTCAATTCAAATCACCAATTGATCACACTTAATTTATTATTTAATTATTATTTGAAGTGGATCGATAGCAAATCAAGAACTCGTGCTTGTTTTTAAAAAAAATATTGCGCCACAAAGAGAAGAATACAAAAATGGCCGTTAGATTTTTCGAAGCGCGAGACTACTTAAACCTGTGCTTGTGCACACAAGTGGAGATTGGGCAACTGCCCCGCCAAGATTACTGGCGGAGGGGGGTCGCTCACTTGTATCTATCTTACGAATAATATTACAAATATATACAAGTTTACCTACACATAATTTAAAAAATTACCATTACCATACTATACCAAACAAACCTTAACCTAAGATACAAAATATTACAAAAATAATAAATAAAAATGCTTCGCCAACACGCCCCACCCCAGTGTCGCCTCAGCGACACTCATCTTCCATGGATATTTTGGCAACGCTTGTCGCTGTACGAACAAGTGTCCCGGACGGAGTCTTTATTTGAACCACCCAAGTCCTACCGTCTTTGCCAGGAAAAACCCTTTCGACCACTCCGCACTGCCATATGCCACGCTGCTCATTTGGATTAACGACTTGGACTAGATTCCCAATTTGTAGAGGCCTTTGCTCACGATTCCATTTACGTCATGGTAACAGCTCGGGCAGAAACTACTTAACCCATCGCTCCCAAAACTTGTCCACCAGGCGTTGTGCGATACGCCACTGTTTCCTGAGGTAGATGTCTAAATCATCATAAACCCCAAATGTGGGCAAATTGGTGGACGTTCCCAGCAGGAAATGGTTGGGAGTTAAGCTTTTATTACTTCCTGCCTCCACGGAGACATGAGTGAGCGGTCGACTGTTTACTAAGTTTTCGACTTCAGCCAACAAGGTTATAAGGACTTCGAGGTGCACGTTCTTTTAGTACGACCTTTAGAGCATTTTTTACAGTCCGTATAAGGCGCTCCCAAGCCCCACCCCAATGCGAACTGGAAGGTGAAATAAATGTCCATTCTGTGTTGAAGTTTAGTGCTTGATCCTTCAATGCAAACTCATCCAGTTCCTCAATGGATTTTAAGAGCTCCGTGTTTGCACCTCTGAGGTTCGTACCATTGTCAGATAAAATATGTTTGGGCCAACCTCTACGCACTGCCATCCTTCTTAATGCCATTATAAGAGAATCCGTAGTCAAAGAATTGACCACCTCTATGTGAACAGCACGCACGGTGAGGCAAGTGAAAAGTAATCCGTACCTCTTTTCTCTTCTTCGTCCGATAGTCACATCGAGTGGGCCAAACAGATCAACGCCACAATTTGTAAATGGTCGTTGATGGTGGTCCAATCTGGGCTGAGGTAAGTCCCCCATTTGTGGTGGTTCTGGCTTAGCCTTTTGCATACGACAGAACATGCAGCTGGACTCGACGGTACGTACAGTGTGCCATAGCTTCAATATCCAATATTTTTGTTTTAGCTCGTTTACCACCATCTCATATAATCCGCGCGCTGCCTTCTTGTTGTAATGCTTAACGATTAGTCGCGATATGGAATGCCATCCGTCTAATATGATAGATCTTTTGATCTCCAGAGATAAATCAGCAACAGCATCGATACGGCCACTGACGCGCAAAATTCCATAATCGTCAAGATACGGAGCTAAGATGTATAGCCTACTGATTCTTTCTAACGATTTTCTATTCGTAATTGCAGCTACCTCCTCCGGAAAAGACTGCAGCTGAGCATATCTGAACAGAAGTCGTTCAGCTTCCTCCATATCGGTACAATTGATCTGACAGTTACTTTTTAAAATTTTCAGTTCATAATTTTTTTAAATTTTTTTTGCATCTTTTTATAAATATTAATACTAAGGCAGTAGTCCTCAGCAGGCAAAGCCAAGAAGAAAACCTAGTTGGATCTGGCACGGGTAAGTCTACTACAGTATATTCCTGTATTGTACTCACATACTCCAACTGCGAGCTGCATACATCAGGCATAAAAGATTCCAGGGGCCACGAATTTTCAGAACTTTGCAGAAATTTTGTCTACTCTGTAGTAATTGAATTGCAATTAACTGCTTCCCGGGTGGCAACATCAGCTACACAACGTGTTACAAAATACCCCGTAAAAAATATAATTAATTATCAAAGCCAACAATTGTGTCAACCCTAGTAAGCTGTCATGTCAGGGAACCAGATTATTTAACAGAAAGGCCTACGTACCTATTTTACCTAAGAATTGTCTACTTTAATATTTTTTCTATTTTTCATTCATAAATGTTTGCTACCTCAATACAAGGATGTCGTTATACTCAAGTACTGGCTTCAAAAATGTCAAGTTGGAAAAAAAATATGTTGTCAATTTCAAATCTTCTAATCGATATCCTACAACTGTTTCGAGTTTTTTTTTCTAACATTTTTTGCAAAATAACGATGCTTTCCAACATGATGTTATGCGTAGGCCATGAAGATAGCAATTTAAATCGTGCTCGCGAACTGTATCGGCAACGATTTATCGACGGTAGACCCCCTGTACATCTACGGCTGCCTTCGTACCAGTGTTTTCTGAACATTTCAAGTCGACTACATTCCACCGGCTCTTTTCATCGGTCTACTGGAAGTGGACGTCCAAGCACAGTCGACGCCAGGCAGGCTGAATTAGTGTTAGAGTATTTTGAAGAAGAGCCGACCACAAGTACGAGGCGAGCCGGAACAAGATTCGGTATAAACCATGTTGCAGTTTGGCGAATTCTTCGTGACTACAATCGTCACCCTTATCACTATTGCCGTACACAGGAGCTGATACCCTCCGATTTTGCACCCAGGAGGAACTTCTGCGAGTGGTACCTCAGGCAGTTAGAGGAAAACCCTAATTACGTAAACTATGTTCTTTGGACGGACGAGGCAACATTCACGAGGTCAGGACTCTCAAATATGCATAACGATCACGTTTGGGCTCGCGTGAATCCACATACTTCACGGCAGGGCAGATTCCAACACCAGTGGCGGCTGAATGTGTGGGTTGGCCTTTATGACGGGCATGACATCGGTCCCGTCATTATGCCATCACGTCTGAACGGTAGCAACTATCTAACGTTTTTACAAACTGAATTCGAAGAGGCGATTGACGACTTTCCTGTGGCTGACTGGGATTACTTTGAGAACCAAAGAAACATGGTGTTTCAGCACGATGGAGCTCCGGCACATTTTGCTCGCAACGTGCGAGGGCTTCACTCGTTCACTGTGACGTAGGCGCGGGACCCGAAATTATTGTCGTGCAAAACTTTGGAGCGTTTAACGTTGGAGCTCGGCGGCCAGGTGTTTACTGTCACAAATCCCTCGTGCTCTCTGAAACAAAGATTTACCCACGGTAGCTAACTGTGAAGGATGGTGATGAGAGTCACCGTTTAAATATCTATCTGTATGGGTCTTTTTTCTATACACATTGCGGCTCAAGGTATTATCAGGATTCCGAATTACTAACTCATCTAGAAAAGCTAAAGAGTTGTTTGCCTCTAAAGCTGTAAAGTACTCGAAACGTCGGGAATATAAAATAAGTTAATATACGCGATAAAATCCGTAAAAATAGTTTTATTTAAATGAGTGGTGTTCGCGTAAATATAAGAAATCATTAGGTTAGGTCTTTTAAAATTTTTGTCGTTCCGCGAATTAGGTAGAATTGTAGGTACATTCTGCGTAGTCTTTAATTTTACTGAAATAGGGTTTGCACATCAGTGAAAATAATAATATTTTTTTATTTTTTTGGGGTATGTTATACAGCGTTACTACGGTTCTTAAATATTGTGAATGGAGTCGTTATAAGGCTCTATTTAACCTCCTTTCGGCTTTACGGGTAGTTTTGTAACATACAGTATTTAACTTCGTAGGAATGTACATATCTCCATTCATTTATTTTCGTAAGCTCGTCAATTTCTCCTAAACGGTTAGCTACGAATGTCTTATAATTTTTATTATTGTTCCTTATCCAATGTAAGACAGTGCTAGAATTACTCCAGAATATTTTCCTCTGAGGCTTGATTCTATGTTCGATAATTTTGTACGCAATAAACGGGCAGCAAGTACTGCGGATTGAAGTTCCAGGCGCGGAATCGTAACGAACTTCACCGGCTCTACACGAAAGCGGCTAGCTATAAACGATACATATATTTTGTTATTATGCACCCAACGCCAGTACGCTACCGCGCACATAGCTTGTGTAGATGCATCGCAAAATATAATGTAACTGTAGGTTGCTATAACCGATGGCTCCTCTTGCCGTCTCGCTTCCACTCGCGGCTGCTTGGTAGTATCTCGGTAAGCGCAAATTATTTATCCATTTTAATTGTTTCATCCATTCACACCATTTTTTGTATATAGCGTCTGACACTATTTCGTCCCATCCAATGTTAGACGTCTAAGTTTCCTGTAACATTATTTTTCCTTTTATAGTGAATGGAGATAAAATTCCATATACGTCAAATATTGACATAATTATTCTGAGCATCTCCCGCTTAGTAGTCCACGTTTTACAACTGCTAATGTTCACAGGAATGCGCTTGAACGAGACATCAAATCCTAATGTGTCGTTATCCGGATACCAAATCAATCCAAGTGTCCTCTCACCCTCTTCGTGCTGACCGATTTTAAACCTTATGGACGCTGTACCGAGAAACACTTTTGATACGCTGTTTAAAACCTCTAAGCTGTTGCTTGTCCAGTTTCGTATAACAAAACCGCCTTGTTTATGAATGAAAGAAACAATTTCATTGCGGTGTGTTCATCCTCCATACTATTTATATACTCATCCATGTAATGTTGTTTACAAATCGCATTCACAGCTGCCGGCAACGATCACTCGTAACATTGCATTTTTATTATTTACAAACTGTGCAATAAAGGGTGAATAGCTTGCACCGAATATTAAAGATGACATTTCGTATGTCTCGATTGGATCGTTTGGGTTGTCTCTCCAAAGAAAACGAAGAGCGTTTCTGTCTTCGGGACGAATTTTTATTCATAGGAACATGTCTTTTATGTCTCCGGTTAAGCCAACTTATATTCCCGGAAAGGAATATGATCCTGAGTACGATAATAGATCTGGATCTTTAACTACTTAAAGGTCCAGATCTATTAATGTCATTACTCGGGATTGTCATTACTCGGATTGTCGCTAAACAATTACCTACGTAATTGTTTAGCGACAATCCGTTTGATTTGGCCGCTGCGTCGAAGACCAAACGAAGCTTTTTCTTATTAGAGTTGTCGACTCCGAAATGGGGCAGATACCAGGTCTTGGGACTATTTTGAGCAGCTGCTGGATTGGACACTACCTCAGCATATCCATTATTCAACAGGTGAGCCACACTATCCCTATACCTTTCCCCGTAATCGCAATTTAATTTAATTTTTCTTTCGACAGCACGTAACCTCGCCATGGCGTTGGAGAAGGATTCAGGCATTTTACTGTTCTCATTGATTCAAGGTAAGCTGACTTGCCATCTACCTTCAACCAGGGTCGCTGTCCGTTCCAGATGTGACCACGCTTGGACATCCTCTTTATTTTGTCGTGGCTGTGGTGACACCCCTAACGAATCTAAGTTAAAGGATCGACGTACCTCATCATGTAGTTCGGCCAACATGCGCTGTTTCAACTGAGCTGCTTCCAAGACCTCGCCAAGATGTAAATTAATGTGACCGGTCATCTCTGAAGCCAAATGAGCAGGTACACGTCCGTGTACAAACCAACCGAGCGGAGTGAGGGTCGCATATGGTTCGTTAGCCTTACCTACAATTACATTTAAAGGCAATAATAAGTTACAATTATCCTGGCCTATCAACAATTCAGGTGCAGAAGAAACATTACAAAGTTCATCTTTAATATTGCAAAGGTGCTTAAATTGATTACCAATTAATTACAGAAAAATTGTTATAATTAGGCAAATTAAGTTTATCTACACTGCAACGTGCAATTAAAGTATACACATCGCCATTGCGATTAGATATCTTAAAGTTAATTACAGTCAATTCACACACTAATTAACTAGAATCGAACGCGCCACTTACGCGCATCGTTTGGCGCTGGCCGCTGAGACCAACGCGCTTAGCGAGCGCGCTGCTTATTAACGATATCGTCGAACCGTCGTCCAACAGCGCACTTGCACTAATTATTCCGTTTGGACCGTGAATTTTTACAGAGACTACTTTTAGTAACGCTTTACAATTTACAAACGTTTTTACAAACGTTAATATTTGTAATCGTTTCGGATTGGCTTACATTCTGAGACATTGGCACTAAGTTAATATTTTCACAGTTACAGTTTGTTCCTTGTTTACCGGATAGTGTAACAAACGATGATGTGCTTGTCCGCAGTTGTTTGTGTCACCCACCGGCGCCGGGAACGTATCCCTATCGTGGTGCGATACTAAACACTTTTAGCAGATACCGTAACGTTTTATATACCGCCATCTATCCTTGCGTAGTGATCGTTTAAATTTTTTACATCCTGTTAACTTATGCGGAGATTTTTTGGAGTATTGACACTTCACTGCGATTTTATTTTGTTCACTATTCACTAACACTGTATGGTGCAAGCGTTCAGAATTTTTAAATTTATTTATGTTGTGAACACTGCTGATTAACTGCACCGAAGATGTAGAATTTTTTACGTCTTCTTCATTTAAAAACTCTGAGAGAATATCCAGTTTCGCCTTGACGCCGCCAGCAGTAAATGCATAACTATAGTCTGCCCATTTAGAAATAAGCACTGTAGGTAACTTACTTAATATTATTGTAGTGACGCTTGTATCTTGAAGACATTCGTGTCTGTTTAATGCGCGTACAGCCGCAACGTAATTTTTTATTTTAACAGAAAATGGCACAATATCTTTATGGTAATCAGGTGATATGGGCTGTAGCTTTCTTATATCCTGCATGGTTCTGGTTATGATGATGTCTGAATTAACAAACTGCAACTCTAAAGTTGACATCACTGTATCAGGTGATGAAGCTGTGATAAGAAGAGCCGTAACTGCTTCTTTTGCCATAAATTTTCTTTAGGGCTGAAGTTACATACCTGTGTGGATTCTTCGTATGCCAGCTTGAATTTTAATTGAATTGTTACCGGCGGTGGCATCACCTGCTGCCGGCGCACTTGGCCCACCCTTTGTAAATCCATTCTCGGGGGCAGGATGTTCAGGCTGTTGACTCCGAACGATTCCGAAGGTTTAACTGGCAAACTCTTTGGCTTGGCGTAACTTTCTATATCCAGTTTGTTATCAGCCTCATATGAGTGTTGCGGAGCCGTTGACTGTACCTGGTCTTGTGTGCCTTGCAACTTCTTCCTTCTTGTAGCACGAGTTTTCGACATTATACACGGTGGAGTGGTGAACATTCAAACTTATAATCCGGCCGAAGTGACCACTAAAGTGAATCGATAGCAAATCAAGAACTCGTGCTGGTTACAAAAAAAAATTATAGCGCCACAAAATGAAGAATACAAAAATGACCGTTAGATTTTTCAAAGCGCGAAACTACTTAAACGTACTACCTTACGAATAATATTACAAATATATACAAGTTTACCTACACATAATTTATAAAATAACCGTTACCATACTATATAAAACAAATCTTAACCTAAGATACAAAATATTACAAAAATAATAAATATTACATAAAAAACAATGCATCGCCAACAGTTATTAATAATTAAAAGTACAAAATTGTTTTTGCTTTAAGCGCTTAGATAAATGTATAAGTGCTCTTAATCGCTCACAAAATGCTCAATTGAAACCCGCAATTGCTCACGCTATTAATTAATTTTTTAATCAGTTATTAATAATTAAAAGTACAAAATTGTTTTTGTCTAAACCGCTCAAATTAATGTATAAGTGCTCTCTTAATGCTCACATAATGCTCAATTTAAATCCGCAATTGCTCACACTATTAATTAATTATTAAATCAGTTATTAATAATTTTATGTAAAAATTGTTTTCGTCTATTATATTTAAAAATAATGAACTTTTATTAAAATAAATAAGTGCTCATAATTGCTCACAAAATGCTCAATTCAAATCCGCAATTGCTTACACTATTAATTAATTATTTAATCAGTTATTAATAATTAAAAGTACAAAATAGTTTTTGCCTATTATAATCAACCCAATGAACTTTTCTTAAAATTAATTTTTTTAATAAATTGCTCACCATATGCTTCTTTAATTTTTTTATGAAATTTCTTTTATTTATCGTTAATTAATTAAAAAATATTATTATTACACTTTCAATGATGACGTCATGAGCGGCAAGAAGTATGTTCCTTGTGTGCATGTGATTGAATCAACTAATCACGCATGTGCAAGTGGCAAAAGTAAATACTTTTATATAACCTCTAAATCGTTGTTCGTTTATTTTTTAATTATATTGCGTGTAATTTAATCATAAATTATATTAACGATAAGCTCTTTGAAATAATAAATTTGTAATATAATAAATTATTAATTTTCCCTCCAATATCCTGTGCTATCCTCGACTATTTATGATAAATCATTTTCTGTTCTTGGAGTAAGACTTTGGAATTCCTTACCACAGTCAATTAAAATTGCTCAATCCTTAAATGTATTGCAGAAACAGGTTAAAGAACACTATTTGTCTATCTAACACCTCTCTCTTCCTCCTCTTAGTTATGGTCAGTAATATACCTAAAGAATGTTGTCTGTTTAGTGCATAAGTTGGTATCTTTAAATATTATAGTGCACCCAACAAGTTTTTATTTTTTTATTTATTTCTCATTATGGGTTGTCGGGAAGAGATCGCTATGTAGCAATAGGACTGCCTTTTGTATTTCTCTCATTATTTATTTATTTTTGTTGTTATTTTTATCTTTTCTTGGTGTACAATAAAGAGTATGTTGTACTTTTGTCCGGTCAATTTATAAAGCTACTCTTTACACGTTATTAATATGAAATTCGCCCCATATCATCCCCTTGGTGTTGTAAAAAAGTGACAGACGGAAACTGACATAGGAGATGGATAACAGAACTTTCAGCAGCATAGCAACTTAATAATAATAAAAATCTGCGATTGTCACTTGCGTTGACCCACTTGCCAGTCCAAGGAACTATGGCAAAAACCCAATGAATACCATATGCCTTTTGGCAGGTTGTTGAAATTAATATTGGTGAAGTGAATACACGATATTGTTCGCTAAGTTGGCTGGAGCGTACCCAAAAACTTTGATAGCATTGCTCAGATGCGATAAAGCAACTGACCATGGCTATAGTAGCCATATCCGTTGTATGCTGCATCTGCCCTTGCAGTTTATCAATTGTCGTTGTAAGGCAGACGCTGATAGGAAATTGAGCAAGCTAGCTAAATAGTTAGAGCGAAATGAAAACTTTGTTGAGCATGAGTGGAAGTCGAGGGACAAAAACATGTTCCCCGGCACGCCTCCCCGTTAGGACTCCACTCCTACTGCGTTCCGCTGCAGAGACGTCATAAAAAGTCGGGTGTCGTTACACATCTTTGGTTTGCTCAAGTTTCTCAATAGTATTATAAGCACACAAATTTTAAGGATAAGTTTGTAAGATGGAATCCCGGGCACAGGTAAACCGTTTAAAATTCGGCAGGAAAATATTATGAAAGAACCTTCAACGACGTCTGCCCATGTGTATTATTTATCGTCCACCCTCACGCACGTGGTCTGGTCGCGTACATTTTGACTTTCAGTATATAATATACTATCTATATTTTCGATAATGGTCCGCTCCCGGTCTCCCGACATCCGCGCACTGCTTCCCTCTCTCTACAGTTCATTATTCCTATACATATCATACTTGTCGGCGCGTGGTGGTTAAGCGTGGTCATTTGTATTATAGGTGCAAAATCACCGCACAAAATTTGAATATCTTTGTATTCAGTTAAATCTACCAGTTTCAAAGTAATGATTTTTTAAACGAATGCTTATACTTTCTTATTACTTTGTAAATTATAAGTACATAAACTTAAATCTTTTGTATAAAAACACTTCCGCATTGCTTAGCGCAATATATTAAACAATATATTCTAAATATTATTCTAGCGTATAAGTTAAAACCATGCAAATTACATCAAAATCCATCTAGTAGTTTCAGAGCCTATAGTGTTCAAAGGAACAGACAGACAGACAGAGAGACAAAAAAAATCAAAGTACAAATTTGAAAAGTTCTTTTACAGTAGAGTATATATTCATATAGATTATAATAAATGTTTTAAGGAGCTTCAGCGGAGACGGATCTGTGCACGATAAAACGAATAATAATAGAAAAAAGTGCACGAATGTATGCGCAACTACAGGTGAACTCTCTGCTTCCTCACTCTAATACTCACAGTGTCATATTTATGCAGCACCGCCTACTACAATCGACTTAACATCAAAACCTATACTTAGTTTAAAAATCTATGTAAGCACATAACAATAATCAGACTATACAGTAAAATCTTCAGCATATTGCAGTTATTCACGAAACTAATTTCATTTACTGGCAACAGCAGCACTTAGCGCTGTATACCAACGTGTCAACGTGAGTCTGTAGTGTGTAAAATTCCACACAAATTCCATTGTGAACTCAACTGAATTTGCTACGTTGTGAGTAAATTAAAATTCCGGATTAAAATGAAAGAAAAATTTTATTCAACATTGTGTCCAACAATCGACAATCATAATATCTTAAGCCAATCCTTTGAATACTTCTTAAACTGTGAGTTTTTTTTTAACTGTGTAGCGTTTTTTTTTTTTTTTAATGTTTATTACACAAAAATACAGTCGGTTATTTCTTATACTACTTTCGCCAAACTGCAGGGCAGTTTGTTGGCGAATACATCACCCACTTACATTCTATGTACCTACTGTAATTAATAACTTAATCTTAGATTTTAAACTTAAAATAGAAAAAAAAATAAGAAAAATTAAATTTAAACTTAGCAGCATTTAAACATATATTATTTATATACTTAATTATATTTAAACTTATAAATATTTAAACTTATTAATAATTACACATTTAACTATTATTTAAGACTATTATTATTATTTTTTTATTTATTTAGACAGTATTAACTATTACACGTATCCAACAACCACGCTTTCAACTTTCTTTTAAATATTTCTTTACTTTTACATTCGTCTTCAGAAAATATCTCGTTAAAAATACGTGGTACTAGATATTTTCTCGTTCTCTTGCCGTAATAATTGTTAACCCTCAAATGCTCAACGTATTTCTTTTGAGAAGTAATCCTAATAATAAATTAATATTTTTGCTAAATTTTCGAAATGTTTTAAACTCTAGAGATTTAAATTGATCTATTGCAATTAAATACTTAAGTTTTACATGTATAGGTAATATTCTAAAATTTTTAAATAAATTGTTATAGTTTCCGTCTATGTTATATTTTTCCTTTGTGTTTTTATCAATAAACAATTTTATTAACCTAATTTGTAGCTTAAGAATTTTATCTGTATATGTTTGAAAAGTACGTCCATATGCAATTAGTCCGTAACTCAGGGCTGAATCAGCTAGTGCATAATAAAGCATTTTTAAGATTGACCTGCTAACTATAGGTTTTAAACTATTAAGCCTAGATAATATGGATCTTAATCTATCACAGACAATATTAATATGCAGTTTCCAACTAAAATTACAGTCTATTGTTAGCCCTAAGTACTTGTAACTATTCACAAATTCTATGGTTGTACATTTGCATTGTTCCAATTTATTATGTAAGCACTCGTACGAATGACCAAAGATGTTAATTTCTTCACTAGGTTTTCTCATATATGGAGAGTGGATCTTTTTTTTTCTTTGTCTTGGATACATTAAGTATAATGCCGTTGTCATGTGCCCATTTTAGTATACTAATAAAATCATCCTGCACCCTCTCCTCTATAACTTTAACGTCCC
This sequence comes from Parnassius orleans, assembly GCA_029286625.1. Lineage (NCBI taxonomy): Eukaryota > Metazoa > Arthropoda > Insecta > Lepidoptera > Papilionidae > Parnassius > Parnassius orleans. The sequence goes on along the minus strand of JAGSMP010000312.1, from coordinate 39,161 downwards.
TGTCAGCGCACATTAGGCACGTGTCATCGGCGTACATAGGTGGAACAATGTTTTACAACGTTATTAATGCTATTCACGTGCATGATGTACCCGACAGGTCCGAATACGGAGCCGGTTGGCACACCCAGTGTTACATCAGCTTCTTCCCAATCGTACCATTGATCATAATGCGTAGTTTTGGTTCTTCAAGTAATTGTGGAACCATTTGTTCATTGGACCTCGAATCCTCACACTCTTGCATTGCTTCAAGGAGCATTTCGTGATCCAACGTATCGAACGCTTTTTTAAAATCAATGAACAATACAACGACATATTTTTTACCGTTTAGTTCATCATTAACATCATCGGCAAATCGTGCTAGTGCGGTAGATGTACTGTACGTTTTTCTAAACCCATGCTGTGCTTTACATATTATATGATTTTTTTCCAGAAACATACTAATTTGCTTAACAATTATTTTTTCAACTACTTTATTTATTACTGACAATATAGCAATCGGTCTATAATTGGAATATTCTAAGTGATTACCTTGTTTAAATATTGGACGAATAATTGCATCTTTAAGTAATTTGATATACATTGTTTTGAACACACATATTCACAAATTTTGCAAGCAACGGCTGATCTCTCTTTCTTCACATACTTTAAACTTTTACTCTTATCTCATCTATACCCGGTGATTTATTACGGTCTAATTTATCTATAATTTTTTCAATTTCGTTCGATGATACTTCTTGGTAACGAAAAGATACGTTACTCGGATCCACATAAGTGGTACGATCTATAAATTTACAATCACAGTAATGTTTTATTTTACCAATTTCCTCCGTAAATGATTTAGCGAAATTTGAGCATATATTAGTCACTGTATCTGTCTTACCTAAATATTTCACAGTTTGTTGCACAGCTTCAAATTAATGTCACAGATCTGGATTAATCCACGTACAAGTTATCTATTTAAATCGCTACCATTTTTAAAATAAAATTAAACTGTCGACTATGTCGTTGACATCACAGAAATTTTATATTTCAGGGACTAGTATCATTATACTATAATGAGGAGTGATTCATCGTTTTTACCGTTCCATTACATTTCTTTCGGCTTCATTAGGCGGCGTGATTAATTTTTTTTAATAAGATAAGGATGAAAAACGAACACACAGCCCACCTGATGGTAAGTGGTTTCTATAGCCCATAGACAACTACATCTATCCTCGAGTACGAATCAAAATGCAGACGCGTTTTCACCCGTCAGGACTAAGATGGAATGCTTCGTTTCCAGTAAAATGGGTCTCCGGTTCTCTTCACTCGCCATACGAAAAACAGCAGCGTTGAGCTGCTATTTTATGCTGGTATTCTGTGAGAGAGTGGTTCTTCCCAAGTCGAGCCGACCCATTCGTGCTACAACTATACTACTAATACAGCTGCAGCATGGTTCTACCACGTAATTGAGTGAGAATCGCATGAAACGAAACCGAATGCTTGGCCACTGCGCCACCGAACTTAATATGGCTAATGACAAAAGAGTCATTTCCAAATATATCATACACAGACACACCTTTATCCGGAAAACCCTTTTTAATGTATACGAGACATTCCATCTTAGTCATCAGGATTGACAAAGCATATGTATTTTGATTCCTAATCGAGAATAGATAAAAGTCTATGGGCTACAGCATCCACTTACCTGTTGGTAGACTGTATGCTCGTCACACTGATTCTATAAAAAATACAAACGAACTAGGTCATATGGATATTAAAATATCTCGAAATAACCTCTTCGAAGTAACTTTGTGTGGAGGTCACTTATCTATTAAACCGGTGATATGTCTCCTGTAAGCCGTATATCGAGTTAGCCAGCACAACATATTGCAGCGTCTGATATTTATAGTTTCAAATTTTTCAATGTCCAGCCTTTTTTTACTCCATTTTTTAAAGTAATAAATGTCAGACGAAATATTGTTCTTATCAACATAGTAACTTTGCAAAACTGAATACAATATTTTGAACACAGAACAAGAGCTAAAATTATTTTAAGATTAAATTATTTTTATTAGATAAACAAGCAGTTGTGGGGGATGAGTCACTCGCGTCCGTAGGCTTCGACCACCTAACGCCAGGCCCACCCAACACGTGTCCCCTGGGTGGTGCTAAACGAGTGAAAAAGCCGGCAAAGCCGAAAGGATAGACTCAGCTCCTCGCCGTATGGTAGCGGCGTAAAATCTACAACCCCTTAGTTTGCACCATGAGCCAATAAATCAAAGAAATGGCCCCGAGTTCCCGGTGCCCCTTTAATGAAGCAGGGGGTGCGAAGAATCTCCGGGGAGAAAAACCGGCGACGAGGTTCGCCACCCGTCACGTTCTGTCTCCCGGAGGGGCGAAAAGTGGATTGCGGAGGCCCGTCTGGCTACGCTGAATGTATGTGGAGCAATGAATGATAAGATGGATAAAGTATGCGAAAGGATGAATGATAGAGGAATATATGTGTTATGTGTAAATGAGACGAAACAAAAGGGAAAGAATGCCACTGCACATGGCATGTATACCACTTACTGGTGTAGACGAGACCGAGCGGGTATGCCAGGGCGACTCCCTGGGAGTCGGTGTCATCCTTTCAGAAATAAAGGGTCAAAGTGTGAAAGAGTATGAATGTGTAAGCCCAAGGCTGCTATGGATACGAATGAAAGTGGGCTTAAAGAAGTTGTTTGATCGAGGGGTCTACGCCCCAGACATGTCTAAGCCCACTTATATCCAAGAGCAGTTTTGGGAGAAGGTAAGGATGATGCTAATGAAATGCAAGGGTAATGAAAATATTATTATGTTAGGAGATTTTAATAGAAGGGTTGGGGTGAAAAGGTCTGGATATGAAAGGATATTAGGAACGTTTGGCGATGAAAGTGTAAATGAGAATGGTAAAGACCTCCTCACCGTATGTGTGGAAAATAATCTTTTTGTGATGAACACTTTTCGCTATAAGAGGATCACTATGTACATGGGAAAGAGGTGATGATAGAAGCATGATAGATTTCATAATTGTGGATGAAAGAATGAGGAACGCAGTGGTAGATACAAGGGTTTACCGGGGGTCCAACGTAGGGACGGATCATTACTTGGTCTTATGCAGAATTAATGGTCTATACAGGCGTTGGCGGCATCGGACATCTGTATCTACCACTGCGTTATAGCGTATAAGAATAGAGAGGTTACAAGATGAAGGTGTGAAAGAGAAGTATAAATGTAGACTGAGGGAGAATATAAGTGGTTTGAATGAAATACGTATTAACGATTTAGACCTGAAGACTGTATGGAATAATGTTAAAAAAGTTTAGGTGGATGCAGCCACCGAAGTATGTTGTGTAAGTAAGAGAACGAATGAAATGAAAATTAATACGTTGTGGTGGGATGATGAGGTACGAATGGAAGTTGAAGCAAAGAAGAGAGCATGGCTAAATTTACTGGCAACCAAAGCTGGTAATTCTGGCGGTATGTATGATGACATTGAAAGAAAAAAAAGCAGACTTTAGACTTATAAATAAGAGAGTAAAAGAAGTTGTTGAAGGTAAAAAGCAAGAAAGAACGGATAAAAATGATAGAAGGATATCTGATAACTTCCAGGCAAATATTAAAATGTTCTGGAAACTCGTAAGAACTGCTAGGGGAAATTCAAAACAGCCTAGAATGAATGCTATACGAAACGAGAATGGCTGTATGCTGAATGATGAAGTTTCGAATTTAAAGAGATAGAAGGAATACTTTGAAAGCGTGTTTATGAGTGAAGAGTCGTCTGAATTAAGTGAAATAGAAATCTGGTGAAGTGAGAGAGAGATAAGTGTAGATGAAATAATGAAAGCAATGAAAAGCATGAAAGAAGGTAAGGCAGCCGGATATGATAGAGTATCACCGAAATGCTAAGGGCTGAGAGGGAGTGGCAGGCCTGCTGTACACCTTTGTTTAATTTATGTTGGGAACTTGCGGGTACCGGAAGACTGGTGCAAAGCCGTTATAGTCCCAATATATAAAGGGAAAGGTTACAGCAGGACTGTAAAAGTACCGAGATCAGCTTGCGCATTGTGGGTAAACTGTATGCTAAGGTGCTAATTGAAAGAGTTAGGAAGAAACTGATGGAAAAATTTGGGATGTGCAAGCTGGATTTAGAAAGGAATTTACGGATCAAGTCATTTCCATGCGCATGATTGCGGAGAAGTTTGGCCAAAACCAGAAAGTTTTTGTGCGTTCATGGACTGGAAAAGGCTTATGATAGAGTGGACAGGAATGTGTAATGGCAAATACTGAACTCATTTGGTTTGAGCGCTGGTTTGATACATGCATTAAGGTCTCTTTATAGGGACTCTAGTGCTTCTGTCAGGATCAACGGGGTCTACTCGGACTGGTTTGGCATCCATAAAGGGGTCAGACAGGGCTGTGTGGCTTCCCCGTGGCTGTTCAACCTATTTATGGACAGTTGTTTGCAAACTTTGAAAGTTGAAGAATGTGGGTTGAGAATGGGTGAGTTAACCGTCAAATGCCTTTTGTACGCCGATGATTAAGTTATATTATGCAAATATAAAAATAAAGGCATTTGGCGGCCGAGTTGCAAATGATGGTTATTTGAATGAACTGGTCATTAAAAGAAAGGGGTATGAAAGTGAACGTAAGTAAGACGAAAGTGATGTTTTTTGAAAGAGAAGAAAGTAAAACGTTATGTGAAATAAGAATAGAAGGGAAGTTGATTGAGCTAGTGGATGAGTTTGTATATTTGGGATGTTTATTTAGCAGGGTTGGTAGATATGATAAGGATATAGAATGACGAGTAAACGCAGGAATTAGAGTGAACGGAGCTCTACACGCTATTATGAAGAGTCAGAATGTGTCAAAAAAGGCACGTTTGGCAATTCATAATGCTGTGTTAGTCCCTACTTTAATGTATGGTAGTGAAAGTTGGGTCTGGCATAAGAAGCATGAGAGTAGAATAAATGCTGTAGAAATGCGTTCATTAAGGAGTATGCTAGGGCTGAATCTGAATGACAGGGTGAGAAATAGATAAGATAAAAGTGGTTTGCACGATGACGTTGTGACCAGGATTGGAAAGGAATGCTTCGGTGGTTTACATGTAGAAAGAATGAACGAAGAAAGAGTGACAAAGCAAATTTATGCTGCAGAAGTGAACGGCAGAGTCAGAAAGGGACGCCCTAGACGAAGGCTTATCGACCAAATTGGCGATATATTGAAAATGAGCCAGATTAGGAGTACCCTTAACCGACGAGCGTGTATGCGTAGATATATGGATGTAAAGGAGGCGAGAGAGGTGTGCCAGGATCATCCTAAATGGAAATCTGTAGTCTCTGCCAAACCTCTGGGTGACAGGCGTGAGTGCTTATGTATTATGTAACCAGTTGAGGCTTTCTTACCGTAACCGTTACCGTTACAGCCTATTAAAGTCCACTGCTGAACAAAGATCTCACCATAGATTGCCTCATAGAGACATATTTGCCATAGATACCACGCTTATAAAGCATGGCAACTATGGCATAGTGGCAAATATTGTCGTTATTATGAAGACACTGCTGCCCATCTCCTGATTTTATTCCCTTTGTCGTCTCTTACGACACCCACAGGATAATATAGGTTAGTGGATATTTCTTGCGTGTAAGTAATTTTGACAATCTTTTTGCACGCTTCCAGCGGGAAAGCATCTATTAATAAAGTTCTTTACAGAGAAGTTATTCGTAATAAACTTTTTTTTTATCTAGTGACCCTCCCCGGCTTTGCGTTGATAGGATATGGATCCTATATCTTAAGTTTAAATACCTATTAATGTGGCGTTATTTAAATTCAAGATAATCATACACCATTTATTTTATCAATTTTTCGTTCTTTTAAAAAATCTTTAAGTCTTTGAATAAAATATAGCCAAAATCCCTCCTGGCATGCTCTCTATCTGTTCGTAAAGTTTCAACACTTTCGGTTATACCCTTTCGAAGATTAACCCGGACAGAGAGACAGACAGACATAAAGACAGACATAATTTTTTAATGGTAATTTATGTCTTAATAGCTTGCAAAGAACAATCAGAGATTAAATAAAAGACAGTTATGTCAATATTACAGACAGACAATTAAATTTTATTTATATGTATATGTATATATAGAAAATATATTAAAAATATTTTGTCAATTTATTATTTTCACTTTGTATTGAAATAAAACATCAGGACCTATATCAATGATCTGTGCTGGGGAGCTTTTAGATACAACTATTTTAATTAACTGAAATACGATTTACAGATAATTCGCTTGATTAAAATTATAGTAACTGTCCATTCCAGTTAACCCAAAATTTCAAAATTTCTAGCATTCGCAGTTGTGGATACAGATTGTATCAAATAAAAGTAATGCCGTAGTACCGTGTCTCGTTTGCTTTCATAACCTTTTACAACGAGTAGTTTTGAACCGAGTTTAAAATTTTAATTAATTCTCAAATTGAATATTTATTTACGTTACAATGTTTTAAATTAATCCACTCATCATAAATAAAAGATAATTCGTTTTATTTATTAATACTGCAAATGTTATAGTAGTAAATTACGCTTTGTACTTTGACAAATTTAAGTTGCTCTTTATACAACTGTGATACATGTTACCTGCCAAAGCCAAGATGATCCAAACTTCAAAGTAGCCCATCGTTCCTACCTAAGTTGGGAGCATGCGCTGAGAAACTTTCAACTTTTATAAAATAAGGAAGGGCTGGCATTCACGGGCTCTTGGTCTATTGATATTGTAATTTGAAGAGAAGATATGATCAACAGGCCGTTTTCGACCACAGTGAAAAGAGGAGAAAATATAATTTATTCCGCGTGTAAAAATTAGTGTTGTGTACGATCTTATGCCGTTTAAAAAATATGATAGACGCACTATCAATATAATTTTTTCCTTTATTCATTACGGCCTATAAAAACCCACTGCTAAACATTGGCCTCCCCCATAAATTGCCTCATATTGGATTGGTTACCATAGTTTTTATTATTTTTAGATGTTATCAAGAAGACGCTGCTACCCACCTGCTGTTTCCGTTTCCCTATGCCGCCTCTTATGACAATACGGGGTGTATATCACCCCGTATTGTTATAATAGTATATTATTGTAGTGGATTTTCTTATGCATAAGTAAATATATTGTAAGTTAATCTATTACACTTGCCCTAAAAGTTCACACGAAAGGAATACACACGACGTTGGACAATACGGCACGAGTTTTGTCTTTAGAACATATATCATTAGGAAGACTAGAATCTACGCCGTTATTAGCGGTGCATGTTATTCTAGTGAAGAGGGAGACTCTTCAATCAATTAATATTTTTTTTATTGTACACCACATTCATATCATATCCTCATAAAGTCTTACGCCCGTCACACAAAAGAGTAGGCAGAGACTACGGACCTCCATTTATTACGATCCTCACACACTTATGTCCCTTTTTTACATCCCTATATCAACGCATACATACTCTTCAATTAAGCTACAGTAGCCTAAGGTCAGGGTACGGACCACTCAAAAAGGTTGTGGGTTCAAATCCACCATTCCACTACTGTCGTGAACCATTCTTAATACGAGCACTTTCAGCTTACCAAGAGTGGTTAAAGGGAATATTAGTAATGTTAATAGTATTGCTAGTATTTAAAAAAATTAGCCCATCTTCAAACTCTTGCCAGCTCTGCCACTCACTTCCGCATTCTACACTCAATTTTCATTATTGCTCTTTCTTCATTCATTATTTTTGTGTCCAAACCAAAGAATCACGAAGAGGCTAGTGCTCATACTATACAATGATATATAAGCTAAAAAAAAATTGATTAGAAAACAAAATGATGGCATAAATATTATTGATTAGAAAATAAATTACCTTTTTTTTTGCACGTGCATATTACCAATTTTTTTCACACCCTTATGATACAAGTATTATGTGCTTGTACGATAAGAACAGGAAAGAGCCACGAGGACAATAATTACAATACTATCAGGGCAAAAACCAAATAAATTTTATACTTGCGATAACGTTTGGACCTGATGGGATTCCAACCCAGGGTTGACACTTAGCATATTAAAAGCATACTTTCTTATGACTTATTAAATGAAAGAACCTCAGCTGGTTTCGATCCCGGCGGCTTCACTAAAATTTTAATTTTAATTTTAAGTGCTGACTGAGAATTGAGACAGAGCAAGCGATAAACGTGCTCGGCGGTTAATAAAAAGATCGTCCGGAAACCCGACGAAAAACCATGTTTGGGGGATGAAGCTGCTCGCGTCCGTAGGAATTACTTGAATCCTGACTCCCTCCACGTATCCCCTGGGTAGTGCTAAACAAGTAGCACTACATACTAAACGTGGGTTGGTCCTCTACTAGTGAGAAGCCAGGCCGAGGGTTAGGTGAAACCCATTTCATAGAGAGAATGGGTCTGGACAGTTGCGTTGCGCATAAGAACCGGTTGCGACGCAGTCGTTTCTTAGTGTTAGGTGCCTGGTTATGGAGGTTAGCGCGATCCGAAGCACGGTTGCACCGTTGGCTGACCGTAGATAGTTGGAGGCCCAATTAATGAGCCAGCCACTCATGAAAGGCTGCCCCGCCATCTCACGAAAAATCCTGGCATGGCTCCGCTGGTTGGCGACCGGAGGAGAGGGCCTGGTGGCGATTTCCAGGGGGGTTTGGGCATCTCCGCGATCTCCATGCAAGGGAACATAATTTTATCAGTGCTTCGGAGTCTGTGTTCACATCCGCAACGACATCTGCTGTAAGCGTCTCCGTTACCTTGAAGACCCCACTTTCTCTACGATTTGAGTATTAATAGACACAGAAATGGATAAAATTATTTATTTTTGTGTCTACAGATCGCAAAGCGGTAACTAGAAGACATCTAGGCTATTTGAACACCTCAAGTGAAGCCTCTGATGTGGCCCTAAATCGGTCCACTACTGCACAGTTGGTTTTTCTGGGGGACTTTGATGCCTGTCATCAGGACTGGCTGTTCCCATACCAGAAGACCGACCACGCTGGGAGAGAGGCGTGGAATTTTGCCTTGTCGCTGGGGCTCTCCCAGCTGGTACAACCGGCGACTAGGGTACCTAATGTGGATGGGCACACACACAGTCAACTGCCTCAACCTTCTGCTGACAATCGATCTAGACAGGTACAATGTTCAGGTTACCTCACCCTTGGGAACTTCTGACCACTGTCTGGTGAAATTTGTGTCGTTATATTCCCAACCTAACTACGATTTCCACGGTGTGTGGCGAGAGTGGCGATATAAGTCAGCAGATTGGGATGAGTTGCGGCATTTCTTTACATCTTATCCTTGGCGGTAGGTGTGCTTCTTGTCTGAAGATCCGTCGAGCTGCGCGGATACCGTAACCGATGTGATACGTCAAGCGATGGAGTATTTCATTCCCTTTGCTGACGTAACGTGCCCATTGGTGGTAAAGCTCGCCTATGGTTCAACGCCGAGTGCGCTCGTGCTGAAAAGCACAAGCATATGGTGTACTTATCCTGGTTCAATTTTCGAGACCAAAAAGCTCCAGATATCAGCCTTAAGAAGAGTGCATTTCACCAAGCCGCCAAGTTTTACAAAAAGGCATTACGGCAAGCCAGTTTCGACCGCATTAAACGCATCATCACAAAGCTCTCTGTCAAACCATCTGGCAGTAGAGCTTTTTGGTCTCTCGCCAAAGCGGTCGAGACAAACTTCTGTCTGTCTACACTGCCTCCGCTGATAAAACCAAATGGCTCACTAGCGCATGCACCTAAAGAGAAAGCGCACTTATTTGCTTCTCATTTTGCTTGAAATTCGCGTCTGGACAGTACCAACAGCGTACCATCTCAATTACCTCACTGCGGTACCTCTATGTGGGAGGACCGTATCACCAACAAGGAGGTTCTTAAACCTGCAAGTCTAGACGTGAACAAAGCTAGTGGACCTGATGGTATACCAGCTATAGTTCTAAATGTCTGTGCACCTGAGTTGTCTCCTGCGATGATGCGCTTGTTCCACGTCTCATTCAGGGCTGGAATAGTACCCAAATCTTGGAAGCTGGCCAATGTGCAGCCCAGCCTAAAAGTTATAGGAAAGGACCCTGCCGATTATCGGCCAATTTCATTACCTCCATACTCTGCAAGATTATTGAGCGTATATTTAACGCCCGCTTAATGGCATACCTAGAACAGAATGATCTACTCAGTGACCGGCAATACCGGTCACTGAGTAGGTCATCAAAGTCAAAGGCCGGTCTGTCAAGACCGGCCTTTGACAGAGTTTGGCACGCTAGCCTTTTGGGTAAGCTTCCAGCGTACGGCTTATACCCTGGTCTGATTGAATGGGTAAAGGACTTTCTTGGTGAACGGTTCCTCCGGCTCGTCATCTATGGCTGCTCATCCGATCCTGTGGGGACTAACGCCGGTATTTCTCAGGGATCCGTTCTCTCCGCAACTCTTTACCTGCTGCATATTAATGATCTGCTTATGCCCGGTATCTATGCGTATGCAAACAATAGTATAATGTAGAGATAACAACCAAGTGCCCGGGCCAGTCGGGATCAAATTCAGTCCAAAGAGAAGGTATGGTTGATGAACGTGTGAATCTCACACTACAGGCAGTCTCCAAAAGGATGCCAATCTGTGAGATTCAACGCCTCCAAAACACAATCGTGTCATTCACCAAAAGGAGCCTGCTCACCCTGGCTCCTACTTTCCGGAATGTATCCTGAGCACACTGACCGCCTTCAGTTATTAGGGGTTGAATTTTCCCCGAACCTCAACTATAGGAGGTTGAGTCCAGGGCCAAAGCAGCCACAAAGAAACTAGGTGTCCTTGCAAGGGTGCGGCGGTACTTTACGCCGGGGCAGCTTCGTACCTTATATAAAGCGCAAGTCCGTGTGCATGGAGTATTGCTGTCACATATGGGCTGGTGCTGCAAAATGCCACCTGGCAGCGTTGGACTCAGTGGAGAGACGTGCTGAGAGGCTAATTGGTGACCTTGACTTCTTTGAAACTAACCTTGTCAGCCTCGAGCACAGGCGCAGAGTAGCCATCCTATTCTATAGGATGCATTTCGGTGAGTGTGGGCAGGAACTACACGCTTTAATTCCTCCCTCTCCTTTCCACCATCGGACGACCAGGCGGTTGGCGGGTCTTCACACATTAGAACCAAATGGTTTGCTTCGACATTTGTAATGCGTACAGCGAAGAAGTGGAATAATTTGCCGGCGTCTATCTTTCCGTCCGAATACAATCTGGGCGTCTTCAAGGCAAGACTGAATAGGCTTTTGTTACGATAAGACAGTGCGATTTACCATCTAAGGCTGCATAACCACTTACCACCAGGTAGGATTGTGGTCAAGCACTGGCTTATAATAAGTAAAAAAAAATGTGAAGCCCGCCAACCCGCTCTGCCTTAACGCGGCTTTATAGGCTGTATGTTTACGTAAGGTAGTGTAATTATGAATTTGTTATGTAATGTAAACCTATGAGATCCTTGTAGTTACACAAAGCTGACTGTCGTTTTAATAATTAATGTTGGGATAAGAGCATGTCAAGTCATCGGCCGTGAATTAATAACTGGACATGGACGAAGGAACATGCTTTATTAAGCAAATTTCAGTCCATTTGTTTGGTCGTAACGTCGCCAGCCTGTTCATCGTCACATTTCATCTCTATGTTTAAAGGTGGTAAAATTTAGGAAATAAATATCTTTCATAATGAAGATTATAAACAGAATTATTATAAACTAGCGATTCACCGGGATAGGATCTATTAATGTAGCAATAGTTAGCTATTGCTACATTAATAGATCCTATCCCGTATGTAAGATGTTATAATTTTTTCATTTTTCATAATAATATTTTATTATTTCTGATAAAATATAGCCTAGATACCCTTTTGGTGTTGTACCCCCTAAAGTAAAAGTGAAGTTTCATCTCAATCGTTTCTGCCGTTCAGAAAATTAGCCCGGCCAGACTGACACACAAAAAAATTAAAAATGGTTATATATGTTTTAAAAGCATTCAGCCTCGAGCTTAATAGAAGCATTTTTCAATATTAAAGACAGAACACTTTAATTTTATTTATATGTATAGATTATGTAAGTTGATTTTATATTTCATTATACTTCAAAGTAATTTTGACCGTGCTCTCGTTTATCTCATATTAATTGTTTGTACTGCACATCCATTATCATCTTCTCTGCTTAATCTTGTTTTTCTTTTTTCTAGTAGTTGTGGCATTCGGGTCGCTTTAAATATATGGTGTGCAAATATAACTTATATAAGTACACTATAGAATAATTATGGTTTAAAACTCTTTACAAGTTCGTCGAAAATTAATCTAAATTCAAAATTAAAATTAATATTGCAATATGTAGGCAAAGGGTTTAGCATCAGATAGATGGCACTTAAGGTAACTAGAGGTAAAATATCCAGACTGGCGACGGGCAGCAGCGTCAAAGGTGTGAGACGGTTGGTAACTGCGACCGCCCTTACTCCTGCCAAGGATGGTGATTAAGTTAAATCACTGCTCTACAGGGGTGAAGTTCAGCAGTGGACATACACGGACTGATGAAGAAAAGTAAAGAAAAGAAATAAATTCATACATACATTAAAGTAAATTAACAGCCTATATACATCCCACTGCTGGGCACAGGCCTCCTCCCACTTCCGTCTTCCACTTTGGCCTAGTCCACAAGGGTAAGTACCACACCCTCTTACCTGTTTCTGCTACCGAATAGCAATGCCTGTACTGTTCTGCTGTGTCCTGTTCTATATGTTCTTTAACAAAAGAAGGAATGAAACGAAAAGAAGAAAATAATATATAGCTGACTTGAAGCACCGACGTATCGGGAAGTCTGCAGTTTGTGAACATGTTCAAAATCGTCCCCGCCATTAGATTTGATAGACCACAAATCCTCGCAAAAGAACACTGATTCCTACCAAAGATGATTCTCGAGGCTATTGAAATTAAAAAAAACATCCTGATTTCAATAGAAAAGATGGATGGGTGCTGCCATCTGCTTGGGACTCTATAATTAATAAAATTAAATCCAAACCCAAGTATACCACTGCTAGACTTCAAGATACTGTAAGCTCATTCTGCGTAGATCTAACCAAAATTTAATATTCAAAAAACTGAAGGTAGCCGGGCTGACTATGACATCGGGACGTCAAACACCTCAGCCCCCCCCCCCCCCCGTGACCATGGGTGCTGTAAAGCACCTGAAACGTCGCGAATTAAAAAGTTAAAATTAAACGCGATATAATCCGTAAAAAATAGTTTTATTTAATGTGTAGTCTTCGCGTAAATATAAAAAAACATTATGTGAACTCTATGCTAATTAGAATAATTGCGGTTGCCATATCACTTGCGAAGCGTGGCAAATTTGGTAAATATCAGTTAATGCATGACATGAATCAATCTATAGGAGGCGGTCTATGTACAGTAGTGGACTTTTCATAGACTGTAGTGAAATTAAATGAAATGGTTGAAATATATTATATATGGTTACATGAATCATATTCTTTCCATATTCACAAAGAATTCATACATAGCAAGTAAATATTTGATGATATTATATTTTTAATTTAATTTATCTAAAAAGAAAACTAGCAATAAGTTTTTTTATTGCTAGTTTTTAGATAAATTTGTATCCAGTCCGTATATAGAATACGGGTGACAATCGAGCATATAGTTCACATGATGGTAAGTGGAATCTGTGCCCATAGACATCTACATTTATCCTCAATTAAGAATAAAAATAATGTACATGCGGTTTCACCTCAGATTAAATGATGCCTCGTTTCAGTAAAAGGGTCTCCGGTTCTCTACACTCACCATACGAATAACAACAGCATTAAACTGCTATTTTACGCTGGTATTCTGTGAAAGCGTGGTTTTCCCTCGATCGAGCCGACCCATCTGTGGCATTAAAAATATAAATACATCTCTTAAATTTAGCAAATAGTTATATAATTACTCAAATGAATTAACTGAAAACACTTTAGGTGTAGAAATAATATTAATATACCATAAAGTAACATTTTGAACTTATACGTTTCTGTTATTAATAAAAAGTTTATTTTATTTTAGAGTCTGTATAAAATAACATATTTACCGCAATCTCATCTGAGGCCACAAGATTTGCTATGAATCACCAAAAGTTAACTATTATTAGCTTAAAAATTATTAAATAATTTCACATAACAGTTCTGAGAATTTAGTGCTAAGGCATACATTTATAATGTAGAAACTTATCACTTAATTTTTACGTTAGTATATGGAATAATTGTCAAGCTATTTAATACAACAGATTTGTACGCACGCTAGAATTTCACCATTCTAACCACAAGAATATAAAACTGGTTCTAACTATGTGCACATTTAGTCATTTGTTTGTTTATTTATCTTGTTTACATCAAAGGTACAAACGGTGGACTATTAATGCCATATATCATTTTCTAATACTTAACCGGAAATTTAGTGTTAGTTAGAGAAGTTAGTTCGTTAGTGGCAGTGTACTGCAGTGGTTATAAAACATAATATATATAAATACTTAATGTTTACACACACACATATACACACACACACGCATGCGCGTGCTCACACGCACTGCGGACGCACACGCACGTACACACAGTTAATATAATATAAACACACGTATTTCTTATATGCATATAAAAATTAAATGGGTTTTCTAATGTTAGTTTTTTTTAAACTTTACACTAGGATTTTCTTCTGTATCGTAAAGGCAGTTCAGATATATAAATTTCACAAGGACAAATATCCAGACTCGGAACAATTATTTGTAGGCCATACAACCGCGGCCCTCAGCGCCACGGAGCCGTCTCTAATATATTACAAGATTCATGTCTACCACTATCAATTGTAAAACAAGTATTTTTTACTGTGCCCAGCTTATTAAAACACTTAAGCGCTATTAAAAAAAACGGTTGAGCATCGCTGCGTGCGTAAGGCTGCAGCATGAATGGGTTAGTTCGAACAAGGAAGGTCCTCACACGCACAAAATACCTGTGTGAAATAGAAGCACAATGCTGCTGTGTTTTGTATGGTGGGTAACGAGAACCCGTTACCCATTTTACTGTGTGGTGTAGGTACTATGACAAAGTAATATAACTGGAATATTAAATGATATCATCACTCAACGTGGACCTATATATGTAGAAATAATATCTATTTAGTTCAGTAATATCATGTTATATTTATAGAAGAAGATGCTATCATGTGCCTCTACCTATGTCACAATTACTATATAAGTCTCCTCCAAAACCAATAAAGAGAGAGTTATTAAACTGCATCAGTGAGTCTTAATTTATTGCATTGTCCCAACATTACATGATGATCTCAAGCAGGCGGTGCTGCTACCGCCGGGCCTACAAGAATAGTAAAATATTATATTAAAAAAAAAGAAGAAAATCATCATCAAGGATTGACTTGTAAATATTATTAAAAATATATACATTATAATAACGCAATGGACGTAATACCGGATGGAACAAGAAAACTATAATATGAAAAACACAAGGAGAGGCCACAAAATATATTGTTTTAGAAGCTGACTGAAGAATCAAAACTGGCGGATTCATTGAAAAGGGAAAGAAGCGGTTGTATTCTAGCGAGCATCACCCAGAAAAATGTGAAAATTGAGTCAAAAAGAACAAAGAAGAAATTAAGAGGTAACTTCGCACCATTTTAATTCCATATAAAACTTTATTTATCAATTTGAGATTGTTTTTATGTTCTTTTTGCTATTATTTGAAGTTATGTATTAAATATTCTGTATTTAATATAATATGATTAATTTAAAATATTTATCAGACACTTAACGGTTCAATAGCATTTTATTAGTTTTATTACTGTGTCTAAATAAAACCATAATGCAATATTACGTATACACTTATGTGGCACATCTATTAAGGCAAGACGATTTTATATTCACTTTTATTCAATTATAGTTTAAATTATTTTATTACTGTGTCCTGCAAAAACATGAATGAAATAATGATATAATAGATTACATTTTACGTACTTGATTTCTAAAATTTATAGTTAAATAACACTGTGATACATTTCGTCGTTTTATTTTTCGAATCCAAATTTAAAAAGGGTTATAAACAATTTTTTTCTAAATTCACGATATATCTTAAAGTTATATTATGATAAATAAAATATTTTTTTCAATATTTTAAATACATTAATGTTTTGTTATATATAAACTCGATAGCTGTTACAGCGATTGTTTAATTTTATTTTTGTATGCGATATAATTAACATCATAATATTTCTAATAACGTTAAATCTTAAGAGCCAATGAGTTATGGATGTATGTAGGTACTATAACTATGACGACGAAACTATTTAAATTTCTGTAAATTAAAAAAAACTTTGTTTTGTTAATTTTAATATGAAACGTAATAATTTACTTTTGGTTTTATATTGTTTGAACTTTTAAAGCTTTTAAACTATTATAATTTATTATTTTCTCGGAAAATAGTACCTACTTGTGTGGATTATGAAAATATTTTCTTCACTTTATATGATTTTGAAACTCGTTACATAAGGTATACAATTAATTGATTTAAATTTTGTTGTGCTAATATTGTGAGCCTCAATCCCTGACTGACAATGATGTAACTAAATATTTTACGAGACTATGTGATATTTGTAAAAGATGTAAGTAAATTTATGGATAAGTAAGAGAATACATAATTAGAAATGAAAAGTAATGATAATGTTGTAAGTTTGAGTGACATAGACAAAGAAAATTGTCGGTGGTTAGCATATCCACATACAATAAGCCTGATCAGCTGAGAGTTTGGGAAAACTAATAACCGATTAATTTTTTAAGGTTGTTCGGAAATGATTAAATGCGGAATAAGTTTTAATGTATTCAATGAGGAAATGAGAATTTATTATGAATAGTATAGAATATTGTCCATAATCTTAACATTAAATAATGATTAATAAATACTATAAATGTAAGGAAATAAATAAAAATAAAACAAAAGTTGACCTGCATAAATAAGTAATGGAGAGATACGGGAACATCCATCAATGGTAAAGCTTATAGTCCTCGAACAGGGTATGTTTCCATGTTTGTATAATAAAATCGGAAGTAACGGGTACTAGGGAACAATACCTTCAGTACACTGAGATGTGAACAATTTTACTCATATTAGTAATGTTAGGGACCAGAGAAGTCTTAAATTTGTTACCCTTAAATAGTATGATAAAAAAAAGTTTATGTAGCAATAAAATGAAATAAATGTAGTGAAAATGTAATATAATACCCAAATAAATGGGGAAGTATATTTATAGTACCTAAGTGATAAATATCATGAAATAAAAATATAAATGAATTGAATTAATACTCTGTTCCGATATCTAAAATAAATAAATGTATAAGAGAATAGAAATGAAAAGAATAAAATAGCTATAAAGGTCAAAAATATTAAAGAAATAAAAGACGTAAAAAAGAAATATAAAAAATAAAAAAATTAATAAAAAAAGGCCTGATAATCGAAAACAAAGGATATGAGAGTACTGTTAGTATGAAAATAAAAGACATGAGAACAATTAACATGAGGTAATAATAAGGGAATCCCTGAACAAATCTAAAAAGTGAGATATTATGTAGTTATTTTGCATTTCTGTATTAGGGTGCTACCTACAATGCTACTCAAAATGCTACTTACAAGCTACACATCTAGTAACTATAGGATCGATCCACACAACCACATGTAAAAAACAATTAAATTTGATTAATACATTTTCGCGTAGATTTACATGAATTTACAAGTTTTTTTTTCATATTTAGGCACATTGATTCATAGTTACAATAACTTTACCTTAAATTTTATTTTGTGTTATATTTTTTTGTTTATGTATAATTTGTTCAATTTTAAACTATTATTATAAGTTTGATAATGTAATAATATTTTTTCCTCTATATAGACAGTCAAACCTAAATTTACGTTAATACATATTTACGAGTACTTATGATGTTAAGCAAATATTTTGCCATAACTTAAATTAACTTTATTAAACTTAACTTTATCTTTAAACCCTGTATTCAATTAAGATAAACATTTTTATATGAAATTTGAAATCTAAAAGAAAAAGTAGTAATGAGTTTTCGACTATTATAAATAACTTAAATAATAAATACTGATAATGTATGTAAAAGTAAATGTATTATAACAATGCAATGTAACGATCTTAACTACGTACATTAAAAAGTGTTTAATATAATTTTCAAATTTTTTTTTTTATAGGAGGTGACAAACGATACAGTCCACGTGATGGTAAGTGGTTGTTGACCCATATAGACATCTACATCTATCCTCAATAAAGAATCAAAATGCAGATGTCACCCGTGAGGACTAAGATGGAATGCCTCTTTTCCAGTAAAAAGGGTCTCCGGTTCTCTACACTCATCATACGAAACACAGCAGCATTAAGCTGCTATTTACAAATACTTTTAAGTGTACTCATAATAGAACATTTTGTAAGTTATGTTGAATTAGATATTATGTTTGTGTCATACGATGTAATTGCAAACCTTTCCTTATACGTGCTTTGGACATAATAACAAAGGTGTCTGTCACCAACCGCTTACGCGGCTGGGATTGCAAAATGTATTTTGATATCTGTTTTTATGTTAATGATCATGATTACGTTACATTATGTTCTTTGTTCTGTTCATCTTAAAATGAAATGCAATATTTTCGGTGTTATATTATTGAACCTTCAAATCATATGTTTTTAACTTTTTATGTCGCTTTCTTGAAAATTGTAGAGTATTAATATATGTATAACTTATTTGCGTGGGATCATGAAAGTAAATGATTAAAACTGAAGATAATAATATCAGTGAGGCTTAAATTTATTGCATTGTCCCAACACTACAATTGGTAACGAGGTTTCACCACGACGCATTGATTAATGGAGGATAGATTTACGTGGCAATGAGCCACAGCATCCACTTGCCATCAGCGGACCATGGGCGTGTTTTCTCACCCATGTAAAATATTAATAAAAAGTAACCCAACTTTTAGAAGTCTGGCATTTAAGAATATTTTATTTTGCACATTATTTTTTACATTCTGCTTCGGCTTTGTCCAGTTTCATGATTTTCAGTCAGAAGCAAGTAAGTACCGTATAGGTTTTGATGCAAAATCTAATAGACCGTATGTCTATACGGACTGCACGGTCATTATGGTCTATACGGACATAATACGGTCTATACGGACCGTAAAAACAAATTTGGCGGTTTCGTGGTGCAGTGGCTTAGTAATCAGTAGCAGCGCTAAGGGCTGCGGGCTTGAATCCCGCACGAAACAAGTCTGGATGTTTGTTTTTGTGAAATATATGTATGTAAACTGTACCACGGTACATGAGAAAATCCTAGTGTGTAGGTAACTGTTTAAAATATAAAAAAATGCTATGACATAAATGGCTGTATATTTTGATTGCATTGACTTAGAAGATTGAATTTGTTATGCCGGTCAACAAAGTGATCGTTTTTACTTTCTGAGATACAAAACCCCAATAAGGAAACAAAAATTAACACTTTATAGTTATTGCATTCCAACCATATTACAAAGAAGTAAGTAACATATGACACAAATTGGAAACCAAAATTTGTATCAATACTAAATTTATGAACAAAGGTGCTTTGATCTAACATAAAAAAATCTGATTTGTTTCAGTTTTACCTTGAAAATTGGATCTAAGGAAGGCACCAAAATGCATAGCCTCTTTAGAACATTGCATCTGTTGGCAGTGTTAAGCACTGAAATTCCATTTAAGCGCTTTGGTTTAAATTTCATCACGTAGGTATGTGGTAAAGCTTTCCTATATAACAACTAGAATCGTCTAAATAGTTATATTAAAATATTTATCCTGTATTTTCCCACCCTTAGGGATGGATTTTTGTTTAAATTTATTTTGTACACACAAATAAAAACGAATAATTTTAACCGGTTCACCACTCAGGACTAAGATGGAATGCCTCGTTTCCAGTAAAAGGGTCTCCGGATCTCTACATTTACCATACGAAGCAGCAGCATTAAGCTGCGATTTTACGCTGGTATTCTATGAGAGCGTGGCCCTGCCCTGGTCAAGCTAGTGCTAAAATCATGGTATAGCTGCAGCATGGCTCTACCATGTGTCAAAATAAAACGTATTTCACTGCAACGCAACTCGACTCCACCTCGACTTTGTGGAGGCATCTTCCGTAAGACAAAGACGTTTGTGTGTACAAAATTATTTTGTTTTAATGTCTATTTATGGCTGTAATGCCGTGGCGGTTTAGAATCACTACTGTCACAGTACGCGAGCAACCCGGGTTCGATCCCCCCGGCACCAATGAAATTGTTAATTGAAACTAAAAGTGCTGATTTACCAAGCGCTTGATGGTGAAGTAAAACATGTGAAATCCAATAACACGCATTGGATCGTGCCGCCAAAATGAAGAAATTGTCTACACGAAACACAGCAGCATAAAGCTGCATTTTACGCTGGTATTCTGTGAGGGTATGGTCCTTCCCCGGTCAAGCCGACCTATTCGTACCTATTCGTATTCTGAGTTATTTTTCAAATAGTAGTAAAATTTAATATTTAAGTTCAGATAAATAAATTATTATATACTGATATTACAGTTTTTGAAAATATGAGTAAATAAGGCTTCTACTTTTATTTGAAATTATCCCAAATTGAATGTGATTTATGGACAACAACTACGCTTACGCACGCTCCTGGGTGTGGTATTCAATCCACGCTTTTGTTTCTCAACTTTTTGCTTACTGTTTACTTTCTTAGTAACACGCTTACTACTAATGCTTAAGTTAATAACTACATGACGCAAATTAGGATTCCAATTTTTCCTTCACACTTTTAACGGGCGTAGCATCGTTAGCATAAATATAAAATTAAAAATATATTTTTGCTTATCAACGACGTAACCGATGACTGCCATTATTATGGTGTATTTAAAAAATTGGAATAAACTATTTACAACTAAATTAGGCCAGTAGTCCTAATATCTAATATTGTTACTTCAAAATAGAATCCATTTCTCTTGTGGGTTTCCGTTTCTCTTATGAATAACGAACACACCACATATTAATTAACCGTTTATTCACAACGAAAATTCAAAGTAGGGGATCGGAGCGGATTATTTTATCTTCAGTTATTTATCATAGAAAAAGATATATGAGACCTGAATTGAATTTAAATAAATTAATTTTAGTTTGTTTTTTAATAGTTTTATTTATTATTAGTTTTTAATCGTTACGTTTTACTATTAAAGTAAAAAGAAATATTAGAATTGTTTAAAATTAAATACGTTATGATACAATTCTAGATTAGAGTATTATTGGTAGTTCAATATTTTTAGAACTCGATACCTTAGTTGGTTTCACTTTTTTTTATTCGTTCTTCGTTGTTTTGAACGTGTAATAAATAAATTTGAGCTCGTTTGAATTTAGCTTCTGCTATGATTCTGTCCGCATAGAAAAGGAAAAATTTACGTCTATTTTCCCGTTTTTTTTTTCGTAATAAAAGTATTCGATGCGTTAGAATCAAAAGAAATGTTAAAATGGAAAATGAAGTTGGAGATGAGCAGCTGCATTATTCTCATAACCTGCCAAGCGTGGCAACTATAACATCGATAATATAGCATACCTCAATTCATATTTCACATAATAATTCACATAAATAGTCTTCTTAAGACATATGGAAGCAATAGAACATAAAAAGACATCCATAGGTACAAGGTGGTTGACGATTCCATGGTTCTAACCATATACATGAGAGGAGGTATGTGCCCAGAAGTAGGATTTATAGATTATGTTTAAACACTGTTAGATCCGGAAAGGGTACATACGTACCACAATGACGTTGATAAAAAAAAACAAATTATTAATAAATATGAAAATGTTATTGTGATTTTTTAACAGAACTTTTAATGGCTTCGTAGGATCAGGGAACACACATTTACTTACATTTTTTTTTATTATCTACGAGCGGCTATGCAGGTCTAGAGAGACCAGTATCACTGCGACCTAAAATATCTATTGTGATCGCTGCTATGTCTACAGTTCACTGCTAAGCCCTACGTCCTCATTGAATAGAAGGAGTTGCTTAGCTGTGAGTAATTTCATTTCTTCTGGGCGAAGTACATAGTTTCCCAGATGAGTGCTGCGTTTGCGTCCGGACCCTAAAGGTCCGCAATTTGTCAGGATGTGTCAAGGCGTTTCCTCCTCTAGGGAGCAAACCGGCACATCCTTGAGTTGCTTACTACTAGGATGGACATGTGCTTTTTAAGACAATAGTGTCCAGTCAGGGCTCTTACCAGAATGCGCAATTTATTTTTACCTAATCCCAGAGCTTCCGAAGCGAATTTACGATAGAAAGCCCGGATTAATGTTTTAGAATGTTTTAAGCCTGGTATATCAGACCAGATCTTAAGTGATTTATTGTGGTAAAGAGTTTCCAGGGTCAATCGGGCGAGGCTTTTTGAGATTCCACAAAATGGCTAGGGTCCAAATTGTGTACTCTTTGAGCCCTACCGTGCGAGCTTGTCGGCAGTTTCATTGCCTATAATACCCGCGTGACCCAGAACCCATCTTAAAATGACCTTGTTGTTACCTCCCAGGGCGTTTCGACGATTCACGCAGTCTCCAACTAGCTTCGAGTTCACCAAGTTTGCTCTCAGCGCTAGCAGCGCTGCTTGACTATCAGAGTTAATATAGATTAAATGGTTAACGTAGTGTTTATGCAGATTGATTTCCGTACACTGAAGTATGGCGAAAATTTCTGTCTGGAAGATAGAGGTGAATCTACCCAAATTCATACTGAGTTTGAATTTGGGTCTCTCCCAATGAATTCCAAAGCCTACGTTGAGGCAAATTTTTGACCCATCGGTATACTATATAGGGCTACCGACCTCACAAATGACGTGTCCATCAGCCAGTCTTCTCTGGAGGGTAGTTCCACTGTATACTTTTTGTTAAAAGTATATAGTGGACGCATGATATCTGAGATCATGTATAAGACCGGTGTTTCCTTGATTGAGTCGAGCATGGATCTCAATCTATAGGAAAGCAAGCTCAAACCGCCCTGAGCCTTAATCCTATACAAGCTAGCCTTTGCCTCCTTGTCTAAGTAAATATCAAGGGGCGTTAGGCCTAGAAGTGCATTAAGAGCTATAAGTATTATAAAGCTTAAAGAATTATAAGCATTAATTGATAAACTGTTATCCTGCACCAGTTGTATATGGTGTTTCGGGCACTTTGTATGATTAATGATAAAGTACTTTGTAAAGCCCTCGCAATGATCACAAGGTCATCAGCATAACCCAGTGTGTCAATGCGAAGATCTGCCATCTTGTACAATAATTGGTCAACCGCAAGAGTCCAAAGGAGGTTGACAAACACCACCTTGTTGACAGCCTCTTGTGTTGCATACTCAATCGAAGATTGAAACAGCTCTATTTTTGCCTTTCTGTTTGAGAGCATCAACTTCACCCACCTGATGGTTGTGGAGTCAACATTTTTAGATGTGTTTCACTATTAGTGAAGTTACCATCAGGCTTTTTAAGAATACCGATCTGATTAGGTTTAGCTTTCGATAGCATTTTGTGTAGTCTTACACTGCGAGGCAAAGACTCAACTTCTTCGCATAGCTTCTTCCACGATGCTCTCTTAGCTTTCCTAATTTCTTTATTATAATCGGTTAGGACACTATAAATATCCAATTCTTTGGTTTTTTAGCCCTATTGAATAGTTTCCTGGTCTTTTCCCTAAGCTGCTTTAGCTTAGTGTTCCACCAAGGAACTTTTCGTATAGAGGTCTTGGTTTTGACGGAACAACTGTCTTCAAAGGCTTTACGGATACCTACGGTTACCGTCTCTGCCGCTAACTACAGATCTTCAATCGTTTTTATGCTTTTAGGAAATGTTTCCAAATTCCTCCTTAGGCTATCTCTATAGACATCCCAGGAGGTCGCTTTTGAATCCCTAAAAGCAATAGTTTCATAAGTTGGTGATGCTCCAATCACAAACTTAATGTGTTTGTAATCAGACGTCGAGTTTTCACTACTAACATGCCAATCATTAATTCGCCTGGATATGTTATTGGTAGCAAATCTTATATCTAAAACTTCCTGCCTAGCACGCGTTACAAAGGTTAGTGTACACTCTAAGTGTAGGCTTACCAGGCGATTGGATACGAGAAAGTCAAAAAGTAACTCATCTCTTTCGTTGATGTTTGTGCTCTGTCAATACTCTGGAACAGCTAAAAGTTCAATATTTTTATTGTAGATTATACAAGCTCTGGGTCTACTCCTTTAGTATTGACTAAGATCTTACCGGCAGCCGACAATCCCAGAACTTAACCATAGGCCACCCAAGGCTCTTGTATGAGGGCGAGGTCGATGTTGTCCTCTGCGAAGCAAACCTCCACCACGGCAAAAGCAGCTGCTGCATGGTGAAGATTTTCCTGGAGGAACCTCGTCTTACCCTTGGGGTTAGCCATTTATAGGCGTGGGGGGGCGGTGGTCGTTTTCGCCTGCTTAGAACGAAGACGTCCTTTACCGGCGCTCTTGACCCCGGCCGTAGCTTTTGGTTTACCGCTCCCACCTGCCTTCCCCTTACCCGTGGACGAAACCAGCGGAGTCCCTCGGACCGAGGCAACATTCGCGCCTTAGGTCACAGTCACTCTCGCTGATGTCCTTCCAGTCTCACCCCTCAAGGTGGAGGGCTGGGGGGATTAGAATTGGGGTGGTTAAGGCTCCATTGCCGCGCCAGAGCCTCCCCTTACCTTAAAAGTTATAATTTTAAAGCTAAGGACGACTCTTCCGCCTGCCGCTCGGAGAGCCTCCGCCGATGGGTCGTCCTGAGAAAAGGTTACTAGAAACCCATTATCCTCGTCACTACGGTGGAGGATTTTCCAGAGCTCTGTATGCACAGCCGCCTCCTTAGGAGAGCCAGCTTCGCTGCGGGGCAGAAAGGAACCAGTTGAGGCTTAGGCAGTTCGCTCTCGGGTATTATCGAGAGCTCTGCTTCCGGCCAGGGTTTCAGTTTTCCGATCTCACCCCACAATCCAGTCCTGGCTTGCCTTATTCAGGCACATTACAAGAATCCAACCTGGCTTGTGGGTGAAACCCGAAAATTTTCATCCCATTCCCGGCTGCGCTCCACAGGCCGTCTTAGTAGCCTGCGTTAGTGCCCGGTGGACCAGCCGCATCTGCTCCACGCTCATAGGATTCGAATTGCGAATTCCTACACGCGCGGAACCAGCTACGACACTGAAGCTGAGCTTTTTCTCCCCGATGCCAGCTTCACAGATTTCCTGGACTGGTCTTTGGGGGACTCCTCCTCAGACCGACTGCGTTTTTTCGCCTTCGGAACTTGTGCAGGTTTGCGCAGAGGGATTTCGTCTCAGGGCTTCTGGCAGAGAGAGAAGGCCTCTTCGGCACCCTATATCAGCTGCTATCAGCCCTCGGTACCTGTTCCGTGCTGCCCCAATAAGCTTATGAGGCCTAGTGAACTTTTTCTTTTCCCCTCCCTGGTTTGTTTCCGACTGTGGTGCGGCTGCAGACGTGCCCTCCACTTCTCGGCTCGTCCCAGGTTGGGGCGTAGGGTTGCAGGGTGTTGATGAGGCTAAAAGAGCCTCTTCCAGACCTACAGTCAGTTCCATTAAAGAAGAGTTAATTTTTTCAAAATGTCGGTCTTCGTCCATTTTGGTCCTACGAGTAGCTAGGGAAAATTTTGTACGGTACGGTAACCATCGGTACGGTACGCTTAACACATTGGATCGGGTTAGAGATAGGAAAATAGGGGTTGGGATAAAAATAAATAAAATGAGGATCATCTGAGTGTTTCTGTTCTGTCTGTTTTCTATTGAATCAGACCAAATAACAGGCGGCAACCACGTGAAGGAAGAACTCCTCAGACTTGCCCTGGGGATCAACACGACCTGCGCACTTCCCCAGAGCCATTAGCCAAACTGCTATCCGGACAGGATAGCAGAATAGGTTTTAATCTAGTCCTACTGATAATGTAAAAATGTGAGCATTAGGAGTAGACTAACCCCCGCCCTTACTTACATTAACGGAATTGTTAACACTTATAGGACATCATGTTGTTCCAAGCCAAGCTGCTATAGTAAGCTTAGTTACAAACGGAATGGTTACAACAATTAATGTCACTATTAGCCTGTTACGTCATCAGCGTTAAGTTTGACGGGCACTTAGTTAAACGAGTTAATGGAATTTGCTTACAATTTAATAATAACAATATTAATAATTACCAATTACTATAATTTTAAATGCAATAATTATAGTGAAATGATCTGCTTCGAGGCTTGATGTTGCTCCTCCTTATCTTCTTAATTGAGAAGAACAGCGGACGTGACACGTACGGTGAAGTGCCAAGTGCACGCGGCTTTTGCCGGCGCCGGACAACCCCGTAATCCCAGTTGGGGCTGAGGCTCTATTGGGCCACGAGGAAGAAAACCTCTAGAAAAAAAACACCCCAAACCTAAGGTCTTGCCTGCTGATTGGTGAATGACTGGGGGTGCTCAGTCGTTAGCGCTTGGGGTAGGGGAAGGTTTAGAGTCCGTACCCTATTTAAAAAAGGAAAATGAGCGGGCTCAGTGTTTCCTCACCCGGTCGCTGGGCAGGCTCTATCAAAAGGATGTATCAACTCTGCCACCGTTTGAAACTCAGAATTCCTCTGGCGTGTCGTGGATCATGTCCCGCAACACCTTAGGAACTGAGGACTCTTGGCTTAACCGCCTGGAGTTGTGAAGATAACAACCTCTTTAAAAAAATCACCCAAAACTCAAGCGTGACATGCCGTGAGGAGCTGCATGGCTGATGGGTAAGTGTCAATCGCAAGTGTTGCCCCGTCGGGGTATCGGCCGACACGTTTGACGGGTTACGTTAGGTTTATCCGGGTACTGGAGGCTCTGCCTGGATAGACTTTATTTCCTCCACACTCATGGGATCAAAAATGAATAAAGAAAAAAATCTAAAAACATGAAGTCGAACATAGATCTGTGTCTGACTTAGATGTCAGACTGAAAAAAAAGGAGATGGTGGGTGCATGTAAGGCCAATAGCAATCCACTACAGAGCGGGAATTTAATAGCACCAACCGTTAACACCGCAACATCATCTGGGAGCCACATTAAAAAAGGAGCTTAGTCAGAGGGACCGACAGTGCTAATACGAGATAAGCGTGGGTGTTCTATACGCCCTAATACACCTCGTAGTATAGTCGGTCAATGACGGGCCCTACACTGGGACAAGGAAAAAAAGAACGGGTCACCCCGCACATGTAGCCACCAAATATCAGGCAATTGCAACTTCAGGTGAAGAGCAAATAGCCACGGAGGTGGAAACAGAGGAAGAAACCCTCGATCTCCCTCTGGCACCTTGCATTACTAGGGCAATAATAAACCTACTTCGCCCCCAGGAGTTATCCAGCGAAATGGAGAAGCGAACTATTAACCGGCTTAGTGGTCAGAATAATATTCGGATCGTTCCCGAAACTTAAAAGGGGAATTCACTCGCGGCTTAAGGCTTGCTGTGTGCCACGTAAAAGCTGTGGTCAAAGAAATTGTAAAGAGGAGCAATATCGAAGATCACGTCGCGAGACTGCAAAGAGAAAACGCAGACCTACGTACTCAAATTTCCATTCTCGAAATGCGGCTGCAGAAAATAACAGAGGATCTCAAACTCCTCCATAATCAAAGACGGGTTCCGGTTCTGGCGAATAAGAGCAAGATGATCACACCTGCTCGGAGTGTACCTGTTTCTTCGTAACATGACAGGGGCGTGGATGAGCTAATGAAGCGGTTATTGAGAGGAAACTGGCTACTTTCAAAGCTAAACTCTTTCCATATAAAACACATCGATCTACTTTAGGCAAAAAGCCCGGTACTAGCCCAAACATGCAACTGATTTCACAGCAGTCGTCACCGCCGTCGCAAGTACCACCGGTAGAGTTGAATCGACCACAGCCATTAAAACTTCAATGATATGTTGCAAACCGGTAGCATTCATTGCTATGCGGATGATAGCACTGGTGATGCTCTATACGCCGGCCGTGCGAATATTTCTCGGGAAAACGTCGCCGAGTACCGGAACAAACTTAGGTTCAGTCGAGTCTGCTGAACAAAGTCTCGGATTGGGGCGACTAAATCTAGTCCAGTTTAATCCCCAGAAGACACAAGTTTGCGCGTTTACCGCTAAAAGAACCCCTTGTCGTATCTCCTCAGCAAGGCACTCTTGTTGCCTCAGCCAGTATCGGAATCCTCGGCGTCGACATATCGAATAGTGTGCAGTTTCGCGGTCACTTGAAGAGAAGGCCAAATTGGCCCCTCTAAAAGCTGGCGTGCTCAGCAGAGCGGGACAGTATTTCATGCCGGCACAACGCCTGCAACTTTACAAGAAGCAGGTTCGGCCTACATGGAATACTGTTCCCATCTCTGGCTGGGGCTCCCCAGTGCCAGCTCCTTCCACTTGACCGCATCCAGCGCAGAGCGGCTCGAATCGTCGACGACCGAGTCCTTTCCGATCGGCTCGATTCATTGGCGCTGCGAAGAGATGTTGCATCTCTTTGCATTTTCTTTCGCATTTACCACGGGGAGTGCTCTGAGGAATTGTTCGATTAATCCCAGCCGCCAAATTTCACGAAAGCACATCGCGGCAGAACTCCCGATACCATCCACACCATCTGGATGATTGGCGGTCCACCACTGTGCGATTTAGAAGATGTTTTCCTCGCACAACTTCCTTGTGAATAGTTTACCACCAGCGATTTTTCCGGACCGATACGACTTAGGACCTTCAAGAAAAGAGCCTACTCCTTTTAAAAGGCCGGCAACGCATCTGCAATTCCTCTGGTTCCCTGGTGTTGCAGTTGTTCATGCGGCGGGTAGCTTACCATCAGGTGAGCCGCATGCTCGTTTGCTCCTCTAAAAAAAAAAAAAACTATAGTCGAATAAAAAGAGGAAGACAAGGAAGCGAAATAAAGGGACCTCCTGCCAGCCCTTGCGGAGTTGCCGCCAGTGACAGCACCGGAGATAAGAATAGCACCAATGCATAAGGAGACAACGTTGGCAGAGGTGACTAAAAGGTTTAAAAAGCCGAAAAGACACGAAAAACAGCCTTCAGATAAAAAATCTCAGCCCTCACTCTCTAACAAGGTCAAGAAGAAGAAGTTACTCCGTGCACTGCAGCAGTAACGGTTACGGTAACTGAGGGATCTAACACCACATATGCCGAAGTGAGGAAGGTAGCTAAGTCGAAAATCCAGCTTCCGGACCTTGGGATAGAGGGTCTCCACCAAAAGCGAGCTGTGACCGGAGGTGGATAAGCTGGCGGTGATAATGAGGGAGGTCCTTTCAGATCTGAACATTCGCATTGGTCACCCAATGAAAACAGGCGATGTTGGGTTAAAGGACTTAGACGATGCGGTAAGGCCCCAGGAAGTGGCGGCAGCGATAGCTGCAGTGGGAGGATGCACGCTGGAAGATGTTAAAGTCGGGGAAATCCACCGAACTCCCACCAGAATGGGGACATGCTGGGTGCGTTGCCCAGTCACAGTAGTCCGCAAGATCCTGGCCCAAGGTCGAGTACGCATGGGCTGGGGATCTGTGCGTGTGGCTCCTCTAGAACCTTGGCCTATGCATTGCTTCAGATTCCCCGAAAAATAACACGTCGGCAGTAGATGCCCTAATAAGGTGTACCGTAGTACACGCTGCTACGCCTGTGATGAGCCTGGACACATGGCCAACCAGTGCACATCGTCAGTCCTAAAATGTCCATTATATTTGTACCTCGGGCATCCTTCTAGCCATAGACTGGGTAAGAAGTGCGCCCAGCCTCTTAAAAGTACCGAAACGAAGAATAATCCATCTCCTACTTCTATCAGTGAGATGGCCACAACATAACCTAGAGCAGCACAGAGCCCCAGCTCAGATATAAAGGTAACGAATCCTTAAAATACACTCCCTGAAGGTCCTCCAGGGCAACCTAAGCCACTGCCGCAATGCACAACAACAGCTTATGCAGACTATTGTGGAGTGGCGGGTTGCCCTTGCAGTAGTAGCGGAGCCTTATGTCGTCCCCAATTACCTAGTTAATTAGTGATGAATCGGGCTTCGTTGTCATCTACTGGGGGCCGGGGGTGGAGAGGGTGCTCCACCCTGTGCTCTTTTGAGCAGGGCGCAGGGCTTTGTTGCAGTGCAATGGGACTCCCTGGCCATAGTCGGCTGCTACGTCCCTCCCAATAGGTCCCTAGCTGACTACGAGGCGTACCTGGAAGAGGTGACGAACTACGTTCGCAGGTGCCAACCTCGACCGTTGATCGTCCTGGAAATCTTAACGCCCATTCTAGGGCCTGGGATAACACCAGAGACGATCCGAATGGAGAGACCGTAATGGAGTAAGCGGCTGAACTGGACCTTCGACTAGCAAATGAGGGATCCGTAAGCACATGTGTGCGGTGGCAGGGGAGTCCATTGTGGATCTAATGAGCAACTCCTCCGCAATGCAAATGCTGTCAGGGTGGCGAGTGGCGGAGGATACGGTCACATTTTCAGATCACCGACACATCGTTTTCGATGTTGCACTTCGCCAGCCTGATAGTAGTTCCAGACACCGCCCACCGGCTTTCAAGCGGCTAGACCGAAACAAGCTCGAAGCCGCCACCATAATCGCGGCATGTCCAGAATACTTTGAAGAGGTTCAGTTCGATCCGGAAGGAAGCAAACTGGTTTCGAAGTACGATGACGCAAATACGCGACTTGTCGATGCCCAGAACCAGTCGCCCAAGTGCAGGGTGGTATAATGGTAGTCGGCAGAAATCGCATGGCTACGTGTGATCTGTCTGCGGAGTAGGTGCCAGTACACCAGAGCCGGAAGTAGGAGAAGGCGAACTCCGCATGAGGAGAAAGCTAGACTCTACGAGACATAACGCGCGGCTACAAAGGTGTTGCAATTCGCGATTGCCAATGCCAGATCTTGGTTCTGGAATTCCTGGAGGGACTCATCGAAGATCCCTGGGGGTGTCCATACAGAATGGTGCTGCATAAACTCCGGCACTGGTCGCCCAACTTGAGGGAGACACTCGATCCGGACCTGCTGTGAAGGGTGATCAGCACGCTCTTCTCAGACCGGTCAAGTCCCTCAAGCCACCCGCCATAATCATGGGAGTGGCAAGATGAAATGGCGGTTGGGGAGTTGGACCGAGCCGTTAGCCGCTTAAGAGCCCGGAACACTGCACCGGGACCCGACGGTATCCCGGGTCGATCCCTAGTGCTGAGTCTGGCTGCTGTTTGTTCTCTGGTTGTAGCACGAATGGATCGGCTCGACCGGGGAAGGACCATTCTTAGTCCTTTCGGGTGACAACACATCTGCATTTTGATTCTTAAGCGAGGATAAATGTAAATGTCTATGGGCCACAGCATCCAATTACTATAAGGAGGACTTTGTGCTCGTTTGTCACACTTTTTCTTTAAAAAATCCACGGGTCGATATGGGATGGTTGACATTCTTACATTGCCAATCACGGCACATCTTATTTACGTCTGGCGTAAAATATCTAGACTGGGGATGGGGAGTAGCGTCATAGGTGTGTACAGTCGTAGTGCGATGCTCAATCCGCCTGTCAAGCGTAAAGTTTATGGCAAATAGAAGCCCATGTCCAGTAGTGGACTTTACGGGCTAATGAAGAAGGAGAAAAATTACTCAGATCCAGTTCACGAGGAGGACACAATTCAATGCTAAGTCACGACGCCACTGAGCCGTCGTTTAGTTGAAACCATAATAAAAATTACTAATTATACAATGAAAATTTGCCACTTTTAGTAGTGTCTTAAAACTTGTCCATTTATCATTATAAGTTAAATTAGACGTTTATTATTTAAAATATACAAATATCAAGATTATTTAAATTTTAAAACTATGTCGTCATTGTACCATATTTCTATACGATTTCCGTTGGACAGTTTTGACAGCTCTATATAATTAGAGAGACAAGTAGGTATTTCAATTTCCATTGATTAAATCCTAATTAACGTTAAATTTAGAATTCGCGAAGATTAGGGCAAGGGTACAATTTGCCATAGTCAGCATCTGTATTGAGACCTACTTGGTAGAAATTACTGATCAAGTACATACTCGCGTCAAGCGTTATTAAAATAAATCCTTCAAAATTTCCAGCGGAATTTGGTATGTAAAGAAAATTATAAGCCATGTTAATTTTGAAACCGTTTCAAGATTGTTCAATTATAAACCTTATCTAACTATTTAAAGGTCCTAAAATAACAGATGGTATTTATTATACCACAATGCATGAAATTACTCTACTCCTGTTTCACCTCCAAATGACGACATAAATTAGGCTGAATAAAGGAAAATATTTAGTGATTTATAAATGATATTGTCTTGCCTGTCAAGCTGTCAAAAGTCAACGTCTAAGTTTGTTTGTATAAGAGCATTATATTTATAGATGTCTAACTTTGTTGAATTTAAAATTTGATTGATTTACAATAAAGCAAAAATAATAAATAATAACAATAATGTGTTCAGGACCGAATTTCGTTCACGGCGGCCAACCTCAATGGAGACTAGCCACTTGCGCAGGACAGGATTATGGAAACCAAGTGCGCAAGCAGGTGCACTCTATATTCCCTCACTCGCATAGTCCGCTGGGACGGTAATTCGACACGACCGGAGGAAGATTAGGTGCAGGACCAACCGCTTTGCGTGCATTCCGAGGGTGAAACACCGCCAAATTTCTGACTTCAGGCAGCTACTGAGAATTTTTGAAAAGAAAACCTCAATAACTGATTTTTACTTTGGCCCGATCCGGGATTCTAACCCCGGACCTTATGATCAGAAGTCACGAACACTAGACCTACGAGGCAGTTGCGAAGCAAAAAAATAAAATAGAAAAGGCAAAATATAAAACACATAAAACAAAAATGTTTACTGAGGGAATTGATCTTCGAACTATTTTAACGGTATATTTATTTACATACTAATAAAAGAGGTTTGCTTCGCATTCCAATACCCATATCTTCCTGTAGGTGTCAAACGAGGCGATAGAGCGAAACAAACCAGGAGATGGGCAGCACTGCTGCCAACCCGCCTGTCAATCGTGGCAAATATGGCAAATACTTTATGAGGCAATATGTGTGGAGGCCTCTATTCAGCAGTGGTATTTGATAGGCTGTCATGAATGAATAAGTATTCCATACTATATTTACTTCTATGCAATGTACATATTTCAACATTCAATACCTGTGTAGCACTGAAGCACTTCGATGTGGTTCTGCAAAAGGGTATCAATTTTCTATCTATTTTGGTAAAGCGATAAGTAGACTTTATGTATTATTCTGCCTTTATAAGACAGGGTAGGGTATCTTTGGCGAAGATTCGATTATGGAATTAAATTCCTGGAAGAGAAAATGTTTAAGATTAGGGGAAAATATTGTTCAGTAAAAATATTTTGAGGGGCTTAGATACCTAACTGTTAGGAAATATTCGTCATTACTTAAAACGACAAATTTACAAAATTTCTTGCTTCCAGTGTAACGCCTCTACACTATTACTTAATGTCGTTACTTTTACTGGTTATATAGACTTATTACTTTGTCTGTATTATTTTTTCCAAAATATATTGTACTTAATAAGACAAAACTATTTAAAATTAAATACTAACTTCCGCAACGTCACGATACTAGTGTTAATATGTAATCCATAATGACAAACTAGAGTAAATGAAACAAAAAAAAAAACAAATGGACGCAAGTCTTAAATAAATGGAAAACGTAGAACAACATTTATATTTATATATTCATCAATATATTATCACAAAAGAATTAAGAAAAACATTCTTCATTTTTATCCATGACTATAATTCATGATCATTTTAAAATATATTTATTTTTCTTATAAAGGTAAACATATAATAAGAAAGCACCTTTTACCCGACTGCCTCAGAAGGAGAGAGTATGTATGTGTATGTATGTATGTCTATTTCTTTGGCACGCACTGTATCCTAAATGGGTTGATGGATTTAACATATGGGGTGTCGTTAGATTCGTCTTAGTCTTGGAAGTGACATAGGGTATAAAATTTTTCCTTTTTAGTAAACTATTTACATAGTCAGGTTTTTTTTTCAATTACTGTTCTAACCTTTAAGCTTGTTTCAAAATCACAGTATCATGACCATTATTAATGCTTATTACGGGTACACTGGTGAACTTCACCTCCCGTAAATATTGCCACTGTTGAAAGCCTCTCTTCCATTTGTTGCGTCCTCTACGGTTATCGTTTTTCTGATTCTGTAATCTTTGATCGGCCTTG
Organism: Parnassius orleans; assembly: GCA_029286625.1. NCBI lineage: Eukaryota > Metazoa > Arthropoda > Insecta > Lepidoptera > Papilionidae > Parnassius > Parnassius orleans. Next base: position 4,725 of record JAGSMP010000312.1, on the reverse strand, counting down.
TGCCGTTTGTAATGAAATAACAATTTCTGTAATCAGATACTTAAACATTTAAAAACCGTTTCTGAAATTTACTCTTTAATATCCATTCCAGGTTTAAGTTACCAATGTTCGATTCGAAGGCTGCCGGCAATAAATCGCAACTGGTGCCGGATCGATGCCCCACTTATGATACATGGATTCCTGCGCCGGACTCAAGCGATAAAACATTGATTTGTGATCTTCGACGGATGCTCAATGCTACTAGGTTTTCAGAGCTGTTGAAAATGATAGCCATTGTGCGTGACTTTGTGGATAGGAAAATTATTGAAGATTTCAGTTTCTTATTCTTCATTGAATTTATTTCAAACTACTTCGAAAAAAGACGAGGTTATCAATTAGACAGTAGTTGTTTAATGCCATCAAAGATTACAATATCTTCGTGGTAAATCACCTAATGTATCTGTTTTCACTACCTTCCCGTATTTTTAAACTGAGTTGTAACCTAAATTTTTAACAAAATATCATTTGTGTAATAATTGAAGTACATTTTTTTTAATAAATAAATTATCCGTGTTTATATCCTGTCACCTACTCATACATTCTCACACAAATTAATACGTTTTAATATACATTCACACTCTGTGCTTACTCTAAGTAGTTAAATCTTTTCATGCCTCTCATCCGCATTCTAATAATTTCTTTCACACACATACAATAGTCCTGTAAATTGGAAGAGCGGAAACCAACAAACAATTTTTTTTTCTTAACAAGTGATTCCAGATTATACAATCTAAAATTTCATAAGTGATGATATAATTTCATTTATTGTTACGTAATAGGTGTAACGTAAGTCACTTGCGAATCCAATTTTAAATTCCCACAATATTTTGATTATCGTTTATGCAAGTATCATAATGATAATATTTTACATGAAAATATCGTACAGAGAGTAAATCCGAGTAATAGCGATATGTCCCGCATATTTACCAGAAATAAAATATCCACAACGGCGATGGGACGCTACGAGAAAAACTTAAATACGCTTCGATTGAATAGTATTTAACTATATAGGAAATATAAGGGTTTCTTATATTTACGCGAACACTACACATTGAATAAATTGTATTACTCAAACACTGCCTTACATCTGGTTATCTATTGTGGAAGAAGGAGTTCTACAAGCAAGTAGATGGTGTGGCGATGGGCTCACCTGTATCTCCCATAGTCGCCAAAATATTCATGGAGGACTTTGAAGAGAAAGCCCTTCTTACTGCTTCTGTAAATCCAAGATTCTACAAGTGGTATGTAGACGACACTTTCACAATTTTACCATCTGACAAAGTAACTGCATTTTTAGACCACCTTAATTCCATAAACTCTAAAATACAATTCACAATGGAGTTAGAGGCAAACAATTCTTTAGCTTTCCTAGATGTTTTAGTCATCCGAAATCCTGATAACACTATTGGTCACACTTTGTATAGGAAAAAGACTCATACCAACCGATATTTAAATGGTGAATCGCACCATCATCCATCACAGTTAACTACCGTGGGAAAATCTTTGTTTCAGAGAGCACAAGGGATCTGTGACAGAAAACATCTGGCCACCGAGCTTCACGAGCACGTCAAGCAGGTTCTGCACGACAACAAACTTCGGGTCCTGCGCCTACGTCACAGTGACCGAGTGAAGCCGGCCACAGTCGAGCGTGTGCCTGCTGTACTACCCTATGTCAGAGGAGTCACAGACAAGGTTGACTACATTTTGAAGCGAGCTTTATTAAAACATACTTCAAGCCGCCGAAGAAGATTAGTCAATTTTACCATCCGTCAAGTGTAATATCCTCTACAAGATACAGGAGTGTACAAGCTTGATTGCGAATGTGGTCTCTCTTACATAGGACATACAAAAGATACATTAAAACCGCGTGAAAGAACATATAGCTGACGTGAAGCACCGATGCTCTAGGAAGTCTGCAGTCTGTGAACATGTTCAAGATCGTCCCACCATTACATCAGATTTGATAGACCACAAATCCTCGCAAAGAACACCGATTCCTACCAAGGATGATACGTGAGGCTATTGAAATTAAAAACATCCTAATTTCAATAGAGGAGATGGATGGGTGCTGCCATCTGCATGGGATCCTATAATTAATAAATTTAAATCCAAACCCAAGCATACCACTGCTAGACTTCAAGATACTGTAAGCTCATTCTGCGTAGATCGAACCAAAATTAATATTAAAAACTGAACGTCGGGAATTAAAATAGTAAATTAAACGCGATAAAATCCCAAAAAATAGTTTTATTCAAGGAAATATAAGGTTATTAGCTACATAGTTTTATGTATCGAAATAGTATCTACAAAATAAAATATTTACTAAGACTATATTGCAATAAAAACATTTTAAACATAGCCTTTATTGAATAATAACTTTGTTTGCAACTGTACACAAATAGAGTCCATATAGAAAGAGCTCAAAGTGCACGTGTAGTCCAATTCATAATAGTGAGAAATGCTATTATGAATGGAAATAACAGTGGCACTGATACGAGACCCGAGCAGAGTACTCTTTCTCGCAACCTCGACTGCACCTCGTAATACCCCACAAAATGATATTCTGCGCAGCGATAATGAAACAACTTCATAGACGCATTTCGTATGATCGCTAATCAACTATCACGGGAGGCCTTTGTACAGCAATGATCTATTTACGGATTGCTGAGGCCGTGTTAATAGGATGTCCATATATAATAGCACAGAATAGAATTTTTTTTTTTCAATACTAGCGATCCGCACCAGCTTCGCACGGGTTATTTCTGGATCTCAATTACAGCGTCGCCTACCGAGTTCAAATGTAAATCTAAACCATCTAGGGACCCGTTCAAACACACACAAAAATTTCATTAAAAATCGGTCGAGTTTTCGAGTTTTAGCGAGACTAACGGTGATCAATTGATTTTTATATATCAATTGCTGTCCGTTAGTAAACTTAGCCACTGGTTCGGAAAAAATCTCTGTCCTGGGTAGAACCAGCAAGAAACCTAGCGGGACCCTTTTTTTAAACATTTATTTACAATAAAATATTTTACACAATTATGTATGAAAACATTTAGAAACATTGGTAGTGATCACCTCAATCCCAGGGGTTATTATCAATCATGTACTACTCTTTAGTAGTTTAATAACTGGTTAAATTATTTTATTTATGTTCCTTGTATTTACAGAATGTACATCACTATTTTTAATAAAACTATTCTTGTCCATGATATCGGCGAGTACCGAAAACTATTCCACGTCAATTTTTTATGCGATTCTGATTTAAAATTGTTCTACTGATGATATAAATGACATATGCAACTCGGTGCGATGTTGTTTAAACAGATTTTTTTCAATTGCAAAGAATGGTTATTTTCAAACGAGACAATTTTTTATATTTTTGATGAAATACGAATAAAGAAGGTCCTATGATTTTTTACGGTAAAGGTATTATTTTCCGAGTTATGAATTTTAAAATGTTTGAAAAATCCCAAATTCGGTACTAATAATTTTTAAATTAAAAATATAAAAAAAATTTTTATTATTTATAATTTTTCTTTATACTCTTATATTTTTAATGAGTCAAAAGTATCCGAATTGGATTTTCAAAACTTTAAAAATTCATGACTCGAAATATAAACTTAATCGTAAAAAGTCATATGATCTTTTTTATTTGTATTTCATCAAAAAATATAAAAAAATTGTCCCGTTTAATACTAATCATTCCTTGCAATTGAAGAAAAAATCGGTTTAAACAATATGGCACCGAGTTGCCCCATGGCAACATGCATTTATATAATCAGTAGGACTATCCGAACAGAATCGCATAAAAAAATTGAGGTGGAATAGTTTTCGGTACTCATGCGCCGATTCCCCCTGGACTATCTTGTTTTGGGTACATACATTAAATTTCCGTAAATATGCTGAGAGGCCAAAGTCAATATATTTCTTTAAATTTTCATCTAAGGAATTCCTTCGGACCTAGGTTATAAATTGCTCTTATGGCTTCCTTCTGCAAGTAGTAATAAAGTAGTTCAGAAGGCCAATGATAAGCTATGAAATTAAATTAAATAGTATTGTATCCCATTTCAACCCAATTCTTCCCGTGGCTGTAGAAAGAGCCTTACTACGGAAATGCCGAATTGCCGTCATTTCCTGAGACTGATTTCTGTATTCTTCTTAATTTAAAAAAAAATCATTAACAAAGGCGTTTTACATAGATACGGAAATAACACATGCATAAACATCCCGACTTGAAAGAATTGTATGCAAGTCATACAAATTCTTGTTCCGTTGATTTTAACCTACGGACCGCAGCGCTGCAAGCGAACTTTTAGCCACTGCGCTACTGAGCCGTCAAGAAAGACCACGATGGTGAGATAATTTTGTTTGAAGGGATATATGCCGTAGCTGCCGCGCTTGGAAATCAGCTTGGCAAGTTCACTTCTTTTATTCTGGTTTATATTAGCCCTGTGCCTGATATTTTTTCGGACGTGTCGGATTGTCGTCCCACTGGACTAAAGCGAGGGATTAGAGAGTGTACATGTAATTACGTATACACTCGGTCACTATAATACTTTCCTGCGCAGATGACTAGTCTCTCTAGAGACTGCCTGCCTTGACCGAAATCGGTTAAGGAGGACATTAAAATTACATTTTAACAATTACGGTGCCAGAGGAAATCGAAATTTTCGCGTAATATGA